>JAMPIV010000054.1:0-346745 GCA_024509875.1 Oreohelix idahoensis | reverse complement strand
GTGGAAATACAAGGGGCAACTAAGGACATACCACTCATGACACTTCCCATCGCAAGGATAACGGTGAAACCTCGCTATGTGGAAGGAGAAATCAGAGCAGCAGTGATAGATGAACCAATCTACCCTCTGATATTGGGGTGTAGATACGTCTTCTTGGGGAATCCCGAGAAACCTGTGATCATGGCGACAGTGCAGACCAGGTCACAGAAAGAGGAGGAAGAAGGTGAACCTATAAATGCTCATCCAGAAGAGATGAGGAAGGCGCAGGCTGAGGATAGGACACTCAAGCCATGTTTTAAAAAATTGCCCAAATGCCACACACCTCCGAGCAAGGGGGAATATTTTATGAAGAACAAACTCTTATACAGGAAGGCCGGAACTGGAACAAATGGTCACAACCAGCTGGTTCTTCCCACTTCATATAGAGATAAAGTGATGGAACTCGGGCATGCGATTCCCTTCAGTGGTCACATGGGGATCAGCGCCACAGGACAGCGTATAGCTTGTCATTACTTCTGGCCAGGGATAACGGAGGATATAAAAAGATATGTCAAATCCTGCCCTGAATGTCAAAGGGTAGCTCCAAAGCACTGGACTGCTCCTGCAACTCTAGGGGAAATGCCCATAGTGGGAACACCTTTTGAGAGGGTTGCAGTGGATATTTGGGACCTCTCACTCGGACCAAGAGGAGGAACAGTTACATCCTTACTCTGGTGGACACTTGTTCTATGTGGGGAGAGGCGGTAGCCCTGCCATCAATTGATTCAAAACATGTAGCAGAGGCACTACTTACAATATTTACCCGATTAGGATTCCCGCATCAAATCTTGACGGATAATGGATCTCAGTTCAAGGGGAAACTAACGGAAGAAGTTTTTAACTATTTCAAGCCAGACACTTTCATTGTAGTCCGTACCATCCACAAGGGAACGGCCAGGTAGAGAGGTTCAACGGGACTCTCATTTCTATCCTGAGAAAGCTGGCACACGAAAAACCGGATCTGTGGGATCAATTCCTGCCCGCCGCATTGTTTGCGTATCGGGAGGTACCACATAGTTCAACCGGGATGGCTCCCGCAACTCTGCTATTTGGGAGGCCAATAAAAGGTCCTTTAGAAGCTTTATTAAGGACCTGGACGGATGAGAAGGCGGAAGAACCTGTTACCTCATCTTATCAATACGTGAACGAACTGACCACTCGTTTGAAAGCTGGATGGAAACTGGCAAATGATAATTTGAAACAAGCCAGGAAGAAACATGCAGCATATTTTAATAGGAAGGCAAAGGACCGAGAACTAGCTGTGGGAGAGAAGGTGCTTCTTCTACTACCCGGTAGCCAGAATAAATTACAAATTGGTTGGCAAGGTCCATATACGGTTCTAGAGAAGGTGTCTAGAACAAACTATAAAATTGACAAAAAGGGGAAGGAGAAAGTTTATCATGTAAACTTATTAAAGAAGTATCTGGACAGACCACTCCAGGAAAGCACCCCCCTTATTGACCTTGGCTATTGCAACCCAGATGCAAAAGGAACCACTCACCTCACATGAATACCCATTACATCCTTGTGAAACAGCAGCACAGGTAAAAGTCAGTAAGCACCTGACTAAAAACCAGAGGGAGAGAGTTCAACAGGTTCTGGAGGAACATACAGATGTATAAACAGATAAACCAGGCCATACAAATTTGCTACAGTATGACATGAAACTGGTAGACTCAAACCCAATCTGTATGAGAGCCTATTCTATTCCGTTCGCGAAGGAGAAGGCATTGAAGGAAGAAATAGATTATTTGTTGAAGGAGGGGATTATTTCGCACAGTGAATCATCTTTTAGTTCTAGTGTCGTTTTGTTGAGAAAACCGTCTGGGGAACACAGACTGTGCATAGATTACAGGAAACTGAATGCTGTCACAGAAGGACAAGTGGATCCATTACCAGACACAAAACAGTTATTTGCCAGATGAACAAGGCAAAATACTTTTCAAAGGTGGATCTTAGTAAAGGCTATTACCAGATCCCAGTGAAGCCTGAAGTGAGACCTTATTTGGCTTTTAGCACTTCGGATGGACATTATGAATTCAATATGCTACCATTCGGACTGAAAAAAATGCTCCGAGTGTATTTTCAAGGATGATGCGCAAATTGTTGGATCCCCTGAATAACCCATGTATCACGAATTTCATGGATGATATTCTCGTCGCCACAGAGACATTTGAAGAACACATTGAAGCTCTGGAGATGTTATTTAATAGACTTAGGGAGGCGAACTTAACTGCTAGGCCAACAAAATGTTGCATTGGATGCAAAGAGTTGGAATTCTTGGGACACACTGTATATCATGGTAGCATGACCCCTGATCCTAAGAACTTGGAAAAACTGCAGAGAGCACCTAGACCACAAACAAACAAGGATGTGCGATCATTCGTGTCGTTATGCGGATTTTATCAAAAATACATCAAAAATTTTTAACGCTATTTTGTGCTCCTCTGACTGATCTGACTCGCAAGGGACTTCCAGATAAAATTATTTGGACTGCACAATGTGAACTAGCGTTCCAAGAGTTAAAGGAAAAACTCACTAGCAAGCCTATTCTCAAACTGCCTGATTTGACACAGGACTTTGTCTTAAGAACCGATGCAAGTAATGTAGGATCGGAGCGGCTTTGTTGCAAAGATCATCTTCACCTGATGGGGAACTGAAACCAGTCGCTTATGCAAGCCGCAAATTGAATAAGGCGGAACAAGGATACTCCACAAGCGAAAAAGAATTTTAGCGTTAATCTGGGCAATAAAGAAGTTTCAAATCTATCTGTATGGTAGGACTTTTGTGGTCGAGACGGATCATCAGCCTCTCGTATTCTTATCTCAGGCTAAGCATGAAAACGCAAGATTGCTGAGGTGGTCTTTATTGCTTCAACCTTATCAGTTTAGTATCCAATATATCCCAGGCAAATTGAATGTCGGTGCAGATTTCCTCAGTCGGCACCCCTGTGATCAAAATTAGAGTAATGGCAGACGTGAGGAGAGATTTTATCTATGTGTATCACTGGTTTTAGAACTTGCCGTAGGCATGTTTTCAAGTGGGGAGATGTGTCATAAAATTAACAAGTGATACAACGTAAAAATATCTCCAAAGGATAAAATGTAAGGATAAAAACATAATGCGTAAGCTGCTGATAGTACATGATCGCCCTGACCGCGGGTCATCACCCTCCATAAAAATTGACTTGCTAGACGGGAAATCAAAACGGTTACCATTTGAACGGGATGAGAACGGCGGATCAAAAGGGAAAAAAATATGACTGGAAAAAAATTTTGCGTGAGACTAGAACAAGGCTAAGGAGACAAGCAATTGGGGGGGGGGGGGGGGGGGGGGGGAGGGGGGGGGGGGGGGGGGCGGAGAAAAAACGTCACGGGGGGGGGGGGGGGGTCACCAAGTTGACAATAAAAGTAATTTTTTAACACGACAGAAAGGGGACCTCCAAGGATAACATTGACGCCAGGACATGATAGTCCATTTATTGGGTCACGCTTTTGCGATACCCAAGCCTTTTATTTGAATTCAGCGGCAAAACGCAGATGCTGAAAATATTACAAAATTTAAAAAGTAACTTTTTCTTAATATTAATGTTAGGAATATAAAAATTTTTTTTTAGCTGGCCGGATGGCCCATTCTGAGGCAGTGAAAATTAATATGCTTTTATTTATAACAGACGGATAGCTAATAATGAAGATAATTGACAAAAAGACAGTGTTGTTCACATCAGCGAAAGACTGCATTGAATCTAACAGTGTACTATTTGCACAAAAATCGCGACCTTGAGACGCAAGTGTTCAAATCTAGTTAGTTAATGAAAGAGAAGGGACATTTGGTGGGAGCTGTGGCTAAAAATAACTTTTTCAGGCAAATTTGTAGAGGGCGAAGGATAAGGTTGGTTAAAAAAAAATTCAAGTACGTTTTTGTGGGGAAAACGCAAAGTAGAGAGAGGACGGACTAACAGATTAAAAATCCATACTTGACTGAAAGCATGACTGAAATGACTTTAGTGTAGGAAATTTGAATTTAAAAAAAAACCAAGGGCATTGATTGGCCACAGACAATCATATTATCCGCCTCAGACGAGCTTTTTGGCTTGCCATTCCTCAATAGTTGTCCCAGTGATAGAACACAGTAAAATTTTAAGTGTTGTTGATTTTCAAATGAAGGTAAAATTGAAATAAGTTCAGGGGGACGCCATAATATAGCCAGCAGCTCAGCTGATGTTTGTTGCTAGCATTTCTGTGTTTCTTAATATTCATAATCTGAGCTGTGAGTTTTTATGTTGGACACCAAAAGGCGGTGTCAAATGCTGGGTAAATAATTGACAGTGAAGACCGTTGCTAGTGTCGCATCTCGGCATGTTTTTGGTTTGATGTGTTATAACGATGTGCAGAACTTGTTGTATTGCAACCATGGGTCGGAGAGGTGGGGCCACCCGTTATATTGCCCCCAAGCCACGGAGAGGTGGGGCCCCCAGGATTCCAGTGAACCAGCGGCTACAACCTTCAAAGTTACCGTAAGCAGCTTTTAATTCTTTTTCCCAGGTCTGACTGGATTTACACCCCTTCATAGATCTAACCACCCAAAAGTGAATTCCTTATGGTCAAACACCCAATTTACTTCCATCAATTTAATGGACAATGTTTGGTAAACTTAGGACAGGGTGTCAGGATGATGTGAAGGCCAACCCCAACAGCACATACTATTCATAGTTTTCTCCAGGGAAAAATACAAATTTATTGAACTGTAGATCAATACTACTGGCTTGTGATTAAAATTTGTATACCGTACACACATTTTGTCCGATTTTTCATGTCCTGCTTTTATTCATGCCATTCACTCAATAAATTCCAAAATAATCTTTTCATATGTTCTTGGCCAAATGTAAAACCTTTGTTTCAGAACAAATAATTTTAATACATAAAAAAAAAGATTTTTACTTTCTAAAATTTTGCCACCACTGGATATTAGTTCATTGTGTTCTAAAATTTTTTTGATAATATATTTGTATTTTGTATCTGTGTGTGTGGTGTGTTTGTATATGTTCAATACAACACATTTACTTTCAGTAACCCTAGATTATAACGTTAGACACATTCATTAGGGAAAAAAAGATAGGTTTGTGACGGTTCCCCGTAGAGTGGTTAGCAAGAAATGTCCTTCTGAAAAACTTCACAACTACATTTTTATCTCTGGAGATTTCACAGCTGACCTCATAACAATGTACACATAGTAATATCACCATCATACAATTTACCCATCAAAACCACTAACATAATATTGGGGGGGTAGGTCTTTGTCCAGGGGATTAATTGCAATATATTAAAAAGTAATATTAGATAATATATAAGGATTATTCTATGGTTGGGAGGAAATGAAAAATAAAGAATGAATAGAAGGGAGAGAAATAGAGAAATCCCGAAAGAATTAGAAGACAGAAGAAAGAGAGAAATAAAAAGAGAAGAAATCAAATTAGGGGGAACAAATTGTATTGTAAAAATTCCCTGTTTTTTTTTTTAAAATTAAAAGTGTACTGTTTTTTGTGTCCCTCCCTCTTTAAATTAATCAAGGGCAATTAGAAGTTAGGTGTGTGATGAATCTTTCACAGCCATGTGCAGTGTTTTAGCTTAATTTGTTGTTAATTATTAGAATTAATTTTGGTCTAGAATAATTTATAATTGCTTATAGAGAATTGAGAAATTTTTACTTTGCTTATTGGCTTAGATTTGTTTAGATTGTATGGCGGAGCGGGAGCTAGCAAAATTTAGCTTCAGCTGCTGCTGTTGCTGACCGCAACACAAAGGAGTTGGGAATGCGCGATGGTCAGTTTGTTAATTCAATACGTTTACGGCTCTGAATGTGGATAAATATATTGAAACGGGCTAAAGAAAGAAAGGAGATTAGAAAAAAGAGGCCTGAAAGGAAAGAAAATTAGAGTCAGATAAGGTTGGCTGAATGAAGAGAAGAGGTGAAGAGGCGGATGAGAGAAATTAAGAGGCTGCAGATTGCAGATTGAGGCTGAAGACAACACGACAGCCAAAGAGGGGCAGAAGATAATAAAGGCCGAATGGGACGGCAGAAGATAGAAGGTTGCAAAGGGAGCACGAATTACGATAAATAAAACTAAGGGAGCTGGAATTACAAGGCCAGCTCCCGAAAATGGTGCCAGCCCTTTTGCCTCAGATGCTACGCCCAGTCTGGAAGCCTCAAACTCAGCTATGGGGTTTCATTTAGACCATTTTGTTGAAAAAGACGATGACATAGAGGGGTACCTAGGACGTTTTGAGTTATTAGCTACTACATATGGGTTAGAGAGAGAGAGGTGGAGGTTAAAGCTATCACAGGGACTGAGAGGTACTTCTTATGAAGTCTTTGCTAAAATGAACAGGGAAGACCAAGACAATTATGACATGTTAAAGCAGGCTTTGTTATTAAGGTACGAGAAGAATGGTGAATTTTATCGTAAGAAATTTAGAAATGCCAAACTGTTGTCTGGGGAGACATACCACCAATTCTCTGCCAGACTGGAAACCTATTTGGAGAAATGGACTGCTCTGGGGAAGACCCAAGATCTTAAAGAAATGATCATGATTGAGCAATTGAGAGAGTCCATGGCTCCAGACATGAGAAAATTTCTCATGGAACAAGGTGCAGAGAAGTTGGGGGAAATTTTAAATGTCGCTGAGAGGTATCAGGCAGCCCAGGCAGAGGTAAGTGGTGCTAAAAAGAAGCACATAGACAATTTTAAAGCTCCACAGCAATTTAATAAATTTGATAATAGCAGGGAAATAAAGGTAGGACAAACTTTGAGCGGCCAAGAAATGACTATCGCGACAGAAACTCACAGTTCAATGACCAAAAGTTCAATGAAAGAAAACCGTTGAACCAAGGAAAAAGATGGTGTAAATGGTGCAAGAAAGATAACCATAACACCGAATTTTGTAGAAGGAAACCTTCAAACATTGCTGCAATGAAGTCGGGGACGCAAAGATTAAAGGTTAATCCTAAGGGACAACAGGAACCTTATCACCCCCCAGTTTGTGAGGATGTTATTTGTAATGGGGTCACCATAAGGTGCCTTTATGATACTGGTTTGGATTATGATTCAGTTGTGAAGTCTAGCCTAGTGGACCCAAGTCAGTATACCACAGAAACAGTGGAAATACAAGGGGCAACTAAGGACATACCACTCATGACACTTCCCATCGCAAGGATAACGGTGAAAACTCGCTATGTGGAAGGAGAAATCAGAGCAGCAGTGATAGATGAACCAATCTACCCTCTGATATTGGGGTGTAGATACGTCTTCTTGGGGAATCCCGAGAACCTGTGATCATGGCGACAGTGCAGACCAGGTCACAGAAGAGGAGGAAGAAGGTGAACCTATAAATGCTCATCCAGAGGAGATGAGGAAGGCGCAGGCTGAGGATAGGACACTCAAGCCATGTTTTAAAAAATTGCCCAAATGCCACACACCTCCGAGCAAGGGGGGAATATTTCATGAAGAACAAACTATTATACAGGAAGGCCGGAACTGGAACAAATGGTCACAACCAGCTGGTTCTTCCCACTTCATATAGAGATAAAGTGATGGAACTCGGGCATGCGATTCCCTTCAGTGGTCACATGGGGATCAGCGCCACAGGACAGCGTATAGCTTGTCATTACTTCTGGCCAGGGATAACGGAGGATATAAAAAGATATGTCAAATCCTGCCCAGAATGTCAAAGGGTAGCTCCAAGGCACTGGACTGCTCCTGCAACTCTAGGGGAAATGCCCATAGTGGGAACACCTTTTGAGAGGGTTGCAGTGGATATTGTGGGACCTCTCACTCGGACCAAGAGGAGGAACAGTTACATCCTTACTCTGGTGGACACTTGTTCTATGTGGGGAGAGGCGGTAGCCCTGCCATCAATTGATTCAAAACATGTAGCAGAGGCACTACTTACAATATTCACCCGATTAGGATTCCCGCATCAAATCTTGACGGATAATGGATCTCAGTTCAAGGGGAAACTAACGGAAGAAGTTTTAAACTATTTCAAGCCAGACACTTTCATTGTAGTCCGTACCATCCACAAGGGAACGGCCAGGTAGAGAGGTTCAACGGGACTCTCATTTCTATCCTGAGAAAGCTGGCACACGAAAAACCGGATCTGTGGGATCAATTCCTGCCCGCCGCATTGTTTGCGTATCGGGAGGTACCACATAGTTCAACCGGGATGGCTCCCGCAACTCTGCTATTTGGGAGGCCAATAAAAGGTCCTTTAGAAGCTTTATTAAGGACCTGGACGGATGAGAAGGCGGAAGAGACTGTTACCTCATCTTATCAATACGTGAACGAACTGACCACTCGTTTGAAAGCTGGATGGAAACTGGCAAATGATAATTTGAAACAAGCCAGGAAGAAACATGCAGCATATTTTAATAGGAAGGCAAAGGACCGAGAACTAGCTGTGGGAGAGAAGGTGCTTCTTCTACTACCCGGTAGCCAGAATAAATTACAAATTGGTTGGCAAGGTCCATATACGGTTCTAGAGAAGGTGTCTAGAACAAACTATAAAATTGATAAAAAGGGGAAGGAGAAAGTTTATCATGTAAACTTATTAAAGAAGTATCTGGACAGACCACTCCAGGAAAGCACCCCCCTTATTGACCTTGGCTATTGCAACCCAGATGCAAAAGGAACCACTCACCTCACATGAATACCCATTACATCCTTGTGAAACAGCAGCACAGGTAAAAGTCAGTAAGCACCTGACTAAAAACCAGAGGGAGAGAGTTCAACAGGTTCTGGAGGAACATACAGATGTACTAACAGATAAACCAGGCCATACAAATTTGCTACAGTATGACATGAAACTGGTAGACTCAAACCCAATCTGTATGAGAGCCTATTCTATTCCGTTCGCGAAGGAGAAGGCATTGAAGGAAGAAATAGATTATTTGTTGAAGGAGGGGATTATTTCGCACAGTGAATCATCTTTTAGTTCTAGTGTCGTTTTGTTGAGGAAACCGTCTGGGGAACACAGACTGTGCATAGATTACAGGAAACTGAATGGTGTCACAGAAGGACAAGTGGATCCATTACCAGACACAAAACAGTTATTTGCCAGACTGAACAAGGCAAAATACTTTTCAAAGGTGGATCTTAGTAAAGGCTATTACCAGATCCCAGTGAAGCCTGAAGTGAGACCTTATTTGGCTTTTAGCACTTCGGATGGACATTATGAATTCAATATGCTACCATTCGGACTGAAAAATGCTCCGAGTGTATTTACAAGGATGATGCGCAAATTGTTGGATCCCCTGAATAACCCATGTATCACGAATTTCATGGATGATATTCTCGTCGCCACAGAGACATTTGAAGAACACATTGAAGCTCTGGAGATGTTGTTTGATAGACTTCGGGAGGCGAACTAAACTGCTAGGCCAACAAAATGTTGTATTGGATGCAAAGAGTTGGAATTCTTGGGACACACTGTATATCAGGGTAATATGACCCCTGATCCTAAGAACTTGGAAAAACTGCAGAGAGCACCTAGGCCACAAACAAAAAAGGACGTGCGATCATTCGTGTCGTTATGCGGATTTTATCAGAAATACATCAAAAATTTTAACGCTATTTGTGCTCCTCTGACTGATCTGACTCGCAAGGGACTTCCAGATAAAATTATTTCGACTGCACAATGTGAACTAGCGTTCCAAGAGTTAAAGGAAAAACTCACTAGCAAGCCTATTCTCAAACTGCCTGATTTGACACAGGACTTTGTCTTAAGAACCGATGCAAGTAATGTAGGACTCGGAGGGGCTTTGTTGCAACGATCATCTTCACCTGATGGGGAACTGAAACCAGTCGCTTATGCAAGCCGCAAATTGAATAAGGCGGAACAAGGATACTCCACAAGCGAAAAAGAATGTTTAGCGTTAATCTGGGCAATAAAGAAGTTTCAAATCTATCTGTATGGTAGGAATTTTGTGGACGAGACGGATCATCAGCCTCTCGTATTCTTATCTCAGGCTAAGCATGAAAACGCAAGATTGCTGAGGTGGTCTTTATTGCTTCAACCTTATCAGTTTAGTATCCAATATATCCCAGGCAAATTGAATGTCGGTGCAGATTCCTCAGTCGGCACCCCTGTGATCAAAATTAGAGTAATGGCAGACGTGAGGAGTAATTTTACCTATGTGTATCGCTGGTTTTGGAACTTGCCATAGGCATGTTTTCAAGTGGGGAGAGGGTTCAAAAAATTAACAAGTGATACAACGTAAAAATATCTCCAAAGGATAAAATGTAAGGATAAAAACATTAATGCGTAAGCTGCTGATAGTACATGATCGCCTGACCGCGGGTCAATCACCCTCCATAAAAATTGACTTGCTAGACGGGGAAATCAAAACGGTTACCATTTGAACGGGAATGAGAACGGCGGATCAAAAGGAAAAAAAAAATGACTCATGAAAAAATTGCGTGAGACTAGCAAGGCTAAGGAGACGCAATTGGGGGGGGGGGGGGGGGGGGGGGGTGAAACGGAGAAAAAGTCACGTTTCCCAAGTTGACATAAAGTAAGGAACTCGACAGAAGGGACCTTGGATATGATATGCCACAGTCATTTATTGGGACGCTTTTGCGATACCAAGCCTTTTATTTGAATTCAGCGGCAAACGCAGATGCTTGAAATATTACAAAATTTAAAAAGTAACTTTTTCTTAATATTAATGTTAGGAATATAAAAATTAGCTGGCCGGATGGCCCATTCTGAGCAGTGAAATAATATGCTTTTATTTATACAGACGGATAGCTAATAATGAAGATAATGACAAAAGACAGTGTTGTTCACATCAGCGAAAGACTGCATTGAATCTAACATATCACTATTTGCACAAAAATCGCGACCTTGAGACGCAAGTGTTCAAATCTAGTTAGAATGAAAGAGAAGGGACATTAGTGGGAGCTGTGGCTAAAAAATAACTTTTCAGGAAAATTTGTCGAGGGGAAGGATAGGTTGGTTCAAAAAACAAGTACGTTTTTGTGAAAACGCAAGTAGAGACGGACGGACTAACAGATAAAAAATCCATACTTGACTGAAGCATGACTGAAATGACTTTAGTGTAGGAAATTTGAATTTAAAAAAAAACCAAGGCATTGATTGGCCACAGACAATCATATTATCCGCGCTCAGACGAGCTTTTTTGCCATTCCTCAATAGTTGTCCAGTGATAGACACAGTAAATTTCAAGTGTGGTGATTTCCAAATGAAATAAATTGAAATAAGTTCAGGGACGCCATACTATAGCCAGCAGCTCAGCTGAGTTTTGCTAGCATTTCTGTGTTCTTTATTCATAATCTGAGCTGTGAGTTTTTTATGTTGGGTGTCAAAATGCTGGGGTAAATAATTGCACAGTGAGGACCCGTGGCAAGTGTCGCCATCTCGGCAGAAAGAACAGCCTTGTATTGGCCTCCAAGCACGGAGAGGTGGGGCCACCCGTAAATATTTCCCTCAAGCCACGGAGAGGCGGGTCCACCAGACTTCCAGCACAGCGCTACACCTTCAAAGTTACGTAAGCAGGCTGGTCTGCTGGATATTACACACAACTTCATAGACATAACACCCAAAGTGCACTTCCTACCTCAAACATCCCATTTGTAACTTTTTTCCCCTTTCCACAAAAAACATTAATGGTGTTAGACAATGTTTGGTAAACGTAGACAGGGAGGGATGATGCCACCCCAACAGCACATCTATTCCATCGTTTCTCCCAGGGAAATTAAAATTTATAAATGTTAAGGAAATACTAACTAATCTTTAAAATTTGTATACGTACACACATTATTAATATTTATCATGTCCATTTATTTTCATGCCACTTCACTCATAAAATTCCAAAATCTTATTCCATATGTTCTGGCCAAATAAAACCCTGTGGTTCAGAACAAATAAATTAAAAAAAAAAAAAAGATTTTACTTTTCTAAAATTTCCACCAGCCGGATTTAGTTCATTGTGTTCTAAATTTTATTGATAATATATTATTTAATATCTGTGTGTGTGTGTTTGTATATGTCAATACAACACATTACATTCAGTACCCTAGATTATAACGTAGCCACATTCATTAGGAAAAAAGATAGGTGTGAGGTCGTAGTGGTAGCAAGAAAGGCCTTCTGAAAATTCACAACTACATTTTATCTCAGGAGCCTTCACCGGCTGACCTTAATACATATACCACTTAGTAATATCACCATCATACAATACCATCAAAACCACTACAGTACCTTAACTTTATTCATCTGAGCAAAACGTCTGTGAGCCAGGATTGGTGTAAGTTGTCATTTTACACTGTACATTTTTCATTACTAACATGTGAACTAATATGTATATTTTATCATGTGAATATTAATATGTAAAAATCGCTAGTGGATGTCCAAGTCATTTGAGGCTGGCAACCTCGGCGTATAGAATGATGATTTCATGAACCACCACTGTAAGGGCTGGTGGCTTCTTTATCGCTAGTTTCTAAAAGAGAACTAAAAGCTAAGTAGTCCCAAGTTCCATATTGAGCAGGGAGGGAAAGATGAAAGAAATGATATACATTCTAAGTATAATATCTATTTTTTCAAACCAGTGTAAATGTCTATGTAAACACATTCACTTTAAAATTAATGAAAGTTTCAAACTTTTCAACAAATGTAGTTATAAATGAAAACATGTTCAATTTAAATTGTTAACACTTTTCAGTCAGTGGAGATGTAAATTTAAACATATTCTATCTGTACTATTAACCTTTTTATTTAATGTAAAATAAAGATAAAGCTATTCATTTTAAATGTTAATAAAGTTTTCTCTCGAGGGATTAAGTTTAATTCTCATTGAGGGTAAATTCTGATATAGATGGGATGGTGGAATAAGAGAAAGGGGACACATAAGTATGTGTCGGGAAACGCAATACTCAGGAGAGCGTTTCGTTTCTATTCTTTAACATAGTTGTTGGTGGTAGTACCAGTTGAGGATACTATCTCTGGACCAAGAAGGGAACAGTGGCCTGAGCTTTAAGACGAGGGACCAACTTTGTAGACACTCCCTGACACTTCTTGGAACGAGCTACGCCCTACATCCTTGACCAGCGACGAGCGTTATCAGTAATCAGTCTACCAAGAACCAACCTGTCAGCGGGAGCAGAACCTACCAGTGGCAGATAAGTGAAACATATATGCTGCCACGTGAACTCCTTTATGAACTTTTTTCCCATCACAACAGTGATGATACCTTTCTGAAAAAAAACCATCATTCATTCTTTTAAACCCTTGTTAAAACTAAACGATTATTTGTTATTTGTAATTATGCAAATTTATCTTCGATTTAATCATTTTCAATGTACTGCATAGTTGTCTCAGTCAATTTACTAAATACGCTCTAAACAGAGCTACACCATAATAATAAGAAATCCACAGAGTAAATCAGGGTGGGGGCTTGACGAGCTAAAATTAATAATTGCTTAATCCTTCACAAAAGTCGTCGGCAGATCATAGAGTTAACGTGCTCAGCCAATGCAGCATTGTTCTCGCTTGTCTGAATACCTTGTGAATACTCCCTTGAGATAGAAGCGTCATTATCCTTCCATCTACAACTCTGCCAAGAGTAATCTTGTGCGAAGGTAGACACCTTTGACGACCCATATTAGATACTCTTGAGTTTTGGTCACTGTTGGACCACTACTGCAAAGCAGGGGAAGCAACCCGTGACAATGATGATGATGATGACTACGACGACGACGATGATGATGATGATGAAAGAAACCAAATTAACAGGAACAAACTGAAATAATGAATTATCATTGGGTTCTCTGCCAAGGTGAAATGTGACTTTCAACTTGATTTTTCCCAGCATTCATGCTACATTAAGCCCTTCCCGTCTGTTGCTGGCGCACACACAAACTCCAAGGGGAAGACACTTATCTGTTTCTAAACTACGAACTGGGCGATTAATCTGCAACATCATCTCGCAACAAGTGGATTAAAACAATCAATCAGTTAATCAATAAGTCAGTCAGTCAGTTAATCAGCCAGTCAATCATTCAGTCTATCTATCTATCTATCTATCTATCTATCTATCTATCTATCTATCTATCTATCTATCTATCTATCTATCTATCTATCTATCTCTCTATCTATCTATCTCTCTATCTATCTATCTATCTATCTATCTATCTATCTATCTATCTATCTATCTATCTATCTATCTGTCTGCCTGTCAGCCACACCGCTCGTCTATCCGCTCCTCCTAAATGTCTGTCTTTCCATCAACCCACCTATCTATTCATGCATCCACAGTGTAACCATAAAGGTGTAACCAAAGCAACACTTGCCAATGGTGTCTCGAATCTCCAATGCGTCCTGATATAACCAACTAGGTTGAACGGGACGCGCCTCGCCAAAACTTTACAAGATTAAGGCTTACGGCCAGTCTTTCGTCGGCGTTTTCGACCGTCATCAAAAGACTTATTACGTGTAACGGGGTTCTGCCCGCGACTCGACATCAAAGCGTACTTGGGGAGTTTTGGATTTTCCTTCGTAGACTTCAAAAGATTCTATTTTTTCATGTGCGGTCTGTCGGGTATCGTATGATTGACAGATAAGCTCGCGCGAGAAGACGAGGTAAACAAACTTGATTCGCTACCTGTTATGACGAGCAGGTCAAGAAAGTCTGTAAACACTTCGTTTGCTTATGTTCAAAGAAAAGAGGCGGAGATGAAAAATAAGCTTGTGTGAGTAAAGACAGGCAGCAAATGCATGGTTTTGCTAGCAAATCATAGAGCGCTACGAGATTACAAAGTCTGTCAGATTACTGTAGGCTCTTTTTCCATTATACGTCACAGTGACGACTTTTAGGTTTTCGAAGTCCTATGCTCCCCTGGGAGCTGAAGATTAAATAATGAAGTATATAATAAGAAGGTAAAGGTACAACGGTTGAAATGACGAATAGTGGGACGTGTTGATGTCATACAAATAAGTCGACAACGTCGTAAGGGTTATGATTAAGGTTAGGTTTAGGATTCCTAGACCCTTACCCCTCATTACTGCATTTCTGAATTCTTTATTTTTTTTTTTTAGGCCGTACCGAACACACGGCCCACTGTACTTCGTTTCAGCCAGGTATAGCTGTTAATGTCTAGTAATACATATTAACAATATTAAATTTAGAAAATAAATGATTTCAACTTTTTAGTGCAAATAATTGTCGAGAAAAAAAAAGAATATATTTAAAATTTAAATATAGAGAAAGTAAATAAATTATGATAACACAGCAGGAATAAAAAAAATGTATCTTAGCTTTAGGTTGCGATTATCAGTTTGAAGAGTTGCTAATTCAAGATGGAGAAAAAAAATATATACTTTTCTAAAGTTTCGATTCCCGATTCACAATTTGGCATTGATAGCAGTAAAGGGCGTTCCAAGTACAGCAACTGACTTTGCGCTCTGAAACAAAACAAAACAAAACGCTATATATCGTACGTAATTATAACCCATATGGGGTTGAGCAGTTTATTTCCCGCATTGAAAAAAAATACATTAACTACATCTGTGTTTATCAACTTCTGGTATGAAATGTCCAAATACAGGATGTTTGGCATCTCTTAAGTTCACAAATATTTTTTTTAAAGGAGGAGTGGGGGGGTCAGTTGTTAATATTTTTACACTGAAAAACAGAAAAAAATTGCTTAGTAATCACTTCAGCATGCAGACCTCTCTCTAGGACGGAGTACAGCCTTTCCCAGTCCAAGCGGCAGCCCCATAGCTTCATAGCTTCGGTCACCATCTAGGCCAGGTTTAGAACTGGTTCAGTTTGTAGTCATGCTAAATGTGCAGGCCTCTCTCTAGGACGGAGTACAGCCTTTAGAACATGTGTTCAGTTTGGTCATCATGGGCTAGGCATGCTAAATGTGTTTCAGGCTAAATGTGCCTCTCTCTAGGACGGAGTACAGCCTTTCCCAGTCCAAGCGGCAGCCCCATAGCTTCGACACCATCAGGCCAGGTCTGGTCATCATGGGCTAGGCAGGTTTAGAACATGTGTTCAGTTTGTAGTCATGCTAAATGTGCAGGCCTCTCTCTAGGACGGAGTACAGCCTTTCCCAGTCCAAGCGGCAGCCCCATAGCTTCGACACCATCAGGCCAGGTCTGGTCATCATGGGCTAGGCAGGTTTAGAACATGTGTTCAGTTTGTAGTCATGCTAAATGTGCAGACCTCTCTCTAGGACGGAGTACAGCCTTTCCCAGTCCAAGCGGCAGCCCCATAGCTTCGACACCATCAGGCCAGGTCTGGTCATCATGGGCTAGGCAGGTTTAGAACATGTGTTCAGTTTGTAGTCATGCTAAATGTGCAGGCCTCTCTCTAGGACGGAGTACAGCCTTTCCCAGTCCAAGCGGCAGCCCCATAGCTTCGGCACCATCAGGCCAGGTCTGGTCATCATGGGCTAGGCAGGTTTAGAACATGTGTTCAGGGTTCTTGATTCCGTTTCCACATAGCAAGGGGAGGTCTTATGTCCTAACAGATAACTAAAGCGTTCACTAACTACTCTCTTATTAAGCAACATCTCAATGCGCGTGGGAAGTTATTGTAGTGTTATAGTGTTCCTATTCTGTATCACTTTTTACCTTTTTCATCATCGTTCTTATTTTATTTCTCTACTGGTTTTGCTCCTTTATCATTTTTAAAGTAATCTCTCCTAATTACAGCTTTTACCTAATTGTAACTTTAATCACACATTTAATATTTCAAAACCTTACGTTATCTATTGGAACACACATGGCCCGTTAGACAAGTTATTGTTTAGCGTGGGAGTCTGCCATATGGGCCATAGAATGAATTAGTTTGATACCTAATCCCATGTTTAAACAAAACGAGTTTCACCATATTTGGACACAATGGCAGGCAGGCCGGGTTGAGCGATGGAAAACACAGTGCTTGCGAGACGCACACGCCAGGTTGTGTATCGTTCGATGGCAGTAGCCACTTAGATGTCGTTTACGCGGCGAGACAATGAAAGAAGAAATTAAAGGAAACCTCCCGCGGACCATATGACAATGAGACAAAAAGGCGGCGACGGTATGTCGTGACACAAGACTTTGTCACAAGGATCAGATAATTTCTACAGCGAGCAGTCAATCCTAAACAACGGAGTGTCTTATCACAAAAATACAGCAAGAAGGCGACGAGTTGGTTACGATAACCCACACACTATTTTCTATTAATGAGCAATGACATCGCACGCAGCATGCTGACGTCACATGGCAAGATGGACGACGATTTAGTGAAGGAAGGACGGAGTCAATGGACATAGCCCCAGAACTGTCACACACTGGCAATCCAGAAATATAACGACACGTTCGCCAAAAGTCAGTACGTTTTTACAACACCCGGGGAGAATAATGGAAGAGTTTCCCAGAGCCTATCCTGTTCCATTATTGGATTTTTATTTCATTCCAGTTGAATCTAATTTCAAATGTGTTCTTAAGGAATTTGAAAAGGCAAAACAAAGATTGGTGAATTTAGAAATATTTTTAATGTTTTTCCTTTTTCCATTATTATTGATTTCTTTTTGCACTTAATCCCATAGCTAAATGTGCAAAATACTTTTTCCCCAGTACTTCTATTCCTTAATGGTTAATCAAAATAGTTTTCCTTTAGGGCATAAATAAATAACTCATAGTTATTTACTTCACCTTTATCTAGATTATTAGATCGTCATTGCAGGCTCTCACGAGTACATGCTTTCATATGCGCCACATGTCATACATCATAATAAGAGAATTAAAACCAGTGATTAGTTATGAAGGAGCAATAGTGAGGAATAAGATAAAAAAGAGTCAACTATTGATATTAGATGTGAAACTCATGAAGCCACTTTGTGCCATCAGTACAGCAGAAGTCTAAGACTACACATTAAGTGGTTGGCGTCTAATCGGAAAGAAGCTAGCAAAGCGTACTTCTGGATAGCAGAATTCACAAGATAGGACATCATAAACTTCCTAAATTACAAAAAAAAAAGATTGCCACACCCACGTTTGTATATGTCGGTGCTGCAGCATTTCAGTTATCTGTTTATCACGTGCTCACAAGCTGATTCGCAATATTTTTCAAGTTCAAAAGCTTATCGCCTGAGTCAAGTTTAAGCAAGCATCAGTTGGTTCTCCAATATATATCAAGTTCATCTCACTTACAAGTGTATTTTTTCCGAATAGATATCGCATATTCTAACAAATTGATGAGTCGATACGTCAAGTTCAACTCACGGTAAAGCTTATAGCCTGAACCAAGTTCAGCTACTCAATGCGTCAGTCTAGTCAGTACCTTTTGAAGATCAGACAGAAGACATTTTCCTGAGACAACACTCAACGATGTGTCGACGCTAGAGAGACTTCTAAGCATTGGGGGACATTACGGGATTTCGCTGTCGGTGACGTTTTCTTTATCGAGATCTGAGTGCAAAAGCTAAGGTAGTAGGGAAATAGAAAACTTACCATGATTTATTAGAAAATACTATATAGTGGAGAGTATTCGCCTTCTCTTCTTCTTATCCTTATCTCGAATAGGTCTCTTTCTTTCTTAACGAGCCAATTTCTGGAGACCTTCTTGACAACATTCAATAGGCCATCCCCATCATATTGTAGCTGTGCGACCATTGGTACCTGGCCTAGTATATCATACACGACATTTGTGTAGTACTGTTGATATTAATAAATATCATAGACTTGAGACATCAGTTATAAATGTCATGTACAATATATCATCCCAACGGGCTGATCACCCGTTTGCCAGTCACTTCGATTACGGAAACAACAGCAAATGGATTGATTTTCCGTTGCCATAAAGACGCCATTAGGCGTGATGGGAAAAAATGGCAAAGAAAACCTATCTGCTGTTGCCCTAAGACGCCACTAGGCGTAATGGCCACTGACTGCTTTGACGGTCGGTGGCTAAGGACGGAAGAAGAAAAAGAAGAACAATATATCTGTGCCACTTGTAGTTCCCGGGGCTTTCTGGGGAGACAAAGAAATAATCGGACAGCTACCCCCTTCAGGCATGTCGTAAAAGGCGACTTATACAAGGTTGTGCATGTGATTAGCAGCCTCATCGGGTAAACCATCTTGTTACAGAGGCCACCGCTTCAAGAGTATGTGCTTTGGTGAAGGGTCATGGCTGTTGAGGTGGGCGCAAGAGGGCTCGTGGCTGCATCAGAGTATGATTTATTGAAACTGTTGGGGCTGAGGGGACAATCGAGAACAAAGGCACTGAAGAGGCTTAGTGACACTGCCGAAAAGGCATTATGTTGGCTGTGGAACAACCGCAATGGGCTATGGAACTCGGGACAGTAAACTCTGCAGTACAGAAAACGTCAGGAATTTGTCTAAGTCCACAATACGTTGAGTTTTTCGGTGTACTGGTGAAAGAGCTTTGATTTACGGGCAACCCGCGGTGTATATTATAAGTGGTATTGGGCGCAGAATTTCAGTTGCTAGCGCGCAGTGGCCAGCCTCGTCGGCTCCACGCAGGTGTGTCAGTGTTATTCCCGAGTCGTGGTGTGCGGCGGAACGACCGCAATAATTTGTCTTCTCTATGTTACTTTCACAATTGCCTCCATGGATCTCGAAGCTGTGGATTTTAAAAGTTGCTACCAAAGTGAAATGGGTTCATTTTCGATACAAGACAATAAGAGGCTGAGACACTTGGGAGTCATGACCCAAGTGGGCCCGCCCCCCCCTAGATTGTAAAGGAGAATAACGGGCCGAAACACTTGTTCGACGGGGGGAATTCTTCTGATGATCAGAGTGCCTCCTGTTGTATCGCTCTGTATTGAGTTTCCTATCAGCAACCTGGGAGGACGAAGCTGCCGATATAAGAAAGAGTGGCGATGCTCCCTACGGCGCCACCTCAGATTGGACGAAAAGAAGCTCTCACAATAAGCAGAAGAGAAAAAATACACGCCAAAAGGATCACCAGGGGAAAAAGAATACATGAGGGCTATCACCCCAGGGGCGCATTTCCATAGTTTAATGTTGGGGGCTACTGCTAATATATAGAATAAAGAACAATATATACCCTAATTATAAACCACATCGATTTGAACTAGGTATCACGTGCAGAAGACAAACAACAGGTTCATGTGCATGGGGAGAAAAAAAAGTCAAACCATGCAGTCTGAAACTATGAATCTGTCAAACGCATCAAAATTGCTGGAAACGTGTTCGAACTTTGTGAAGGAGTACAAAAGTACTGGCTACTCATCAGCTCTAAATACAGCAAAGGAAGTAGCCTGCCACTGGGATCGAGAAAATTTTCAAAGCAGGCCGAAGCCGCGTGAAGAACAGGATGCGCCACTAAAAAGCACCAGAAGAAACACCAACTTATTTCAGAGAACTCGTTAAGGCAACCGTGTTCTAGTCCATGGTCGATACAATTGAAACGCTTTTTGAACAGGTGGAGAAATTTATGGAGATGTGAAAATTCTCAGGATGACCACTTCGAACATATTCAAGCTGACTCCTGTGGGTGTAAGCAGAAGACAAAACACTCTATTTCACTAATATTGCGCAGTGATACAACAGCACACTTGAGAAAAGTCAGTACTGGTTAGTAGCATTAATTCCTCACTACCTCACAGAAGTGGCGGGAGAATAATAAGTTCATGGTAGCTTAGATGATCTCTGTCGTTATGTTTATTTTTCTTTAAAATCCTGTGAATCTCCCTTAAATAGAAGCATCATTCTTCTGTTTTTAACTGCCAAGAGCAATCTTGAGCGAAGGTTGATACCTTTGATGATCCTCATCATTATACTCTAAATTCGCCCATTGTTTGACCACTTGCGTAGCAGGGGAGACAATACCGTCATTTGAACCACCACACACAGCAAACGTTAACATCTCCTTTCACACACATCTCATACAACGTAAAGACAGGGGGAGGGGTCGGCAATAGGTCAATGGCAATCTATCGGTAGATCATAGGTGATATTTTGGTAGATCTTTAGGTGACGGAGGGACAAACAGAAAGAATTTTTAAGCTAGGGAAATTAAGAACTCTACCGCTGGCATTTGAAAGTGCCCCGGGCACGCTCGTCCGTTCGCGGGCAGCAAAAGTGTTAGGACTTCGATGCCTTTAGGGAAGTACGGTACCTAGGTTTTATTATTTTTATATTTATTTAGGTTCTTATGTGTCCTATCTAGCCTTCACTTTTTTTCCTTTCCTGACGAAGGCCTTGTGGCCGTAACGTTGGCTATTTTCTTTGTATTTTGTCCTCGTAAGACGAATCACCTTTTTTCGATATTTTTTTTCACACCCATCCCTTGATCAAAAGACTTTTCCTGCGTTCCCATTGAAAACCCACGAGCCAACTTACTAAAATTCACTTTATTCATGTGCTGCATTTTAAGCGTTGTTTGGTTTGGTTTGGTTTAGTTTGGTTTGTTTTGGTTTTTAATGGTTATATTCATTGCACACGGACAACTCCATCAGTGCTCCACGAGTGTACCGTTAGATACGAGCGTCCATACATTTTTTTTTTGATCTCCTCCCGACCAGGGGGGGGGGGGGGGGGACCTCCTATTTTTTCGCCCTTATCCGAGCAAGGATTAGGGCACTCCGCGACCAGGGGGGGGGGGGGGGCGGGGGGGAGTTTGTGAGATCACACAAGGGAATAGAACCCAGTACCTCTAGAAATCGAGGCGGACGCCACTTCGACCCCGAAACGAGGTTAACATTCGGTAACATATTATTTAGTTTGAATTCTCCACTGCCCTGTCCATGGAGTTGGAAGCAGAACCTGCAGCAGAGATAAAAGTTTACGTATAGGCTGTAATTATTTCCGATTTCAGATACTCTGAAACCTAAATGATGTATGATTTTATCATAGTTGACCTCCAGAGAGGAATGATTCCAAGATAGATCCCTACAGTTATTTTTAGCCTTCTGCCGTCATACAAGGATGATAGCTAAAAATATTCCACAACAAAGGAAGATAACAAAATAAACTTGTCACCTTGAGAACATGAATTACGTACCTTGTTACGTCTTCTGATTGGGAAATGTGTGCTGGGTATGTATATATACAGTATATATATATATAGATTATGTATATATACATAATCAAAATGGTAATTTCCTAATACTCGTGGCTGAACGCTCAGCAGTGAATATGTGTATAATATTTGTAGTTTCGTACCATTTAGAGTTAGGATTAGTATTAGGGTTAACCCTAATCCTAACCCTAATACTAACCCTAACCCTAACTGGTACGAAATGTACCAATTGTTATGTGTCTTTTATATTATTACAGTAGTGACAGGATGGTTCCTGTGGCCAAGATCACTTCTAGGGTAGTAGACGTATCAGACACCGAAACAAGCCAACATCAGTCATACTTATTTGAGCCACAACGGACGAAGTGGACAGCATACATTTTTATTAATACTTCACGCTGCTCCAAATTCAATACAGTTCGGGCCAATATACAATGGCATATAATATGCAGTCGTTGATATAACTTTAGGCAGTACGTTCATGTCTGGAACGCTGTCCTTTTCATTCTCAATATTTTAAATATATATTGACACTCGACATTGAGAAGCTATACTCCCTGTAAATGCAGATAACTAGATACACCTCACAGAAGATCTTGATGTATAAGTGATGGAATAACACAGGGATATCTACTGAAATTCCGTAGCTCAAACACATGCGACACTCGCCATGACACACAATGGAATAAGACCTAGCAGACAATCTCCTCACTTCTGCATTTTTAGTTTCACGTCTGCCAAACAATCATATCGGCATGACGTCACTTCCTGTATTAATAAGTGACTCCGTATAAAATAAACAAACAAGGACCCCTGTTGAGCTACCTAATTATACCAACACAATCAAGTATTAGGAAATTACCATAAAAATTATGTTATAGCAATAATGTTAATTATAATAATTTGTTTTATAACGACCAGGTAAAAAAAAATTGACGGGAGATGATGAATATGAAATAGTCCAAGTGTGCATTCGCCTTAAAATAATGTATGCTTTTTCTCACACTAAGGGAGATATAGCCAAACCTCTTAAACTGTCAGCATTTGCAGCCCATATAGAAGACTGAGAAGTTTTAATATGTAAATAGGGTGTAATTTGACTAAATAGATCTTTAATCACAACATTTTGTTGTAAATGTACGGTTATCATTACATTTTTTGTCTTGGTAGCCTGTGTCCTGGGTATATAGTTTATGACTGTCTGAGTTTCTTCCTCGCGTAAGCGCTCAATAAATTTGACTATGAGTAAAAACTGCTTCTGGTAGGTATACCTCTAAATAATCAAATGACTGTCCGCGCATTTTGTTGATTGTCATAGCAAAATATAATAAAATCACACGAAACTGGTGACTTCTGAGGATGACAGGAAGGCTGGTATCTTCTGGTTCTAAACTGATGCGTGAAATGAAAACTCACCGACCTTATTTACTGCCTGTGATGATTGTTAGTATTTAAAAAGAAACAGTTTTCTGTCATTAGTTTAAAAAGAATGTAAATGTTTTTTTTTTAATGACAAGGAATTTGGAGGCTCATTATTTTTAATGAAATTAAGTTATCAAACTTCTCCGTCATTTCTTGACGATTAGCTAGCGAAGTGATTTGTGGAGACCGAATAAATTAGATTACTGGCCTTTTTGTGGGATGATTATAATGACTACCGGTACTCAAGATAATGTTCAGTCAAAGCATGGTGCAATGAGAGCCGTTTCTGTATTTTCCCGAAACGTTGGTGTGAATATTTCTAACTCTCTGAACAATGCACCATGAACTGGGTTGGAAGGCTGAATTGATATTCAGTTTAATTTTCACAGTTCAATGTGTGCTGTTTCTGAATTTTCCCGAAAAGGTGGTGCGATTGTCTCAAAGGTTACAAACTTTCATAAAGAAAATTAGTATTATAGGGATAATATATGCACGTATGTATGTGCGTAACTGTTATAGTTATACAGTGTAATTCAATGCAACTTGAAAACAGATCCAGAATAGATGTACGTGACGAATGTTTGTTTCGGATCACAACTTTCATTACCTCGTATTATGCTTGCATACACAAAGCTTTTTGTTCGACGTGGAGACTTCTTCTGATCACATTTTTTTTTTAAATTAATGAAGTAAAATATCCCGTTCAACGTCTGATGGGTTATAATTAGGATATATATTGTTTTCAATTCCAAATAATATGAACAACTGCCGATATTAGAAAGTGGCATCACGCGTGTCAAATCACTGTAAATAGGAAAAATCACAATTACCAATTATGCTTGCATGTTAAAAATAAAAAATAAAAAAAAAGCAGCAGAAACTCTGAACAAGAATAATATTAAGGTGGAGGGGTATAAAGGTCTGGTGGTTCCAGTTATATAACTGACTTTAACAGATATTTAATTGACTTTCACCTGTTAAAAGTCATATGCATTGTGGGAACAACATCAGACCTTCACATTCCCAACTACTATATATTAACCTGTGAGTAGTATACCATGCGCAAAACAGGTCGAATTCAGGCGGCGGCGTGTGACTTTTATATAGCAAAATACTCGATCGATTTCAGGCGGTGGCGTTTCAGGCGGCGGTGTATGACTTTTTATATAGCGATATATTTTAGCGGCGGGGCTTCCTCTGACGATCAGACGTATGACTTTTTATATAGTAATATACGATAATGGTGTTTGTTTATACAATATATATAAAAAATATAAAAAATCGATAATAACGGAAAATATAAAAAATCGATAATGTTGGGTTACTAAGAGGTTTTTTGAACTGCCTTTTTTGTGCGGGCGAGGGTGACGATGTATAGGGGTAGCTGGCGGGGTGGGTTAGGGTGGATTTTTGTGTGATGTGGTAGTGTATTGGTGTGTTTGTTTAGACATATATACACACATATATATACATTCATATATACGGAGATGTGGTGACGTTGTCAGGATGCATCTGTGGTGACGGAGGCTTAGGTTACTAAGGGGTTTTTTAAGGGAACGGGTATTGCTTTTTGGCTGGCGGTGATGCCTCATGGGTGTGTGCTGGGGTGTAGCTGGTGGATGTATGTATGACGCAGGAGTGACGTGTTAGATAGAAGTATATAGTTAATGATCTCTTTTAAAAGAATACTTGAGTAAAGAGGAAAATATAAAAATCGATAATGTTGGATTAGGTTACTAAGAGGTTTTTTGAAGTGCCTTTTTTGTGTTGGCGTGTGTGCTGATGTATGTTGTAGGGGTAGCTGGCGGGGTGGGTTAGGGTGGATTTTTGTGTGAAGTATTGTGTTGATAGTGTATCGATGTGTTTGTTTATACATGTATACAATATATGTATAAAAAATATAAAAAATCGATAATGTTGGGTTACTAAGAGGGTTTTTGAAGTGTCTTTTTTGGGCTGGCGTGGGTGACGATGTAGCTGGTGGGTTAGGGTGGATTTTTGTGTGATGTTGGGTGTGTTTGTTTAGACATATATACACACATATATATACATTCATATATACGGAGATGTGGTGACGTTGTCAGGATGCATCTGTGGTGACGGAGGCTTAGGTTACTAAGGGGTTTTTTAAGGGAACGGGTATTGCTTTTTGGCTGGCGGTGATGCCTCATGGGTGTGTGCTGGGGTGTAGCTGGTGGATGTATGTATGACGCAGGAGTGACGTGTTAGATAGAAGTATATAGTTAATGATCTCTTTTAAAAGAATACTTGAGTAAAGAGGAAAATATAAAAATCGATAATGTTGGATTAGGTTACTAAGAGGTTTTTTGAAGTGCCTTTTTTGTGTTGGCGTGTGTGCTGATGTATGTTGTAGGGGTAGCTGGCGGGGTGGGTTAGGGTGGATTTTTGTGTGAAGTATTGTGTTGATAGTGTATCGATGTGTTTGTTTATACATGTATACAATATATGTATAAAAAATATAAAAAATCGATAATGTTGGGTTACTAAGAGGGTTTTTGAAGTGTCTTTTTTGGGCTGGCGTGGGTGACGATGTAGCTGGTGGGTTAGGGTGGATTTTTGTGTGATGTTGGGTGTGTTTGTTTAGACATATAGACATACATATATACATTCATATATACAGAGATGTGGTGACGTTGTCAGGATGCATCTGTGGTGATGGCGGCTTAGGTTACTAAGGTTTTTTTTAAGGGAACGGGTATTGTTTTTTGACTGGCGGTGATGACTCATGGGTGTGTGCTGGGGTGTAGCTGGTGGTTGTATGTATGATGCAGGAGTGAACTGTTAGATAGAAGTATATAGTTAATGATCTCTTTTAAAAGAATACTTGAGTTAAAGAGGAAAATATTTGAGAGGTGGGAGTGAAGAGGCGTCGGTGACGAGGTACGGGTGTAATGTAGCAGGTGGGGTTAGGTTAGGGGGGATATTTTTGTGTGATGTGGTATAGTTTTGGAGGTGGAAGAGAGATATTTTAATCTGTAATGTAGCAGGTGGGGTTAGGTTAGGGCGGAGTAGTAGGGTGTGTGTTGTGGAATTGTTTTGTTATGTGTGTTGGTGTGTGTGTGTGTTTATATGTCTACATCCGCGTGACTTTTATATAACGAAAATGTGTTGGAGGAACGTGGAGGAGGAGAGGTCTTGGAATATAGTAATATATAAGTTCATTAATGGCGGGCGTGTTGTGTGATGATTATTTTACAAACAGTTATACGTACATATTACAGATAGGTAGCCGATATTACAACAGTTAGATGCTATTTAGTTATACATATATAGAAATATAAAAGAGAAAACACTAGATACATTTTATATATTTATTGACAAAGTTAGTTGATCTATGGGTGACATATAACCGCACTTCTTTTCGTATACCCCTTGGAGCTCTCAGAACACAGGTGGTTCGGTTTACTTGGCAAGTCTGTCAATGCACGTTTTGTCTTGTTCGTTCAACGAGGGGGTCAAATGGGAAGATTTCCCTTTTAGTCTTCTAAGTTTGTCACTGCTGGGTTGACGTTTGTCAAACTTTTTTTGGCGCAACGTGTGATGCAAATCTGCCTCCCGCTCGCAGCATAACGAAAAAGAGACGTTGGATGGGGGGGTTTTTGCAGAGGTGTTTTAACGTGACACCAGGTACGGAAATCACATCTTTGAACATATCTACCCCTAGGTCCGCGTAAAAACTAACGTGTTGTTCTAACGCTGTGTGTGGCTAGTGATGAGAATATAAGACGCTGAGAGGTGAAGTTTGGTCGTAGACAACTACTCACTAGGAAATGCCCGTGAGGTGGTAGAAATACCCCCTCGACACGATAGAAATATGCCCTCGAGATGATATAAATATACCCTCGACACGACAGAAATATACCCTCGACACGACAGAAATATGTATGTGTAATGATAGAAAATATGACCTCGACACGACAGAAATATGCCCTCGACACGACAGAAATATGTATGTGTAATGATAGAAAATATGCCCTCGACACGACAGAAATATACCCTCGACACGACAGAAATATGTATGTGTAATGATATAAATATGTCCTCGACACGACAGAAATATGCCCTCGACACGACAGAAATATGTATGTGTAATGATAGAAAATATGACCTCGAGACGACAGAAATATACCCCCGAGATGATAGAAATGTGACCACCGGTTTTGGGAGAAAACTTTAGATATCACCCACCAAAGGATTTTCGCACGTGTAATAAAGGGGGGGTCTCGATAAAATTTACTCTCTCGACCTTCACTCAGCTCTCCAAAGGTTTAAGTATTGCATCACTTCTTGGCATGTTCACCTAGTTAGTGGGAGCCGTCACCTACAAAGAGTTATGACCCCACCTGCAAGGGGTGGTCCTGGAAACAGTCTGTAGCAGTGCAGTCTGGCTGATCGAGTGCGGCTCGCAATGGGAAGGCAAAAGCGGTCCCTAAACAATGTCGGGTTGTAGTCGGTTGTGTCGATCGAGAGGTGGAGATATCACAGCTTAGAAGGGAGTTTTGAAGCGAGTTGAGGTTTTGTGTTTTCTTTTGTAGTGGTGTGGGTGAGGTCGGGAGGTTTTTTGTGTGATGTATTGTACTGGTAGTGTGTTTGGTTGTAGGTATCTTAATTGTGTGGTGTAGTTTGTGGGGCTGTCGAATCGTGGGGTGTGCTGGGGTATGGGTTTTTTGTGTGTCGGTATTTTAATTGTTGTATCTACAATATGTATAGATCAGAGTGAAGTTTTAGAAACCAGTACTAGTTCTACCATCGAACTTGCGTCCTGGTAGTGTGTGTGTTGTTTATTTTACATATAGACAGGTATACATATACAAGATGTTACAGCAGTTATACGCTAAATAGTCAAGCTAAAACACTAGTCTCAAACGCATTGTAGGTCGCTTGACACCTGCCCAGCCTTATTTGCTCACTAACAGCAACTTGCTTAATGAAAAGCTAATCGATTGTGTTATAGCGGCTTTAAGCTAGGTTGTGAAACGGTTTGAGACACGATTCGTGGTGACAGATGGTTACATACTCAGAAACCTAATCGATACTCAACGTGCTGTTGAACAAATATTCAGTGTTAGCTTTCTCGGTTTGATAGACTCGGTCACTATTTATTAACTGTAATTCTTTAAATAGTCTTGTTAAGGTATTATCTCTATAATATTGCGTATGCGTAAGCAATAACAGGAGATTTTGTGTGTGTTTTATTAGGTATAGATACACTACGCAAAAGTGATCTCACCAGAACTTTGTTATCTATGTAGATGTGTCGTAGTCTAGTTACAAACAGCAAGGTGGTTTAGAAGTAACTTTATCATTTTTATTGGAAGAAAATTGTGTTTTTTATCGTTTACATGTTTTGTAACAAATTTGATTGCTCCAAAACTTTCACACAATTAGGTTACTACTTGACTTGAGAAGAAGGTCTTTTTATAAACACTCTTGAGTGAATTCCCATTTTTTCCTATCTGCTATAGAATAAAGAGGAAAATATATTTTTAAAAGTATTACCTGTTATAGAGGCAGATGAGTAAGGTTCGGTATGATGGAGGCGGTTTTGGTTTTGTGTTGTGTTGTGTGTGTGTAGTGGGTCACGGGGTAGTTTTCTTTATTATTTATATTATAGCATGAGTAATAAAATCTACTTACCCCAATGTTCAGTTAATGTTATGTAAATGAACCGTAAACACTCGCAGTCTCCAACATAAAAAATATTGGGAAAGACCACGCTGAACAAAAACAAATAGACAATTTATTGAACACACCCGTAGAGATATACCTTGCAGGTAGACTAAAGTATGGCGGCAACTAAACACGTACTTAGCGTTACAAGCTGTAACTGATTCATGGTCGAGACCAGTTTCATACATTTTAAGAAAACCCAACAAACACGTGTTTGTACCCTCACTAGAAAGAAATCGGATCGATGACCCGTGCAAATCAGCGATCGTGAATTTCTGTTCACGTCACTCATACACACTTATTATATTGTATGTTTCAAACAACAAATATGCTAAAAACGTGAGAATCACTGTTTCAAGAACGTAAGATTCGTGCTAAAAACGTGAGAACCAATCAACATGTATTGAGAAGCAAGAATTTAAGAACCTTTGGTGTAAAACATTGTGACAATAAAAAACAATGTGAGAAGTACTGTTCAAGAACTTGAGAACCTTTGGTGTAAAACATTGTGACAATAAAAAACAATGTGAGAAGTACTGTTCAAGAACTTGAGAACCACTGTGTTTAAAAAACATTTACAACAAATATAAGTGTCTGTTTGGTACATTCTTTTTGAGTTGAACGACACACGCCTCGAAAGATAGAAAGAGAGAGAGAGAGAGAGAGAGAGAGAGAGAAAGAGAGATAGAGAGAGAACGAACGAACGAACGAGCTTTATTTTCAAAGGGTTGAGAATTGGTCACGCAGACCCATCTAACATTCTGCCCTTCCTTTCGCTCACCTTTCATGCAGTATCCTTTCAATAGCACATGTATTTTTAGCAATATTTAAGCATACAACATTATCGAGGTAAAATAATAACATACATTTGTAACATGTAGACATAATCAAATTTAAGGGGGGAAAAAATTATTAATTAAAATACAGTAACAAAAATTAATACCTTAAAAGAGAAAGCGAGAAAAGAGAGAGAGAGAGGAGAGGGAGAGAGAGAGATAGAAAGAAAGGGAAAGAAAGAGAGAAAGATAGGAAGAGAGAAGAGAGAGAGCGAGAGAATAAAACACAGTCTTATTTTTAGGCTGTTATGAAAGGAAAGAGGTGTTAACAGACCTGCCCGCGCAGGCTGTGACAGAAAAGATATTGATTTACAACCACGCGCGTTCGAAACAGGTGACAATTTTCCCTTTCAGTTAAAATAACGGAGATTTAAGTACTAACGTGTTTGGTAGTTTGCACCATAGCAAGGCATTTTTCTTTGTGTAGCTAATGGTATGTTCTAAATATTCTTTTTAATGTGATAAAAGTGTTTATTAATTTTTTGCGTTATCAGATTCTGTCTTTTTTATATTTGTTATGTTAACACAAATAAGGCTCACAAAAATACTTGTTTAACAGTAGGTGAGAAAATAAGGAAAATCTTTTTTCCTAGCACATAACCGGTTAGTCTTATCAACCACTCTTTAAAAATGTTATGTCAAGATAAAAAATAAAACAATTTAGTATCTGAGTTAACATAAAACACACAGTTATTAAGCTGAGTTAACAGCTTAACGGATAGACTATTTTGAAACAGATTTTTTAGCAACACGGGTTAGCGAAAAATTCGAATGCACAGACATACCTTTTAAATAAAAAACAGATATTTAATACGACACACGCATAAACGAGCAACTAAAACTTTTATATTTTTAAAGATATACAACCTAACACAGAGTACCGAATACACATACACACACACACACACACACACACACACACACATACACACACACACACACATTTAGACCTTTGTGTAGGTTATGTCTTCACAGTGTCTGTTAAGAAAAAATATCCCTAGCGAACAACAACGGTCAGATATTTAAACAGAGAAATAACAGCTATATATTTAACATTCTAACGTGTTTCTCACTTTTTTGTTAAGTTTTTATTTCAAAAATACTTTGTTTGATACTCTATTTTATTTTATTTTTGTAAAACTTTTGTTTAAAATGGTTGGTCGCAAAGAAAAAAGTTATCTCTAACGGCTTTCTTTCCTCGTCAATAAACCATCTGCCCACATTACAAATAAACGATAATTGGATTTATGCTGGAACATAACGAAACAGACATCGAATTAGAAACATCTGTCACTAGGTAAATAACGGCTCTCGATTTTTTCGAAGGGCTCAAGTAGTAGTAGGGTATGTACAACTTAGGTAGTATTCTACCCCTCCATCTTGCCCCGCCTCTTCCTATTATCTCCCCCTTGTTATCTCCCCCTTGTTAACTCAAATCCGCCATCTTGACCCAAATAACCTCCCCTTGTTAACTCAAATCCGCCATCTTTTTTATCTCCCCCTTGTTAACTCAAAACCGCCATCTTTTTTATCTCCCCCTTGTTAACTCAAATCCGCCATCTTTTTTATCTCCCCCTTGTTAGCTCAAGTCCGCCATCTTGCGCCGCGCGCCTGCAGATTGCGCCTATATAAAAGTCACGCGCCTGCAGAATTTTTGCTATATAAAAGTCACGCGCCTGCAGCGCGCCTGCAGCGCGCCTGCAGAATAATACCTAAGTTGTACATACCCTACAGAGTATCAAACAAAGTATTTTTTGAAATAAAAACTTAACAAAAAAGTGAGAAACACGTTAGAATGTTAAATATATAGCTGTTATTTCTCTGTTTAAATATCTGACCGTTGTTGTTCGCTAGGGATATTTTTTCTTAACAGACACTGTGAAGACATAACCTACACAAAGGTCTAAATGTGTGTGTGTGTGTGTGTATGTGTGTGTGTGTGTGTGTGTGTGTGTGTGTGTGTGTATGTGTATTCGGTACTCTGTGTTAGGTTGTATATCTTTAAAAATATAAAAGTTTTAGTTGCTCGTTTATGCGTGTGTCGTATTAAATATCTGTTTTTTATTTAAAAGGTATGTCTGTGCATTCGAATTTTTCGCTAACCCGTGTTGCTAAAAAATCTGTTTCAAAATAGTCTATCCGTTAAGCTGTTAACTCAGCTTAATAACTGTGTGTTTTATGTTAACTCAGATACTAAATTGTTTTATTTTTTATCTTGACATAACATTTTTAAAGAGTGGTTGATAAGACTAACCGGTTATGTGCTAGGAAAAAAGATTTTTCCTTTATTTCTCACCTACTGTTAAACAAGTATTTTTGTGAGCCTTATTTGTGTTAACATAACAAATATAAAAAAGACAGAATCTGATAACGCAAAAAATTAATAAACACTTTTATCACATTAAAAAGAATATTTAGAACATACCATTAGCTACACAAAGAAAAAATGCCTTGCTATGGTGCAAACTACCAAACACGTTAGTACTTAAATCTCCGTTATTTTAACTGAAAGGGAAAATTGTCACCTGTTTCGAACGCGCGTGGTTGTAAATCAATATCTTTTCTGTCACAGCCTGCGCGGGCAGGTCTGTTAACACCTCTTTCCTTTCATAACAGCCTAAAAATAAGACTGTGTTTTATTCTCTCGCTCTCTCTCTTCTCTCTTCCTATCTTTCTCTCTTTCTTTCCCTTTCTTTCTATCTCTCTCTCTCCCTCTCCTCTCTCTCTCTCTTTTCTCGCTTTCTCTTTTAAGGTATTAATTTTTGTTACTGTATTTTAATTAATAATTTTTTCCCCCCCTTAAATTTGATTATGTCTACATGTTACAAATGTATGTTATTATTTTACCTCGATAATGTTGTATGCTTAAATATTGCTAAAAATACATGTGCTATTGAAAGGATACTGCATGAAAGGTGAGCGAAAGGAAGGGCAGAATGTTAGATGGGTCTGCGTGACCAATTCTCAACCCTTTGAAAATAAAGCTCGTTCGTTCGTTCGTTCTCTCTCTATCTCTCTTTCTCTCTCTCTCTCTCTCTCTCTCTCTCTCTCTTTCTATCTTTCGAGGCGTGTGTCGTTCAACTCAAAAAGAATGTACCAAACAGACACTTATATTTGTTGTAAATGTTTTTTTTAACACAGTGGTTCTCAAGTTCTTGAACAGTACTTCTCACATTGTTTTTTATTGTCACAATGTTTTACACCAAAGGTTCTCAAGTTCTTGAACAGTACTTCTCACATTGTTTTTTATTGTCACAATGTTTTACACCAAAGGTTCTTAAATTCTTGCTTCTCAATACATGTTGGTTGGTTCTCACGTTTTTAGCACGAATCTTACGTTCTTGAAACAGTGATTCTCACGTTTTTTAGCATATTTGTTGTTTGAAACATACAATATAATAAGTGTGTATGAGTGACGTGAACAGAAATTTCACGATCGCTGATTTGCACGGGTCATCGATCCGATTTCTTTCTAGTGAGGGTACAAACACGTGTTTGTTGGGTTTTCTTAAAATGTATGAAACTGGTCTCGACCATGAATCAGTTACAGCTTGTAACGCTAAGTACGTGTTTAGTTGCCGCCATACTTTAGTCTACCTGCAAGGTATATCTCTACGGGTGTGTTCAATAAATTGTCTATTTGTTTTTGTTCAGCGTGGTCTTTCCCAATATTTTTTATGTTGGAGACTGCGAGTGTTTACGGTTCATTTACATAACATTAACTGAACATTGGGGTAAGTAGATTTTATTACTCATGCTATAATATAAATAATAAAGAAAACTACCCCGTGACCCACTACACACACACAACACAACACAAAACCAAAACCGCCTCCATCATACCGAACCTTACTCATCTGCCTCTATAACAGGTAATACTTTTAAAAATATATTTTCCTCTTTATTCTATAGCAGATAGGAAAAAAATGGGAATTCACTCAAGAGTGTTTATATAAAAAGACCTTCTTCTCAAGTCAAGTAGTAACCTAATTGTGTGAAAGTTTTGGAGCAATCAAATTTGTTACAAAATATGTAAACGATAAAAAACACAATTTTCTTCCAATAAAAATGATAAAGTTACTTCTAAACCACCTTGCTGTTTGTAACTAGACTACGACACATCTACATAGATAACAAAGTTCTGGTGAGATCACTTTTGCGTAGTGTATCTATACCTAATAAAACACACACAAAATCTCCTGTTATTGCTTACGCATACGCAATATTATAGAGATAATACCTTAACAAGACTATTTAAAGAATTACAGTTAATAAATAGTGACCGAGTCTATCAAACCGAGAAAGCTAACACTGAATATTTGTTCAACAGCACGTTGAGTATCGATTAGGTTTCTGAGTATGTAACCATCTGTCACCACGATTCGTGTTCTCAAAAACCGTTTCACAACCTAGCTTAAAGCCGCTATAACACAATCGATTAGCTTTTCATTAAGCAAGTTGCTGTTTGGTAGTGAGCAAATAAGGCTGGGCAGGTGTCAAGCGACCTACAAATGCGTTTGAGACTAGTGTTTTAGCTTGACTATTTAGCGTATAACTGCTGTAACATCTTGTATATGTATACCTGTCTATATGTAAAAAATAAACAAACACACACACTACCAGGACGCAAGTTCGATGGTAGAACTAGTACTGGTTTCTAAAACTTCACTCTGATCTATACATATTGTAGATACAACAATTAAAATACCGACACACAAAAAACCCATACCCCAGCACACCCCACGATTCGACAGCCCCACAAACTACACCACACAATTAAGATACCTACAACCAAACACACTACCAGTACAATACATCACACAAAAAAAACCTCCCGACCTCACCCACACCACTACAAAAGGAAAAACACAAAACCTCAACTCGCTTCAAAACTCCCTTCTAAGCTGTGATATCTCCACCTCTCGATCGACACAACCGACTACAACCCGACATTGTTTAGGGACCGCTTTTGCCTTCCCATTGCGAGCCGCACTCGATCAGCCAGACTGCACTGCTACAGACTGTTTCCAGGACCACCCCTTGCAGGTGGGGTCATAACTCTTTGTAGGTGACGGCTCCCACTAACTAGGTGAACATGCCAAGAAGTGATGCGCTACTTAAAACCTTTGGAGAGCTGAGTGAAGGTCGAGAGAGTAAATTTTATCGAGACCCCCCTTTATTACACGTGCGAAAATCCTTTGGTGGGTGATATCTAAAGTTTTCTCCCAAAACCGGTGGTCACATTTCTATCATCTCGGGGGTATATTTCTGTCGTCTCGAGGTCATATTTTCTATCATTACACATACATATTTCTGTCGTGTCGAGGGCATATTTCTGTCGTGTCGAGGATATATTTATATCATTACACATACATATTTCTGTCGTGTCGAGGGTATATTTCTGTCGTCTCGAGGTCATATTTTCTATCATTACACATACATATTTCTGTCGTGTCGAGGGTATTAATATTTGTCTCTGTCGTCTCGAGGTCATATTTTCTATCATTACACATACATATTTCTGTCGTGTCGAGGGGGTCTTTCTATCGTGTCGAGGGTATAGTTATATCATCTCGAGGGCATATTTCTATCGTGTCGAGGGGGTATTTCTACCACCTCACGGGCATTTCCTAGTGAGTAGTTGTTCTTACGACCAAATTTCACTCTCTACAGCGTCTTATATTCTCATACACTAGCCACACACAGCGTTTTAGACAACACGTTAGTTTTTACGCGGACCTAGGGGTAGATTTATGTTCAAAGATGTGATTCCGTACCTGGTGTCACGTTAAAACACCATCCCTGCAAAAACCCCCCCATCCCAACGTCTCTTTTTCGTTATGCTGCGAGCGGGAGGCAGATTTGCAATTCACACGTTGCGCCAAAAAAAAGTTTGACAAACGTTAAAACCCAGCCACTATCCAGTGACAAACTTAGAAGACTAAAAGGGTCAATCTTCCCATTTGACCCCCTCGTTGAACGAACAAGACAAAAAACGTGCATTGGAAGATTGCCAAGTAAACCGAACCACCTGTGTTCTGAGAGCTCCAAGGGGTATACGAAAAAGAATCAATGCGGTTATATTCACCCATAGATCAACTAACTTTTGTCAATAAAAATATATAAAATGTATCTAGTGTTTTCTCTTTTATATTTCTATATATGTATAACTAAATAGCATTAACTGTTGTAATATCGGCTACCTATCTGTAAATAAGTACGTATTAAACTGTTTGTAAACAGGGCGGTAAATCGGCTCACACACAACATTCCCGCCATTAATGAACTTATTTTATTTTACTATATTCCAAGGACCTAATCCTCCTCCACGTTCCTCCAACACATTTTTCGTTATATATAAAAGTCACGCGGATGTAGACATATAAACACAAAAAACACAAAAACACACATAAACAAAAACAATTTCCACAAAACCACACACCCTACTACTCCGCCCTAACCTTAACCCCACTGCTACATTAACAGATTAAAATATCTCTCTTCCAACCTCCAAAAATATACCACATCACACAAAAATATCCCCCCTAACCTACCCACCTGCTACATTACACCCGTTACCTCGTCACGACGCCTCTTTCACTCCCACCTCTCAAATATTTTCCTCTTTAACTCAAGTATTCTTTAAAAGAGATCATTAATATATACTTCTATCTAACAGGTCACTCCTGCATCATACAGACAACCACCAGCTACACCTCAGCACACACCCATGAGTCATCACGGCCAGTGAAAAAACAATACCCGTGCGCTTAGAAAAACCTGAGTAACCTAAGCCGCCATCACCACGATGCATCCTGACAAACGTCACCACATCTTCTGTATATATGAATGTATATATGTATGTCTTTATATGTCTAAACAAAACACACCCAACATCACACAAAAAATCCACCCTAACCCACCAGCTACATCGTCACCCACGCCAGCCCAAAAAAGACACTTCAAAACCCTCTTAGTAACCCAACATTATCGATTTTTTATATTTTTTATACATATATTGTATACATGTATAAACAAACACATCGATACACTATCAACACAATACTTCCCACAAAAATCCACCCTAACCCACCCCGCCAGCTACCCCTACAACATACATCAGCACACACGCCAACACAAAAAAGGCACTTCAAAAAAACCTCTTAGTAAACCTAATCCAAACATTATCGATTTTTTATATTTTTCCTCTTTACTCAAGTATTCTTTTTAAAAGAGATCATTAACTATATACTTCTATCTAACACGTCACTCCTGCGTCATACATACATCCACCAGCTACACCCAGCACACACCCATGAGGCATCACCGCCAGCCAAAAAGCAATACCCGTTCCCTCAAAAAACCCCTTAGTAACCTAAGCCTCCGTCACCACAAATGCACCCTGACAACGTCACCACATCTCCGTATATATGAATGTATATATATGTGTGTATATATGTCTAAACAAACTACACCAACATTCACACAAAAATCCACCCTAACCCACCAGCTACATCATCCACCCACGCCAGCCAAAAAAGACCACTTCAAAAAAACCCTCTTAGTAACCCAACGCATTATCGATTTTTTTTATTTTTTATCGTTACATATATTGTATACATGTATAAACATACACATCGATAACTATCAACACAATACTTCACACAAAAAATCCACCCTAACCCACCCCGCCAGCTACCCCTACAACATACATCAGCACACACGCCAACACAAAAAAGGGCACTTCAAAAAACCTCTTAGTAACCTAAACCAACATTATCGATTTTTATATTTTCCTCATTACTCAAGTATTCCTTTAAAAGCGATCATTAACTATTTACTTCTATCTAACACGTCACTACTGCTTCATACATACATCCACAGCTTACACCCCAGCACACACCCATGAGGCATCACCGCCAGCCAAAAAAATACAATCTTTCCCTTAATACCCCTTAGTAGTAACCTAAGCCTCCGTCACCACAGATGCATACAAACCCAACCCTATATTTATGAATGTATATTATATGTATATATGTCTAAACAAAACACACCAATACACTAAACACATCACACAAAAATCCCACACCCACCGCCAGCAGATATACATCGTCATCCCCTGCCCGCACAAAAAAAGGCGTTCAAAAAACCTCTTAGTACCCAACATCCGATTTTTTATATTTTCCGTTTCTTAACGATTTTTATTTTTTTGTTCAATATTGTATAAATATGTATCTATATTACTATATAAAAAAGTCATTTACGTCTGATCGTTAGAGGAAGGGCACCGGCCGCTATAATATCAATCGCTTATAAAAAAGTCATACACATGCCGCCTGAAACTGCCACCGCCTGAAATCGATCGAGTATTGTTTGACTATATTATGCAATTCCCTAGGTCTGTCTATTCTTAACACCTCTTCTATATTTATAGGTAAGTTTGATGCCTGCAAATAATCTAATATTGGTATTCTCATTTGTTCATACCTCTTACATTTTAACAAGAAATGTTCTATATTTCTGTCTTGAAGACATCCTGCACAGTAAGGTTCTTCTATTCTGAAATAGCCTTTTCCCAGCTGAGTCTGAGAAGTTTCTTATTACTTGGAATTTTCAATTCCCTAGATATCTTATATTTTCTTGTTGGAGCCTTGAACATCTTATATGCATGTCTTCAGATTTTTATCACACTCTGCTTTCCATTCATCTGTTATTAAATCTTTAATTAAGCTCTTAATCTCTGATTTACTCATCCTTACAATTATTAGATTTTTATCAGATCTACCTTTCTTGGCTTCTTTCTCTGCCTTTTCATTTCCTTTTTTGTCCAACATGTGAAGGTATCCAAGCAATTAAGACTGAACATCCTCTGGCATATAAGTATGTAGTAGCCAGAAATATCTTCTCAGCTATATCAGTTCTGATAATCAGATTGCCTCCTGTTGTATCGTTCTGTTTAGAATTTCCTATCATCATAGTTAGACAGACAAGCAGAGACAGGGATGGAGACCAATAGATAGATAGATAGACAGACAGACAGACAGATGGATGGATGTGTCGCAAGGTGAATTGGGTTTTGTCCAGTGACAAATATGAATGTGGGATGAAATCCCTTAGGCCCTCTATGGTAATGGCTCGTAAGTAAAAAGGCCTACTTGGGATAGCAAAAGTGAATAAGAGCAGGTGAATCCTCACTGAGAAAGAAGGTTTCAGTAGGTATTCTGGTCTCGAGCGATAGCTTCACTCTGGGATGCCGAAAATTACAAGAGCCCCAACTCCCGGTTTAGCCGGAAGAAATCAATGATACACTTAAACACTCACAAAAAGATATAAACAAGCGATAAACTAAGAAGTCTATTTATTTACCTATATGAATATCACAATTGAAAATAAATATGGTGCAAGATGATGCAATCAACAAACATTTAAAAAGTTATATACACTTAATTAATTAACAACGTAATTACTCTTAACTTGAGAGTGAACTGGTGTCACCTATGACGAAAAGTCTTCAGTCCCACAAATTGGTGAACAACTCTGGAAAATGGTGAAATCGCTAGTATACTGCTTGCTGACCAATAAAATAATATTTGCTTGTATGACACAGTCTATTAACCAATCACTTTTTGATAACTACACTGCAAAAGGAAATGTGGTCATTGTGGCTAAGGTGTCTGGTGTGTGTATACCTCAAGTGTATCTGACCATTGATGGTAGACTGCGCCAATGACACTCTGGCTTTGATGAATGTTTATGTTGCGCCTCAGTATTATCTGGCGATTTGCACTGAGTACTGTTGTATACCTATGGTTGACTATGATATTAAATACGGCTGGCGTTATATGGTGAAAGACTTAGGTGTCTTAAGAACCACCATTTAGATTTTTGGGACACCCCTGACATACGTGGGTGCATAGAGGTCGAGGTCACAAGCGATCTATCACGAGGAATAGGGAAACCCTTTCTCTCTCTCCGTTGACGACAGTAGTTCTTGCTTATGCCGAAGCTGTCAGTCCAATACTTGACAGATATTTATACATAAACATTCGTAAGCCCTAGCCTAACAGGTAGTAATTTTAGTGATTGTATTGATGGTGTAATGACTGTATACATCAGCAAGTCATTTGCACGTTTCGCTGTTATGGACATTGTGGCGTTCTCCAACTTGCGCTTAGGATTAATGATTTAATTCATGGAAGAGTAAACATATTAGCAGTAGCCAAGTGGTCATACGAGAGTCCTTAAACTTGCTACATACACAGCCACAGAAGAATTGAAGAAACGTCCAGCTTATTCACATCACGAACATGTTTATTACAAATAAAACGTATGCTCCAATGAAGTATTACTTGTAAGACCTCTGTCACTACACATCTTTAACTCCCCTGGTATAGGGTAAATGCAGATACTGGCATATAACAGTCTGTCCGTAAATGTCGAGATCCAGTCCTGTAATCAGCTGTATCTATGAACATACGAATATATAAGAACAGGAACATCGCCCGTCTTCAGTCTGCAAACATCACTATATCATTTCTATCCACTCATCTACCTATCCTGTGAATGAATCAGGCACTCTGTCATTCCAGGATGACAAGACTAACTTCAGGACATATATATCAAACACACTGACATCTGAAATATCTCGGAGCGATTTACACATGCCTCCTCACTCTTCCAAGACACCCAGCCAAATGCCCCGTGAACCCTAGGCTATCATCTCGCCTCCTTTTGACCTCTCTTGCACACTAATTCGTGACGTCGTATCCGCCGCAATGCGACAGATCGTAATAAAACCTTGTGGACGAAGCTATTTAATAGTTAGATATAAGAACATAAATAACTGCATATAATATGTACGTCACAGACATGATTGCACGTAAGGTAAAAAATGGTAAAGGATCCCGTTACTCGCCCATTGGGCATATTGGGGTGATGTGGTGAGCAGCACGCCGGCCGCCTTAACCTTCCCAGAGTTGTTCTGGATCCAATTCATGAGGCTGGGTCGACCGCGGAGCCGTTTGCGGTCTAAAAAATCCCACCTCAACTGGGGATCGAACAATGGACCACCGAGCTAGGAAGTTAGTGCACTAACCACTGCGCTACCGCGCATTATGATTGCACGTAATGACAGAATATCTATGATACAATCAATGATAGTGTAGAACGTGTTAATACATCTTGGTATCATAGCATGACATTATAACAATCTGTACATTTCTCATTTGTGAAATCAATTACATTTTTAACAGAGCGCGTTTGTACAAAGATTTACAGAAATCTATGCCAGTTGAATAAAAAACATCAACTGCGGCGAAAAATAGAACCAGCTTAACACTGCAAGCCGTCACAGTAATTCAGATTGAGAAAAACAATTTATTTCTCTGATTATTATGAAAAAATGATTATTCAAAGTATAAACGTCTTCATACTTTGAATAATAAAAGAAGGATTTATCAAAAAATGATTTATCAAAATAATTATTTATCATTTATCCTATGCAAGTTTATTATTTATCTAATTATTATTTATCTATTATTTATTATACGGACCTGACCCGACTTGGTGAGAAAGCTCTTGCTGAAAATAAGTTTGGTACAGCGGTTTCTTATAGGCCTCTCTTCTGCGCAAAACTTTGAGTCGTTCACTAATTCGTTCAGGACGTATGTGAAAATGAATAAGAATTTACTTGTTTATATACTTCGAAAACAGGCTACGAAAAGATTTTGAAAATAAGTTTTATCGGTAAATTAATATCACGCAATGTCAAATTTCAAATATCGAACGTTTTAGAATGCTTTAGTACTAGATTATTTTTAAAATTAGGCCTAAACTTTGGGTCAGAAAATGAGGTAATACTTTTCCCCGCTTCCCACGCAGAAATCGCATCGCGCTTGAATTTTAAAACGGCGCCGTCCGTATTTGAAAATAAAAAAGGCATAGAAGGAATTCCCCACCGTACTCGTCTGATGCAATTTGTGTAACACTTTTTTCAAATACGTGGATTCAAATATTATGAACGAAAAGACCTTGATCGTTTTATCACACGTAAGGATGGATGGATGGATGGATGGATGAATGGATTGATAGATGGATAGATAGATAGATGGATAGATAGATAGATGTACGGATGGGTGCATTAATGGATGGATGTATGGATGGATAAATAGATGTATGGATGGATGTATGGATATAAAAGATAAGATGATAAGTTAGTTCGTTAACTTTCAGCTCCCCAAGGATCAAAGGTCTTTAGCAAACGCACGTCAAGTCCTCATGTCACGTGCCATCCGCTCATGATTGTTTTCATGTCTTCATCGTCATTTTCAAGCTTCGAGGGTGAGAACCTAGACTGACTCTCCCTCGCCACTCGCGACTTTGTTAAGAGCTAAAGACTCACCACCTCTGACTACCATATAGGAGATAAGGTTTCACTAAAAGTCCACAGACACACTATACAGACAAGCATATACGTACAGTATAGTTATAGAGAGAGAGACTGATCCAGTATACAGTTTATAGTTTATTTACACAATAAAATAAATTACATATCAACAATAAATAACGTGCGTGGTCGCACATTTGAAAAGAACGAACAATTAAGAATGACAGATAATAAAATCCAACCCTGTCCCCCATTCATTCAACCTGCAAGGGAAAAAGAATTTAGGATTAAACACACAGTAATTTGGTGGGGGTCTCTAAGTACGAGACACCACTCCTATTACCTATTATTAAATTATATTTAAAAAATCTAACACCACTGTCCGGATGTAGACCTAACTAACTGTCTACACAAAATCTGAATGAACTTTCTAAAGTCCTACCCCACCAATCACAAACACTGATCCACTAACGGACTTCTTCAGTGCAACCTCAGAGGCTGTCCTCTGCTCTGACTATCTAACTTCATAAATTCTGTCTCTCCTCTGTTTCTGTCCTGACTATCTGACTCTAAAACTTCTGTCTCTCCTATCTAAAGCCTTCGGAAGGAATGTTGACCCTATTTCCTCCCACGAATATTGTAGCTGATGACTTGGGCTTTTAGACTTAGGTACTTGACTCGGAATGTAGCTGCTTCACTGCTGACGAACTTAATTAATTATCGGCCAATTTAACCCGCTTAGGGTTTAAGGACAAACAGCATTATTATGGCTGTGTACGAATAGAACCAACCTCCAGGCCACGCGCCTCTTTGGAGTGGTATGACGAGCTAAGAGCTCTGGATTTTTATAGATAAACTCGTTCCCGCTGAAGCATGTGGCTTCACTGCAAGAGAACTGCTATCTTCCTCTGGTGCAGACGTACTTGGCGCCGGTAACTACCGCGTCACCAATTTTCTTTCACCTCTGGCGATGCCTCGACCCTTCTACTCCTGAGAATGGCCGAATATCTTGGCAAGCTGTAAGGCAATTTGCACCCCTCCCTGTGTGCCGTGAAAATTGATGTAAACAAAAATATAATAACACCAAATATACAACCCGTCAAAGATATTCTCCTACCTAACACCTTAAATTCCCACTACTCCCCTACACAAGCACTGAGATAAACAAATATTTCCGCCCAAAGGTCATACTACCATACACTTCCCCCTCTTCTCCCCCTCCCCGCTTTACCAAAATATCTGACTGGTAAGTAACCCCCAGACGCAGGCTGACTTAATCTGTTACGTTAATCTAGCCTCAGCGTCAAACAATTCATTCACTGAGGGAAATCCCCTCCGGTAAAATTCCTGGCCCTACTTTATATTACAGACTGACCCTGGTGAGTCATCGCTTAACCCAAAAATAAAATAGACCTCTCTAGGAATAATTCAATCCCATCTCCGTAAAATTAATTACACCCTCACTCCCCTCCTGACTACACAACAATTTAATGCCCAATAAAATAACGTAAACAGATACGCTATCGTATTTACACTGCAAATATTATAATCAAATCGAGGTTACATGCTACTATTCACATAAAGTTATAAGCACAACTTACAGTTTTATTTTAAGATAGCAATTGATGGCACTTTCGGTTATCAAATTTACTTTTCTCCCAGAAGAAAAACTTACGTTATCGTGCTAAGAGTCTATTAAGAAACGAATTATCTACACCGCTAAATAAAGATGCCTACATACCCAATTCTCGAATTTCTCACTTAAGAGCAGACGAATATGACTTAGATTCACGGCTGATATTACTGCAGACTAAGAGACCCGCTAATGACTAGACGCGGGTATATATCATAAAAAAACCGACGCTATAACCCACGCCATACGTTATTGCGTGGCTTCTCTCTGGAGCCGCCTTAAACCAATAATATTTCTGCATTTAATAAACTATTGAAACCTGCCAGTGATAACGTAAGCTACTCGTGACGCATGTTTATTCCTGCTCCCGCGCAACTCCTATTGCGTCATGTTTGATAAGGTTACACCGACCGCGTGAGCAGAATCAACTTTGACACGTTCTACGTTACCTGGGTCGAGGTTCAATACCGCCATCCCTCGATTTACCGGGTAGGTGCGGGTTTTCGGATTTCCTAGCTGACAAAATCTACCCTGCCTAAAATACTACGCGCTCAACTGTCTACTAAATTAAATGAACACAATTATTTACAAAGAAAAGAAGACTGGTGCAAATCTTAAAATTAAAAAAAGAAAAACGCAATTAATTGCCTAGAGAAAAATTCAACCACTTACACTGAGAAGAAAAATGGGGCCTGTGGAAAATAAAGTCACAGTAACTTCTCACATAAGTAACTCAAAAATTTACGAAGAGAAAAAGACTGGGGCGAGTTGAAAATAAAACTACAGTTAAGCATCACAGGTCTACGTCTGCTTCTCCTACCCCCGGGGCTTCAGAACAAGGGTTACCTTGTAAAGCTGTTAACAGGTTTCCTCAATGTCCGTAAGGATAAGATAAGAAAGACATAATTATAAATAACGAAACCGAGATAATATGAAAGAACGCTTACAGAATCTCCAACGTGGTTTCTGATAAGAAAATAAGAAACAGAACCCACTTCTCTCTCAGGTATGTCGTAAGGTTCTACATAGAGCTGGCAATCTCATCATGTAAAATAATATTCTACAGAACCCACCACTGCAATAGCACAAGGAATACTTTGATCCAGGTTTCTTGCAATCAGTAGAACATTTCTCCGTTCATGCTGACTACATGAGAGAAATGCATACTGATGTAAAATAGAAATTATTAAAGATATGAAGAACTACTGACAATGATAACTGGCCAACCATTTTTATTTTATGCAATAGAATGTTTGTGTATGGATCATTTATTATTTGTTTTTAATGCATTCGATAACAATAATTTAAGTAGATCACCTTTTTTTTCTTTACTTGTATGATTTTAAGTCGTAATTGAATATTAGTTTGTTTTTTTCGTAGATTGAAATTATCTTTGAATATAATACTCTGTACTTTGATCAGATTAAGCTGCTAACGTAAAGATCACAAAGAAGCTGGTTATTAATAAAACTGTGTTTTAGAACAATAGACTCGCTGACCTATTTTTTTTTAAGAAACACATTGATTGTATCGGCACATTACCCTTCAGCATCCGACACAGTGTATTCTCAGTACATTATTTCCCCATACTTTATAAACCCTTAGCAAATGGAGTTATTTCCACTACAGTTTACATTGTAGAGACTGGCTAGAGAGAGCGCCATATTATCCTATCGGCTGTCTTCCTCCTGGCCTAGTTTCAATGAGGTCTTCGGTCCAGATTTGTCTACTCTTGTCCTCTAAGCGAACTCTGGGTCATCCTGGAGGTCATGATCCCTGGTTCTTGTTTTCCCATATTTGTCTTGGTAGCCGATCTTCTCATATTGTGTATTAATTATTATATAAAATCTGCTGGGCTAAGAATAGCAAAATTATATCAATTTAACTACACAATACCACATCATTGTGGAATCTTACAAAATATTTACAAACCATGCGTTAGATACATAAAAGGAAACGAAACAATAGTACACCAAACAACCAACAAGATATATAAATATTTAGTGTTAGCACAAGAACCTCATTTATATCAAAGAATAAACAGATGGTATAGATATGGTATATCAGATTACTCATAGCTAGGTGTTCACACATTTACATGAAATAAACATATCACTAAGAGTTAAAGAAATAACTTACAGAGTATTATATAACTCAACACCGGTTATTCACAGAGAAAGAAAAACAATTACAATTTTATCCAAATGTAAACTTTGTAGACTAAACGACAAAGAGACAGGGGAACACTATCTCTTTTATTGTAACTCAATGACACAAACTTTTAACACTTTGAAACAGACATTACAAAAAATTCAACAATAGAAGTAGATATGTATAAAGCAATGATGCTGAACATCATTCCCAAGATGACTCCATTCATTGCAATTAAGTTACTTAAACTTTTGGTAGAATATCGACATCTAGTATGGAATTGCAGAAATAAAGCCGTCTATGAAGAAAGGATTTTTAACTCAAAAACTGTTTCTACATATATTCATGCAGAAAACAAAACACTTAAATCATTTCACCTAGTTTTCAGATAAGACAAGCACCATTAACTTTTGTACATATTGCGACAATAGATTTATTAATATGAGAAAATAAAACATGTATTGCTAGCGTATGTATTATGTATGAATGTGTGTGTGTGTATGTATGTGTGCTGGGGCTTGTACACACGCATGTTTCTTTGTCATTGTACTTTCAGTTACATTTCTTTTTAATTTTGATGACTGAATTATAATGTCCATTAAATGAAATATTAACATCTGTATTGTAAACAAATTTACTTTTGAGAATTAAAAAAAAAATTCTCTAGTTGTAATAAAAAATAGTGCATGCCTAATCGTGCTTTAAATTTTAAATAAATGTACGATATGCGTGAAAAAAAAAAAAAAGTTTCTCAAACTTAAAAAATGAAAAAAAAATCCTGCTAGGCCAATACCAGTCAAAAATTGTTACAATAAAATGTACAAAGAAAGTGAGTTGTATCCTAAGTTTCAACTCTCTGCGACAATTGGACATACAAATTTGAGCGTCAAATATGTGAAACCCCAACTAGTAATTATACTTAAAAGTAAAAGTGGTTTTAGAAAGATATCGGCTGGCCAAGTGGCGTAACTATTGACCGGGTGGACTGCAAACCCTCTGATATAGTAACGAGTAAATTAATTATTGTCGTTTAATTTTTTTTTTCCCTCGCATGAGGTCGATTGTCGTTTAATTACGTACAGCAATCAAAGACAAATAGACAATGACCGTAGACTATTCCCCACTTACGACCAACCAAAGTGGATGTCATGACCCGGAAGCCTTTATTATTTGCAGATAATAATATTTCGTTAATTCAAATAACTTTTCAACTTATCTGATTCATAAAAATCAGTGTGGACATTAATAACTATTTCATATATGTGAATTTATGTTCAAGTTACGCACGCATATCAAGAACGATTAGGCCTAACAGTTTTTAAGTTGACCAGAAGCGAATCCTGTGACCCAGTTTCACGCATGCGCGTAATGAATTGTTCTCAGGGATGTAGTATGTAGTTCATCAGTTGTCGACAGCTTATCACTCTTCAGGCTTTCTGTTTACATGTGAATTTTCTCAGCATTACATTTCTTTCTATAGTTGTAGAAATTGTATATAACTGTAAATACATAAATCTGTGCATTTTCTTTAAATTCCATCGTTTCAAGATTCTTTTGGCTGTATCTTGTGGCAACGATTCGAAACATCGCAGGTAAATATAGCCCCCAGAAAAAAAAGAAAAAAAAGAAATTGCCCACTGAATTTTTGTTTGTGTATTTTCAGATTGGCAAGTTGAGCTGTGCTTAAAGATTTCAACACTGCATTGCATATATTAATCTAATATTAATCTAAGCGGTGATATTACACAGTTATACAATTCTATATATTGCGCAAGGTTAAATCAATACTACCGTTTAGGATGTAACACAAATTTAGCGGCGCTACTTGAGTAAAATTAACAGCTGATTCTGTTGATTGAAACTGAAAGCTGTCACGTATTCTTGCAGAGTAAGCGATCTTGTCTGTCCCCAAATTACGGTATGCCTTATCTTTTTACATCAGTTTTGCTATTTGCTGCCTTATTTTATGTTTCACTTTTCTGTATAATTTAAAGCTTAGTAAAATGGACTGTCTTGATTTTGAGTGTAAACAGCATCCATTGCTAGCTAGCGTCTTGTAGGGCATCATAGTCCCTTTATCAGTCCATATTTCCTAACATTTTACTGTGACGCCACATGCTTCATATCAATACAGTGACCTTGTTTTTTTGCTGGTTGTCCATGATTTACATCCATGTAGTAGTTAGTATTAGTTCCATGCAGTGCTGAATTCTCATACCTCCATTTTAAAGATAATGCAGTCTTTGCTTGAGCTATTCTGTACTTTATTTATGAGTGGCAGCTTCTATCTGATTTTCTTAATGTGCTGGATATTTAAATGTGTGGATTTGTTTCAAATTTTGGTTGTTCCTTTTGTAATGAGTTTCTTGTGGCTTTATTTCTGTCGCTGCGTTGACTAAAACTAGCTTTCTTCTTCTCATATGTCCAAAGAAAGTTTATAATGTGAGCAGTAAGCTTCCTTTACACACTGGCTCCTTTCTGTACATCCTCATTGCTCTTTTTATCTTTCCTTGGTTTTCTTAACATTCTCTGTAAAACCACAACTCTATAGCCTCCAGGGATTTTCTTGCTTGTTTACTGTCCATGATTCACTTCCATATTTCAGAATTAGTTCTATGTAACACTGAAGATCTCTCTTACTTCCTTTTACAGATATTTGTTGCATAACATTTATTTCTTCTTCATTTTATGGAGTGCTTTTTCTTACTGGGCTGTCCTACCCTTCACCTCTGATGCATCTGCCATCTGATGTTTTTAACATTCCTAGATATTTGAATCTATTGACTTGTTTGAAAACGTTCCCATTTACTTTGATAGTGCACCCTGAAATGACCATTACTTCTGTCTTTGTTGCTATTTAGGCTGAGGCCTTTATGTTTTACTTTTTGTCATTGCTGTACCAATCATTACCTGTAACTTGTGCACAATTTGCAGTTAAGACTGTACCCTTAGTGTTTCTAAATTTTTAAAAATGTGTCCACCAACTTGTATTCCTGGCATGTCCTCTAAGAATCTCTTAAAAAGGAGAAAGCTTGAATATAATGTGACAACAGGAAAGATTGAAGGACAAAGAGGATACAACAAAGAGAAAAGATACTGGATAGTTTGACATCATAGTTTGACATCATAGTTTGACATCATAGTTTGACATCATAGTTTGAACAGAAGTCAACATCAGATTTCATAAACAGCATTGGTTTTAAAAAGTTGTGGAGGTACATGATCACACTGGCCAGCTTACATGTTGCTTGAATAAGAGAGTGGCTTAAGACTTATTGTTACTTTCCGTTATTAAGATCTGTTATTGGCATTTAAATATTTTTGTTTTGTCAACATACTGATATTCCTGGCATATCCTCTGTTAATCTCATTATGTAATTATTCATTTTCACTCCTTATGGAGCATGGAGCCACAGCCACAGCTGTCCCTTGTAGGAATTCAGCACTAAGCATTGACATAACTCTTTCATCAGTGGTCTGTGTAGCAATTTGTTTTTAACACGATGAGGTTACCAGCGCCATGCACAACTTTATATTAGTCAACTCTGTAGGAGCAGTAGGACCTATTCTTTCTTTGTCTCATCAGAAGCCCCCCCAGGAACTATACCGTAATTACTTGAAGTTAACTGGGACACCAAAGTCCAACATGAGGCACTTGAAATTAGCTATGGTTTTCTTTCATCCTAAAAGTGAGAATCTTGAGCATAATTGTAATCATTTCCGTTTTTGCTTCTTTTGGAGCATTGAACCACCACTGCACCAGGTCACTTTTCAGGAAGCCTGCACTAAAGTATTCATATGCTCTTGTGCTTGTGGTTTATTTAGCAATTTGTTTAACAAATAAAAAAAACTTGCCTCTTGCGGGAGAGTTAGCTGGTTCAGGAACAAAACCTGGTAATGTCATGCTGCAGTCTGTCTAGCTGTAATTGGGAACCAAAGAAGTTACAGACTTTCATAAATGGATGCCCGTGTAGAATAGGAGGATTGAAGTGGTGTGACAAGATCACTAACGTGGAACTGATGACAAGAACCAGACAAGTCTTCTTCTTCCGTCCTTAGCCACCGACCGTCAAAGCAGTCAGTGGCCAGTACGCCTAGCGGCGTCTTAGGGCAACAGCAGATAGATTTTCTTTGCCATTGTTTCCCATCACGCCTAGTGGCGTCTTTAGGGCAACGGCAAATCAATCCATTTGCTGTTGTTTCCGTAATCGAAGAACCAGACAAGTGCCAGTGGAAAAAGTGATGAGAAAACGCTGGAAATGGATAGGACACACATTGAGGAAACCTGTTGATAGGACTACCTTGATAGGACACACATTGAGGAAACTTGTTGATAGCACTACCATGATAGGACACACATTGAGGAAACCTGTTGATAGCACTACCATGATAGGACACACATTGAGGAAACCTGTTGATAGCACTACCATGATAGGACACACATTGAGGAAACCTGTTGATAGCACTACCATGATAGGACACACATTGAGGAAACCTGTTGATAGCACTACCATGATAGGACACACATTGAGGAAACCTGTCGATAGCACTACCATGATAGGACACACATTGAGGAAACCTGTTGATAGCACTACCATGATAGGACACACATTGAGGAAACCTGTTGATAGCACTACCATGATAGGACACACATTGAGGAAACCTGTTGATAGCACTACCATGATAGGACTCACATTGAGGAAACCTGTTGATAGCACTACCATGATAGGACACACATTGAGGAAACCTGTTGATAGCACTACCATGATAGGACACACACTGAGGAAATCTGTTGATAGCACTACCATGATAGGACACACACTGAGGAAATCTGTTGATAGCACTACCATGATAGGACACACACTGAGGAAATCTGTTGATAGCACTACCATGATAGGACACACACTGAGGAAATCTGTTGATAGCACTACCATGATAGGACACACACTGAGGAAATCTGTTGATAGCACTACCATGATAGGACACACATTGAGGACACCTGTTGATAGCATTACCATGATAGGACACACACATTGAGGAAACCTGTTGATAGCATTGCTAGGCAGTTCTTGTTCTGGTATTTCCAGGGTAAGAAAGGTAGAGGTAGACCAAAGAATATTGGAGAAGATAACTGGAGACAGACATGAAGGGGATGAAAACAACACGGAAAGACCTTGAGCTGATGATGGCATGGAACAGGAAGACTTGGCATAAGTTTGTTGATGGCATGGAACAGGAAGACTTGGCATAAGTTTGTTGATGGCATGGAACAGGAAGTCTTGGCATAAGTTTGTTGATGGCATGGAACAGGAAGACTTGGCATAAGTTTGTTGATGGCATGGAACAGGAAGACTTGGCATAAGTTTGTTGATGGCATGGAACAGGAAGACTTGGCATAAGTTTGTTGATGGCATGGAACAGGAAGACTTGGCATAAGTTTGTTGATGGCATGGAACAGGAAGACTTGGCATAAGTTTGTTGATGGCATGGAACAGGAAGACTTGGCATAAGTTTGTTGATGGCATGGAACAGGAAGACTTGGCATAAGTTTGTTGATGGCATGGAACAGGAAGACTTGGCATAAGTTTGTTGATGGCATGGAACAGGAAGACTTGGCATAAGTTTGTTGAAGGCCTATACTCTTTTGGGAGGTGAAAAGTGAAATAATTATTTTTTGTTCTCATATTTACGTTTGTTTTTTTCTTACTTATTTCTGTTTCTAACATAATTATTTTGCTTCAAGCAAAGCATGACAAGCCATCACACCAACAAATAATTCACACCTCACTTGAAGCAATCAGTTACTAATGTAGCTCTTTATACTTAAAGTAATTGGTTGCACATCTTATTTTCAACCAAACAGTTACTAATGTAGCACTTTACACTTGAAGCAATCAGTTACTAATATAGCACTGTACACTAAAGGTAATTGGTTGCACATCTTATTTTCTTGCTCTCAGTTACTTTTATTTTAACATTCTTCAAGCAGACATCTGAGCTTGAGATGTCTGTAAAGTTAAAGTCTCATTGTCTGCTTCTGAGCATCATTATTCATGGTTATATATTACTGACAGATGTCTGTTTTCTTCTTGTGGACATTAGTGTTAATAATTGTGTTAAACTGTAGTCTTGTGTCTGTTTCAGAGCTTGGTTGTTAATGAGCATGTAGTATTTGTTACATTTCATTGTCTGCTTCTGAGCATCATTATTCACAGTTATATCTCACTGAATACTGTCTTGTTTTCTGCTTTTGGACATCAGTATTCATACATATATTAAACTGTTAATAGTTTGTGTCTGCTTTGGAGCTTGAATGTTTATGAATATATATGGTTAATGTTTCATTGTCTGCTTTTCAGCTTCACTGTTCACATTTATGTATTACTGACAACTGTCTGTTATCTCCTTCTGAACATCAGTATTCATGAACATAAAAAACCGTTAATACTTTTATTACATTCAGAGTTTGAGTATTTATATTGTTAATATATCACTGTCTGCTTCTCTGCATCATTGTTCACATTTATATATTACTGAATACTGTATTCATGCATGTATAAAACTTAATAGTTTTTTAATTTGCTCCAGAGCTTGAGTGTTTATGAGTATGTAATACTGTTAATATTCACAGTTATATCTCGCTGAATACTGTCTTTCCCTTTCTGGACATCAGTATTTATACATGTGCAGATCTATTAAAAAGTCTTTTGTCTGCTTCAGAACTTGAGCTTTTGTGAGATTGTTATATTGTTCATGTTTGTTCCATAGTTATTTCTGGATACTGTTTTCTCCTTCTGCACATCAGCATTCATACATGTGTAAACTTAATAGTCTTTTGTCTGCTTCAGAGTGTTTACTGTTATTTAATATTGTTAAACTTTTCATTGGATGCTTGTGAGCATCATTATTCAGTTAAATACAGTCTGCTATCTGTTTCTAGACATCAGTATACTTTTTATTTGATCTGCCTCAGAGTGGTTGGAGTACTTGCTTCTTGGGGTCTAAGTTATCAGGTTCAAAACCAGGTATAGTCACGCTCAGGTGTAAATGAGTACCCGACTGCTTTTGAGTTAGGGCAGTCAAAGGCAGCGAGGAAGAGAACAGGTCACCGTGCCTCATAAAGCTGAGACCTAGTTTAGGTATACTGATCCCCTATGGTAGTATCTGCAAACTTTTGTTTGCTTTTTTTAAAAAAAATGTTCTGCATGACATTATAGTGTGTCCAATTGGTTAAGCAGTTAGAGAGCTTGCCTCTTGTGTTAGAGTTGCCTGGTTCAGGGATCAAAACCTGGTAATTTCATGCTGCAGTCTACCCAGCTGTAAATGGGTACCTGACTCCTCTTGAGTTAAGGAAGGCAAATGCAGTTGAGGAAGGGATCTGGTTATCCCACCTCACAGCCGGACCTAGTATAGTGAAGTCTCTAGCACTTCACTCCTGTGTGAAGTATCTGCTATGTGACAACCTTTACCTTTTTTGTTTTTAAATGTTCTACAGGGCTTGTTAGGCGTTGTCTACAGTAATTATTTAATATGTTAAGTTCATGTTTTTGTTTTGTTTTTTCCTTCATGTTGTTCAGGAAGAACTTATCACTTTATCAAAGAGTCCTGCGTCTGTCAGACGACCCAAGTGCCTAGAACAAGTTTATGTCTCGTAAGTTAACGTTTGCTAATTTATCAGTTGTCATGTGAGTCATGGAGAACAACTACCAAAAACAGCTAAAGACTTTCATAAATAGGGGCTTGTGTACAATAGAAGAATTGAAGCAGTATAACTTGACTTTGATCCACTGTCATTGAGCATCAGCTCTTGGTGACCAGCGGTGTAACAAGGTCACTGATGTGGAACTGATGACAAGAATCAAACAAGTTGTCAGTGGAACGAGAGATAAGATGATGCTGGCGTTGGAAAGGACATACAATGAGGAAACCTATTGATAGCATTACAAGGCAGTCCTTGTTCTGGGATCCCCATGGTAAGAGGTAGACAAAGAACACATGGTAAAGAGAACTAGACAGGCACGAAAATGATGAGAATGACATGGAAAGACCTTGAACTTGATGGTATGGGACAGGAAGTCTTGGTATAAGTTTGTTGAAGGCACATGCTCCTTGGGGAGCAGAATGGTGGGGTCGGTGAGTTTTTTTTTTTCTTTTCAGTTTACAAATTTCAATGATATTTATTATCGTGTTGTATTATAACTTACTCTTTGCCTCGTATTGTTCCCAGGGTCTGTAAGGAGACAAAGAATAGGACTCCTGGTTCCTCAGGCATGTCATTAGAGGTGACCAGTATGAGGTTGTGCATGTTGCTGGCAGCCTCATCATCTGAAACAAATTGCTACAGAGCACATGAATTCGTTAATGCAGACTTTCTGCAGACGGACCAGCTGCAATGGTGGCCCCGTGCTCCATAAAGAGCTAAAATAAGAATAATGAAAACTTTTTAATATCTTCTTCTTCCTTGTTCACCCTCTGACTTTCACATTAATGACTCTAATAAAGGCAGTAATCAGCTCGAGGTTCCTAACATTTTGTTCACCCTCTGACTTTCACATAAATGACTAATAAAGGCAGTAATCAGCTCGAGGTTCCTAACATTTTGTTCACCCTCTGACTTTCACATAAATGACTAATAAAGGCAGTAATCAGCTCGAGGTTCCTAACATCTTGTTCACCCTCTGACTTTCACATTAATGACTAATAAAGGCAGTAATCAGCTCGAGGTTCCTAACATTTTGTTCACCCTCTGACTTTCACATAAATGACTAATAAAGGCAGTAATCAGCTCGAGGTTCCTAACATCTTGTTCACCCTCTGACTTTCACATAAATGACTCTAATAAAGGCAGTAATCAGCTCGAGGTTCCTAACATCTTGTTCACCCTCTGACTTTCACATTAATGACTAATAAAGGCAGTAATCAGCTCGAGGTTCCTAGGTTCACCCTAATAAATGACTAATAAAGGCAGTAATCAGCTTGTTCACATCTTGTTCACCCTCTGACTTTCACATAAATGACTCTAATAAAGGCAGTAATCAGCTCGAGGTTCCTAACATCTTGTTCACCCTCTGACTTTCACATAAATGACTCTAATAAAGGCAGTAATCAGCTCGAGGTTCCTAACATCTTGTTCACCCTCTGACTTTCACATTGTTCACTCGAGGTTCTCTGACTTTTTTCACATAAATGACTCTAATAAAGGCAGTAATCAGCTCGAGGTTCCTAACATCTTGTTCACCCTCTGACTTTCACATTAATGACTCTAATAAAGGCAGTAATCAGCTCGAGGTTCCTAACATCTTGTTCACCCTCTGACTTTCACATTAATGACTCTAATAAAGGCAGTAATCAACTCGAGGTTCCTAGGTTTCCATAAATGACTCTAATAAAGGCAGTGTTCAGCTCGAGGTTCCTAACATTTGTTCACTCTGACTCTCACATTAATGACTAATAAAGGCAGTAATCAGCTCGAGGTTCCTAACATCTTGTTCACCCTCTGACTTTCACATTAATGACTCTAATAAAGGCAGTAATCAGCTCGAGGTTCCTAACATCTTGTTCACCCTCTGACTTTCACATAAATGACTAATAAAGGCAGTAATCAGCTCGAGGTTCCTAACATCTTGTTCACCCTCAGACTTTCACATTTAATGACTAATAAAGGCAGTAATCAATGTCGACAGTATTAATGACTAATAAAGGCAGTAATCAGCTCGAGGTTCCTAACATCTTGTTCACCCTCAGACTTTCACATTTAATGACTAATAAAGGCAGTAATCAGCTCGAGATTCCTTGACAGAGTAACATGTGGCAACTTTTAAATATAATATATGACAGTAAGAATAGCAGTGAACTTAACTTTTCCGGTCCCCTAGGTTACAAGTTTTCACTTTTTTTGCCTTGTGCCAAGTTGTGACAAATGGCAACTTTTAAATATAATATATGAAAGTTAGGATAGCAGTGAACTTAACTTTTCTGATCCCCTAGGTTACAAGTTTTCACTATTTTTTTTTTTGCCTTGTGCCAAGTAGTGAAATGTTCATGTCTTTTTTCCATTGCATTGTATCTCCATACAGGGTGTAATAGCAGTGAAAGAAAAAGTTTGTTTATCATGAATGTTTAACTTAAAATGTTATAAAACTGAGTTTCCTTATTAGGCACCCATTAAAAGTGATTGTATCTGTTTTTCTCAAGTGATGAAGGAAAATGGGATCCAGAATTATGGTACAAGGCAAAGTTTGGGCTAGCTCGTGAAGCTTCACCATTAACTCTTGGAAACGGGAAAGAGCAGCGAAAAATAACCAACCGAGACCGGGATTTTAAGAAGAGAGCCTCCCGTAAGTCATCCTCATCGGTTTGCCTGTTAATTTTTAATGAAAAATCTTAAATGCAAATAAGAGGCCACTAATATGAGATTGTGCATGGGGATGGCAGTTGTATCATGTGAAAGTAATTGCTACAGACACAACCACTGTAGCAGGACATGAATGTTGTGATGACAGTTGTATCATGTGAAAGTAGTTGCTACAGACACAACCACTGTAGCAGCACATGAATGTTGTGATGGCAGTTGTATCATGTGAAAGTAGTTGCTACAGACACAACCACTGTAGCAGGACATGGATGTTGTGATGGCAGTTGTATCATGTGAAAGTAGTTGCTACAGACACAATCACTGTAGCAGCACATGAATGTTGTCATGGCAGTTGTATCATGTGAAAGTAATTGCTACAGACACAATCACTGTAGCAGCACATGAATGTTGTCATGGCAGTTGTATCATGTGAAAGTAGTTGCTACAGACACAATCACTGTAGCAGCACATGAATGTTGTCATGGCAGTTGTATCATGTGAAAGTAGTTGCTACAGACACAATCACTGTAGCAGCACATGAATGTTGTGATGGCAGTTGTATCATGTGAAAGTAATTGCTACAGACACAATCACTGTAGCAGCACATGAATGTTGTCATGGCAGTTGTATCATGTGAAAGTAGTTGCTAATGACACAATCACTGTAGCAGCACATGAATGTTGTGATGGCAGTTGTATCATGTGAAAGTAATTGCTACAGACACAATCACTGTAGCAGCACATGAATGTTGTCATGGCAGTTGTATCATGTGAAAGTAATTGCTACAGACACAATCACTGTAGCAGCACATGAATGTTGTGATGGCAGTTGTATCATGTGAAAGTAATTGCTACAGACACAAACACTGTAGCAGCACATGAATGTTGTGATGGCAGTTGTATCATGTGAAAGTAATTGCTACAGACACAACCACTGTAGCAGCACATGAATGTTGTGATGGCAGTTGTATCATGTGAAAGTAATTGCTACAGACACAACCACTGTAGCAGCACATGAATGTTGTGATGGCAGTTGTATCATGTGAAAGTAATTGCTACAGACACAACCACTGTAGCAGCACATGAATGTTGTCATGGCAGTTGTATCATGTGAAAGTAGTTGCTACAGACACAATCACTGTAGCAGCACATGAATGTTGTGATGGCAGTTGTATCATGTGAAAGTAGTTGCTACAGACACAATCACTGTAGCAGCACATGAATGTTGTGATGGCAGTTGTATCATGTGAAAGTAATTGCTACAGACACAACCACTGTAGCAGCACATGAATGTTGTCATGGCAGTTGTATCATGTGAAAGTAGTTGCTACAGACACAATCACTGTAGCAGCACATGAATGTTGTCATGGCAGTTGTATCATGTGAAAGTAATTGCTACAGACACAATCACTGTAGCAGCACATGAATGTTGTCATGGCAGTTGTATCATGTGAAAGTAGTTGCTACAGACACAATCACTGTAGCAGCACATGAATGTTGTCATGGCAGTTGTATCATGTGAAAGTAATTGCTACAGACACAATCACTGTAGCAGCACATGAATGTTGTCATGGCAGTTGTATCATGTGAAAGTAATTGCTACAGACACAATCACTGTTGTTGTTGTTCGTCCATCACAAGTGATGAAGACCACTCTGTTCATCCAATTATTAGAATGTTAGGATAGTCTATGAGTACGAAGGTGACTGATGAGCCCGATGCGGGCCTGGAAGGATCTCGGACAGTGTGGGCAGGGAATGTTTGCTTCATGTGAAGGTTTTATTTCACGATCTTTTCTAGCTTGTCTCCGCTGTTCCGCTGCTGCTCTTCTGGAAGATTCGCATGCCGCTGCACCTTTACGAAGAGATGTGCGCCAGGCAGTTCGGTCTTGCGCAGCAGCTTCCCATGTGTCTGGGTTTATGTCAAAGGTTTTTAATGAAGCCTTAAGCGTGTCTTTGAAGCGCTTTTTCTGGCCACCATGGGAGCGTCTACCCTTCTGCATCTCACCATAAAAGAGTATCTTTGGCAGTCGATGGTCTGGCATGCGGACTACATGACCTGCCCAGCGAATCTGTGACTGCATCAGAATAGTATCGATGCTAGGGATACCAGCTCTGTCAAGAACGGCGGTATCTGGGATCTTGTCTTGCCATTTGATGTTCATTATCTTCCTGAGACAGACTGTATGGAAGTGGTTGAGCTTTTTTAACGTGGCGCCTGTATACAGTCCATCGCAGCACATGAATGTTGTCATGGCAGTTGTATCATGTAAAAGTAGTACTACTACAGACACAACCACTGTAGCAGCACATGAATGTTGTCATGGCAGTTGTATCATGTGAAAGTAATTGCTACAGACACAATCACTGTAGCAGCACATGAATGTTGTGATGGCAGTTGTATCATGTGAAAGTAATTGCTACAGACACAATCACTGTAGCAGCACATGAATGTTGTCATGGCAGTTGTATCATGTGAAAGTAATTGCTACAGACACAATCACTGTAGCAGCACATGAATGTTGTCATGGCAGTTGTATCATGTGAAAGTAGTTGCTACAGACACAACCACTGTAGCAGCACATGAATGTTGTCATGGCAGTTGTATCATGTGAAAGTAATTGCTACAGACACAACCACTGTAGCAGCACATGAATGTTGTCATGGCAGTTGTATCATGTGAAAGTAGTTGCTACAGACACAATCACTGTAACAGCACATGAATGTTGTCATGGCAGTTGTATCATGTGAAAGTAATTGCTACAGACACAACCACTGTAGCAGCACATGAATGTTGTCATGGCAGTTGTATCATGTGAAAGTAATTGCTACAGACACAACCACTGTAGCAGCACATGAATGTTGTCATGGCAGTTGTATCATGTGAAAGTAGTTGCTACAGACACAATCACTGTAACAGCACATGAATGTTGTCATGGCAGTTGTATCATGTGAAAGTAGTTGCTACAGACACAACCACTGTAGCAGCACATGAGTGTTGTGATGGCAGTTGTATCATGTGAAAGTAGTTGCTACAGACACAATCACTGTAGCAGCACATGAATGTTGTCATGGCAGTTGTATCACGTGAAAGTAGTTGCTACAGACACAACCACTGTAGCAGCACATGAATGTTGTCATGGCAGTTGTATCATGTGAAAGTAATTGCTACAGACACAACCACTGTAGCAGCACATGAATGTTGTGATGGCAGTTGTATCATGTGAAAGTAATTGCTACAGACACAATCACTGTAACAGCACATGAATGTTGTGATGGCAGTTGTATCATGTGAAAGTAATTGCTACAGACACAACCACTGTAGCAGCACATGAATGTTGTCATGGCAGTTGTATCATGTGAAAGTAATTGCTACAGACACAACCACTGTAGCAGCACATGAATGTTGTCATGGCAGTTGTATCATGTGAAAGTAGTTGCTACAGACACAATCACTGTAGCAGCACATGAATGTTGTCATGGCAGTTGTATCATGTGAAAGTAGTTGCTACAGACACAACCACTGTAGCAGCACATGAGTGTTGTGATGGCAGTTGTATCATGTGAAAGTAGTTGCTACAGACACAATCACTGTAGCAGCACATGAATGTTGTCATGGCAGTTGTATCACGTGAAAGTAGTTGCTACAGACACAACCACTGTAGCAGCACATGAATGTTGTCATGCAAGGGGACCAGCTACAGTGGTTGTTCCTAAGGAGTGTGAGGTTGAAGTAAAATTAAAATTGACCATTATACGAGGGGCGTTCAGAAAGTAATGCACCACATCGTTTTTCTCAGGAGCTGTTTATTCAAAAAGCATAAAATTTATGCACGATATACATGGATATGTCATGTAAACCGGTATTATTCAACATAATCCCCATCAACTTGTATGGCTTTATGCCAGCGCGAAACAAGGGCATGTATTCCTAGCCCGTACCAGATTTTGTCTTGATCATGTAGCCATTTCTTCGCTGCATGAATCACTCCTTCATCATCTTCAAACCTTGTCCCACGGAGTGCATCTTTAAGTGGATCAAATAGATGAAAATCAGAGGTGCCAAATCGGGACTATAGGGTGGATGGGAACAGTCCAACCCAATTTGGTGATTGCTTCCCGTGTTGCCAGACTTGTGTGAGGTCGCGCATTGTCGTGAAGGAGAAGCAGGTCTGCTGGATTCTTGTGCAGCCGAACTCTGCGAAAACGTTGATTGAGTTTTTTCAATGTCTTAATATAAGCTTGCGAATTGATTGTCTCTCCTCTTGGCATAAGGTCCACAAGATTCACACCTTCAGTGTCCCAAAAGACAGTGATCATGACCTTTCCAGCTGAAGGAATTGTCTTGAATTTCTTTCTTCGTAGTGATTGCGGATGATGCCACTCCATTGACTGTCTTTTTGTCTCAGGTTCAAAATGATGTGCCCAGGTTTCGTCACCTGTAACGATCTTAGCCAAAAAGTTCTCTCCATCAGCATTGAAACGCTCCAACAATTCAGAAGAAATTGCTTTCCTTTGCAATCGGTGGTCATTTGTGAGGTTTCGATGAACCCATCTTGCGCAAACCTTAGAAAATCCGAGAGTTTTTATAACTGCATTTGCACTACCAATGCTGACTGACAACTGTAAGGCCAATTGTTGAGTAGTGATTCGCCTATCAGTAAGAATAATGCCCTCAGCGCATTTCAACATTTCTGCATTGGTGGCTGTGGCAGGACGTCCACAGCGGGGCCGTTCAAGCAGCTCTGTATCTTCACTTCCTGATTCTTTGATTCTCTGAACCCAGCGACTGACTGTACTCCTGTCGACTGAGAAACTTCCATAACAGATCACATAGACACTTGTGAATGTTCACAACAGTTTCCTTCTCTGCAACGAGAAATTCTATCACAATTCGCTGCTTATAACACAAGTTGCTAACACGCTCTATTTCAACGGTTTAGGGCAGCCGTATTATTTGGCCGGTTGCAGTGATATTTGGTGCACACAATTGACACATACCATATTTGAAGTGTGCAAAATTTCATGCTTCTATCTTCATTATTAGCTGAGAAAAACGATGTGGTGCATTACTTTTTGAACGCCCCTCGTATAAATAGATTTTATGCTAGGAATTTGTGGTGGAGTATGTAGAGTTATTGCAGCTTAAGAATTAATTATTTTGTTAGCGAACAATCCTGTTGAACGACTGAAGGAGGAGAAAGATGGAATAGTCCTGAGTCCTCAGAGACGTAGTTTTGGCACTGGATGTCATGTACAGATGACAGCACGACAGAAGACCTTACCTGACAGGGAAGACTCTAAAGGTGATCGGGACAGGGATAAAGAGAGAGACAGGTGAGTCAGCGCCTGATTTTGTGTGCTGTTGTTTAACTAGGGCCTGTTAAGCTTGTTGTTCTTTTGGAGCCAATGCCAAGTTGAATACTCTTGGCATTATCTACATTGTAGATCTAGGCTTTTCATGTGGCTTTTTTGTAATTCTGAAACTTTTTGAGCTGGAGTTATGATCTCCAGTGTTGTCCTGGCTTAGCATCCTTTCATCTGGTTTCAATTTAGAGGAAAGGGGGTGGGGTGGTAGCACAATGTAAATCCTTGCCATTCATGGGAGCTGTCCAAATATGCAGGGGGGTGGTGTCGTCATGAAAATGGGCCACTTTGGTGTGGTTACTTGATCCCTGAGCTTGGTCAAGCAACTTGAGGGTTGTTTGTTTTCAGGATGCACCGCATTCAGGTTTTCAGGGTCTTGGTTTGAAGTCTAACCCTGGAATTCATGCATTAGCAGTGTGACTTCCTTTGCATCCCGATTGTGTGTATATTTTGTGAACCATAAAAAAGGTAAAGGAACCCGTTACACGCCCATTGAGGCATATTGGGAATATGGTGTTAGGCCCATATTATCTTGACCGTCGGCACACTAGGGGTGATGTGGTCGGCATCACGCCGGCCGCCTTAACCTTCCCAGAGTTGCTCTGGTACCCATTTGGGGCTGGGTCGACCCAGGAGCCGTTTGTGGCCTAAAAAATTCCCGCCTCATCTGGGGATCGAACCATAGACCACTGCGCTAGGAAGCCAGTGCACTAACCACTATGCTACCGCGGAACCATATAGGCAGTAATATCAGACACAGCTGTGAAGTTTATATTAAAAGGTATTTCTGTCAGTTTGGAAGAAGTGTAAACTTTTTGGTGAGGTGTGCTCCGTTTAACCTAGACACTGAGTCCATTGGTTATATTAGGGTGCATGTTCAAATATTAAAGCCCTTGTAGTCAGGAATAATTATATATAAACTTATGGGATTGGCCTTATGCGTGTTAAATAAAATAACTACTTTGTTGCTAACTTCCTTGTGTCCTTTTTGATTTGTTCCTTTTGGAGCACTGCAATAGGCGCCTTGAAACAGTGCACATAATTTTTGCTTGCAGTTGCGGTTTCTGAAGCAGTTTATATTACATGATGAAGGGTGCTAGCCCCAGGCACAACACTTCTCAGTTGTCTTTAAATATATGATTGATTCTGTGGTCCTATTCTTTGCAAAAAAACAAATTTCTATGGTTGAAAGGGGAAGGTGAACTGTGCCATAATCATTTACAGAAAGATCACCTCACTTCTACACACATCATGCAGGTAACCTTCAGGTACGTACACAAACCAAATGAAAAATTGTGTGGTGGCTAGTTTTGAGAAATGGAAAGTTGAGCAATCACGATAAAAATATGTGGATGTAGCGGTGTAGATTTTTTGCAGTGACATGCAAAATAAATGCCTGGGTGCAATGCAGATTTTTACAGTTTAGTGTAAAACAAAATGTTTGGATGCAACGTGTTAGATTTGTACAGAGGATGTTAAAAATGGTGTGATCAAGCAGTGTACATTTTTACACTTTGTCAAAAGTTTCTGGATGAAGTAGTATAGATTTTTAAAGTATATTATTTAATTCTATCAGCTCTCCTCCCCTCTGAGTTCCATTCCCCTATGCCTGAGTTCCTAAGCAAAAATGTATGAAAACACACAACTGCCACAGAAACAACAATTTCTTGAAATCCACTGCACATATAGCTATAAAATTTCAGGAAATTATCAGTAATAGGCCTAATGTAATCTAGCACCAGTATTCCGCATTTCTGTGCCAGTCAACCCAGCACGTGGATCCACTACCAGCAGATATAGGGCCCCAAAATCCTGCTCATTATCACTATCAGATCTACTTTTTTCATTGCTGGAATTGAAGTTACTGTCTGGAGACACTTCATCAGTTTTCTGTTCATCCTCTGAACACCATATATTTTCTGTTAAATGAGCGGCTGTAAGCAGTAGGGCTTCTCCACTCGATGGTTCTTGATTGGTACGCTTCATGCTAAAAATAGTCAGATTTTCTGTACACACAATGGCCACTTAATGAAAGCTGTCATTTGCTGCAGAACATATATGCTGCACTCACTGCTTAAAATTTAATGTGATTTGTTGATTATTTTTTATTTGGACCCCTGTTTTCACATGGGTGTTGTCCATTTCTGATATACAGGGAATCTGGGAGAGATCCATTTTGGGTATTCCCATCAATCCAGGGTTAATGTGGCACTACAGTAAAGCTGATTCTAGAGAGAGAAAGGGAAAAAACACAGTTTCTGTAGCAGCTGAAAAGTTTGAACTATTCTTGTTTTTTTTTTTTTTTTTCTTAGTTCTTTAGGCCAGGGAGGGTCAATTTTGACTTACACCATGACTACGAATGAATTTTCGTAAGAGTGTAAGAGTCATGCATAATTTTATGGTCAATACAAAATAACGTGCATGTTACCAGGGTTTACAATATAACACAATGTACGCATTTATGCTGTTTGCAACATTTATTATTGCAGCAGCCTTAAAATTTCTTTATTCATAGAATGCTGTACTGGCTGGTATTGGTGACCACTTCTCTCCATTTCTTATGGTCACTGGCAGTTTGAATCATCTGTGTTTCTTCCACCTCCTACCATGCTCTGTGATCAGTTTGTTTTGGTATTTCTCTCTTTAAAAAAAATAAAATAAAAAGCAACCAAAACAAAATCATAAAGATGAATGCCAGACACGAGGATGGTCAACAAGGCATAACAGATGATTAAAGAAGAATTTATATTTCCAGCAGCCACGTTACAGATATATGTGTATATGCTTATCATATTTATATCTTGTACAGAGAAATAGCAAATTTTCAGCAGATTCAGAGGCACCAGTACTAACAATGTTAACAGTATGAGCATTAACCACATGTCACGTGGGTTTCTGATTTCATTCATGTCACATGTGGGTTTGTAAAGTTCATTCATGTGCCAAATGTGGGTTTAATGGATTTAAAAATGGTGGATTCCTCAGTATGTAATCTGTTGAGACAACCTGATGTGAGGAGTCAGGATCAACAGCACCGAAAACCCTTAGTAAAATTTGCCTGAAATTCCTCCTAACCATGGAACAGTTGTTCTCGGCATATGAATATAGAGCAATACATTGATATGCAATACATTATTAGTTTCAGTAAAGTGTAACATTTAAAAACATGGAAAAATTAGTCAAAGGATGGCTTGGTTTCAAAACTACATGTACAAAACAATTTAACAGGATTAAAGCTCGTAAAACCAACACAAATGGAACAAGAGGTAAGATGATGATGGCATTTGATAGGACACACATAAAGAGAAACCATTGATAACATTGCAAGGCAATCCCTAGTCTGGAATCCACATGGTAAGAGAAATAAATGAGACCAAAAACACACGAAGAAGAGAACTGGAGACAAACATAAAAGGGATAAAGAAATAGAAAGAGCTTAAACTGATGGCACAGCACGTGAAGGCTTGGCTTGTTTTTGTTGAAGACCTGTGCTCCATGGTGAGCTGAAAGTAATTGATAATGTTGATGATAGCACTTGGGAATGTAATGTTTACGTGAGAGGGACAACATCTGATGGTCAGATTATCTCTGTTTTCTGTTATGTTGCTGTCCTAGAGTAGAGAACACACCAGAAGGTATACCAGTTTTTTTAAAATAAACAGCTGATGGATGTCACCTCAAGGGCACATCATTCCCAAGGTCAGTTATGACTGCATGAGGCTACTACAAGGCAAGGGGAAAAGCGCATTTCTCTTTAAAGTGTAATTGTATGTGCGAACATTGTTTAGACTTAGACAAGAAGCAAAACTTGGCAAATTAAAGCACCAACCTTCTTTTGTTATTATTTGTGTAGAAGACTTGGGGTCATCTTAAAAGACATGAAGTGACATTGCATTTTCCTACATATGAACACTGCAGTTGTTAGTACTGGCCCCTTTGATCATGGTGAAACAGAAGTGGGCAGTCAGTCCAGAGAATGCGATCTAACGTTAGTTTAATAATTTAGAGTGTACACGTCTGTCTACTATAACAGGGAGAAGCCTGTGAAGAAGGTTGGCAGTGGACGACTTCCAGCTGATAGAGAGAAAGACGGTGGTCACGACTTCTCCAACCATCACGATGACCAAGATCATGGCAGAGACCATGAGCGAGACCGTGAATTTGCCTGGAGCAGAGACAAGGACAAAGAGCGGGAGCGTAACTGGGGGAGAGATTTGAGAGACAGGGAAATGCGTGATTCTAACCGGGACAGGAGATTTGATCGCAATGATCGTTTTCGCCGCGTGGGAGAGAAAGACAACAAAGACCGAGACTGGGTAAGTGTGCATATTTTTTATATTGTTTTTGTTTTTTTTAACATGTTTTCTGACATTTTGTTATTTTTAGAAGTTCATTCATCAAATAATTCAGATGGAGGTTGGAGCAAAGAATGTTATATTCTCAGTGACCTGTGTAGTTCCCTTGGGATGATACAAAGAAAGAATAAAACCACTGCTCCATCAGGCATGTCAAACAAGGTGACTAATGAGGTTGGCCATGAAGCTGGACACATCATCATCATCATGTCAAACAAGGTGACTAATGAGGTTGGTCATGAAGCTGGACACATCATCATCATGTCAAACAAGGTGACTAATGAGGTTGGTCATGAAGCTGGACACATCATCATCATCATGTCAAACAAGGTGACTAATGAGGTTGGTCATGAAGCTGGACACATCATCATCATCATGTCAAACAAGGTGACTAATGAGGTTGGTCATGAAGCTGGACACATCATCATCATCATGTCAAACAAGGTGACTAATGAGGTTGGTCATGAAGCTGGACACATCATCATCATCATGTCAAACAAGGTGACTAATGAGGTTGGTCATGAAGCTGGACACATCATCATCATCATGTCAAACAAGGTGACTAATGAGGTTGGTCATGAAGCTGGACACATCATCATCATCATGTCAAACAAGGTGACTAATGAGGTTGGTCATGAAGCTGGACACACCATCATCATCATGTCAAGTCAAAGGTGACTAATGAGGTTGGTCATGAAGCTGGACACATCATCATCATCATGTAAAACAAGGTGACTAATGAGGTTGGTCATCCTCCCAGGTTGCTAGATTTATGTCCAGTGCCCTCATGTCTCACACACATCTTTGAATCTCAGCTGCGTATGCCCAGCTGTTCTTTTGCCATCTGCCAGTTGTCCGTAGAAGAAATCTTTCAAGATGCGACTATCTTCCTTGCAGCGGGCATGGTCGAGCCAGTATAGTCTGCGCTGTCTAAGCAATATATACATGCTTTGAAGGCCAGCACGTGACAACACCTCGACATTTGTCACTTTATCTTTCCATGAAATGCCAAGTATCTGGCATAGACACCGTGGATGGAAGGTATTGAGCCTTCTTTCTGCTTAGCATATGTTGTCCACGTCTCGCTACCATATAGAAGTGTATATACCACAGCTTTGGTCTTCATTGTGAGTTTGGAGTTTCCCCAAACACTTGATATGAGGCGGGCAAAGGTAGCTGCAGCTTTGCCAACGCGGCTGTCACTTACTGTGTCCAGTGAGAGTTTGTCATTGATGGTAGACCCCAGGTATGTGAAGTGGTGTACCACTGCCAGTTCATAGTTATCAATAGTGATAACTGGTGCAGCACCCACATCCTGACTCAGCACATTCATTTTCTTTAGACATATTGTGAGGCCAAAGTCCTTGCATGCTTGGGGGAAGCGATTCATCAAGCTCTGAAGCTGCTGTTGGCTTTGAGTGACGACTGCAGTGTCATTAGCGAACAAGTCTCTTATAGTGACCCTTTTGATTCTTTATCTTTGCCTTCAGCCTTGAAAGATTAAACAGACGGCCATCTGACCTAGTGTGAAGGCATTTTCCTTCAGTTGCATCTCTGAATGCATGTTTCAAGAGTAAGGCAAAGAAGATCCCAAAGAGGGTGGAGCCAGAACGCAGCCTTGTTTAACACCACTTCCTATGTCAAAGGGCTGTGATGTGCTTCCAGCATATTGGACTGTTCCCTTCATGTCGTCATGGAATGACTTTATCATTCCCAGTAATTTAACAGGGCAGCCTATTTTCAGGAGGATTTTGAAGAGTCCATCCCTACTAACTAGGTCAAATGCCTTTGTGAGGTCTATAAAGGCGATGTATAAAGGCCTTTTCTGCCCTCTTGATTTTTTCTGAAGCTAGCGGAGAGAAAAGATCATGTCTGTTGTTGATTTACCAGCTCGGATTCCAAATTGTAACTCTGGATATATGTTCTCAGCTAACTCGTGTAGTCGCGTTAAGATTACTCTGGCAAAAACCTTACCAACAATACTAAGAAGAGAGATGCCTCTGTAGTTATTGCAATCAATTCTGTCTCCTTTATTTTTATACAGTGTTACTATCGTGGCATCTCGCATGTCTTGAGGAATAGTTGTCTCTTTCCAGCACCGGCACAGCACTCTGTGCAGGGGATGTAATAGTGTGCTCTTATAGCATTTGATTAAATCGGGAGGAATCCCATCACTGCCTGGTGCTTTGCCACAGGCCAAGCTATCAATGGCCTTGCTGAGTTCTTCCAATGTTGGTTCAGCATCCAGCTCCTCCATAGTTGGCAGACATTTGACAGCGTCAAGGGCTGCATCATTCATTCATAACCCTCCACTCCCAAAGGAGCATAGGCCCTCAACAAACACATGCCAAGTCCTCCTGTCACTTGCCATCATCTCAAGTTCCTTTCCACGTTCTCCTTATCATTTTCATCTGTTTCCAGCTCTCTTCTCCATGTGCTTCTTGGTCTACCTCTGCCTCTCTTGCCCTGGGAGTTCCAGAACAAGAACAGCCTTGTAATGCTATCAACAGGTTTCCTCAGTGTGTGTCCTATCCATCGCCATCATCTTCTTCTCATCTCTTGTTCCACTGGCACTTGTCTAGTTCTTGTCATCAGTTCCATGTTGGTAACCTTGTCATACCATTTTAATCCTTCTATTCTACTCTACGCAAGCACCCATTTATGAAAGTCTGTAGCTTTTTAGTTGTCTTTGTTGTTCTGTCTCAGAGCCATACAGTAGGACTGACTTCACATTTGAGTTGAAGATTCTTATTTTCGTGTTGGATCCGATTTCTCTTGATCTCCATATATTTCCCAATGCAATGAAAGCTCCTCTTGCTTTTTGTATTCTTATTTTGATATCACTGTCTGTCAAGGGTTGCAGGCGTGATAGTATTTTCTCTGGCATAAAGCTCAAAGTAGTGCTCGACCCACCTCTTCATCTGCTTACCCTTATCAGTTAGCTTCTCTCTGCTGAATGTTTTTAGCGGTGCTGTTTTTTGGGAACCAAGAGCTTTCTTTATACCGTCATACATTTGTCTAGTGTTGCCTATTTGCACTGCAGTCTGGCTGCTCTCACTGACCTGGAGCCAATAGTCATTTGCACAGTGTCGAGCAGTTTGTTGGACTTTGCTTCTCGTAGCCTTCAGGGTCTATAGGGTTCTAGCACCCGCTGAACGTATGTATTCAATCGCAGGACTACGCTTAGCTTCAATGACAAGTGTCATCACATCTGATGAAGCATCAAACCAGTCGTTTAACTTCGCTGTTTTCTTACCAAAGGTCGCAAGTGCAGTACTTTGAATGGTGTTCCACAGGTGCTTCCAGTTCTCTGTAACATTATCACCATGCTGTGGGCTACTGAGCACCTTCTTGATGGTTGCATTGAGCTATCATGACGTTCTGACATATTGCTGGTATCGATGCGTGGTTTCCCTTCATGCTTGACATGATGGAGTTTTCTTGGTTGTGCTGGGATTTTGCAGCAAACCAAGGAGTGATCTGTATCACAGTCTGCACAATGGTATGAGCGCATGGAGGGCACAGGCCTGAGAAGTGGCCTTCTGATGAGAATCAGATCCAATTGGTGCCAGTGCTTGGATCGTGGGTGTCTCCTTGACACTTTGTGCTGGGGTTTTGTCTGAAAGTTGGTGTTGGTCATGCAGAGGTCATGATGGACACCTGTGGTGAACTTCTAAAATACAATATCTAAATTAGATTATAACAGTGGTGCATAAAGTCAAAGATAAGATAGTACTAAAAATTTTCGGCGAGAATTGTAGGTTGTCGCCTACGCCTTCAGCTTATTATTTGCTAACGCACAAGCCGAACAAAACGGTACCCTATTTTTCAAATTCGTCCTTGACATAAACGCCCCACTTTTCCTAGTTCTAAGAAATATTTGCCTAACTGCATTTGGGGAAAGGAGAGGCAAGGCTAGATAACACACGCAAATCACGTCTCAAATTGGTTCTAACTCTACAACCGACTTGCACACTTTGCCCTAGGCGGGTTTCCCCAATACGATGAAAAAGTTAGAAATGTGGACACTATGGTCAATGGAAACACATTTAGCTCTTATTGCGAATGACATAAGCTCTCGTAGGTAGTTTAAAAATAAACAACTAACATAGAAAAAAAGATAGAATTTTGAACCAAGCCATTTAGCCCCATAAAAATTGTATATTCGTGTACCTGAAGACTTGCTGACCAAGAATATGTTGTTAGTTATCTAAATAGTCCATTAAATAATCAAATATTGATAAAACAATACATAGAGATCAGAGATACTGTCAGGTCAAGTCATATCTGCTTAGATTGGATCGCATATTTTTTGGGGGGAAAAAATTAGGTGAAAGCTAGGCTAAGATGGTACGATGCAGGGGATTGGGTGGAATTTGAAGTGAGACGAAATATTATTGGCCGACCTCGTACTAAACATATATCACCCGAGTAACGTAGTAGAAAATTGAATTGTATTTTTGAATGACTTTGTTTACAAGTGAAATAAGGGTAATCATTGGCCAGAGTAGTTGATATTGGGGAAAAAGCATTAGTTGGGGATGCCATTTCTAACAAAATTTTGACACGTAGCGATGAGATCAGGCTTGTGCAGTGAAAACCATATTTCTCAAAAGCCTGGACAGAACGGCAGATCGAAAGTGTGCCAGTCATCGTTCACTGTGTATTTCATTGAATAAATGTGGTAAGATTGACTTTATTAACATGTATCTAAAATAAAAATTGAATGTGAAATAATAATATATGTCTGTAAGTGAGTGGGTCTATAGCAACCATTAGGCAAAGCCTAGAGATTGATCCACCATGTGTTAGACTGTCAGAGAGGTGTTAGACTACAAGAAAATATGTATGATTGTCATCAAGGAGCATAACACCTATCCTATTATATGGAAAAGATGACAGCTGGAATTGCAGTGGCGTTGTAACTATTAGGGGAGAGGAATACTGGTGTACATTGACACATCAAAAGATAATGGTGGCATAGGTTGGTATAAAGCTATGACCCTTTTCGTTTGTTTGTAATGTACCTGTACTTAAATGTGGAATAGTATAGTATACTAGGTATAAAGAAGGATGCATAACCTTCACATTTCAGGGTCCTGGGTACTGACGTTAATGTAGTACCAAACGCCTGAGAACTGCTCGATTCAGGACTCTATCTGTATACTTCGAGCCCATGCTAGTGGCCATTGCCCATCAAAAGGTGGAAAAGATTGTCAAGCGAGCAGAGGAAACGTTCTACCTGTATTCTCCTGCCAAGATAAGTTCTTGTTCGGCACCTGGCAGCTCAACTAAAAGAACTTAACAGACTAGAAAGTGACATTAAAGAAATCTGTGTCTAGTATTAATATTTCCACAAGTGACAAACGAAAACAGACATAACTTAAAGGGAGTGATTATAACCAACAACCTAGAGTTAATACCAGTATTACCTCAAATTAGAAGAATACAACCACACACTTATATTAGAATAATATCGTATGTATGGAGAGAAGATCTACTGTGTTATTGGAATGTTGTAAATGATTCTTTTGATTTCACTTTTGATTGTCAGTCCTGGTTCAAAATAAATTAGAATCAGGATAATAAATTGTACAAAATTTATTTACACAAATTTCAACCACCGTCTTAATTAAGATAGCCTTCTAAAGTGTCGTTGGTATGTTATTGTTGTAGTACTGTTGGTGGTTGTGGATAATAAACTATTTGTTTGTATATTTGTTGGTTATTGCACATTACACTCCACATTCATAACCCTAGACACTATACGAAGTCATTTTATATAATAATATAGATTAATTTTGAATGAGATCAAATGGGTGGTAGCGGAAAGGTACTCTGGAAAGTTTAAAATACTATTTGTTAAATTCAGGGACCTTCATAGCTGATCTCATTTAATCCAATAATAATACATAACAACAATTCATAACATCAAAACCCACCACAACACCTCCAAGAGCCGTTACCCATCATCATTCATCTTGCCAGTACCAAACCTGCCCAGACGTGAAGGCCATGAAACATTATCAGCACCCACTCTAGCATTAAAGCCAGCAAGGAGAACAAGCTGTTCTTGCCTAGGTATGCTTTTGATGACTGCTGCTAGATTCTCGTAGAAGACGTCTTTAGCTTCTGAGGCAGAATACAGAGTAGGAGCATACACACTGACAAGGGTGATGGGACCTGCACTAGTTTGCAGGGGAATATGTTAACAGGCGTTCTGATCCATTCTTACCTGGTTCAACCATTTTAGTTAGCAATCTTTTTACTGCAAAACCTACTCAGTGTTCTCTAGTTTTATTAAGTTCTTTCTCTTGCCAATAAAATGTGTAATCCTTCTCGCTCACTATTCCCGAGCCTGCCAAGCGCGTTTCCTGAAGTGCAGCTATATCCACCTGAAGTTGTTTAAGTTCATCATTGATTATGGCTGTCTTCCTGACATCGTTTATGTCCTGTAGGTTTTTGGATAGTCAAGTCAACATAGTCCAGACGTTCTAGCATCCCAGTCTGATAGGTTGTTTATTTCTTTTACTTCTTGTTTTGTGGTTATTGGCTTGGTGCAAAATTTTCTGTCCACAATTCGGGTTTGACCCTGATCCCCATGCACCCAGTGGGGAAAGCCAGCAGTGGAGGGACAACACCGAATTGACTAGGTACTGCCCAGCTTGAAGCGGGTGGTAGATGGCCAGTAAGATCCTAGAACCTCTCCCACTGTCGGAAGTAGCCCCTGGCGCCATGTCCTACACCAAGTGGGCAAAATGCTTTTAACCGGTAACTGCTGCCTACCGTGTTTTGCCGACACCCATAGGTTGAAGCTGGAGTGTCCTCTCCAGGGTGCGAGCTTGGGCACAGTTATATGGAGATCAAGCTGTTGCCCATGCAGAATGTTCCCCCTCTCCATGTAGCTGGTAGATCCAAAGGAACAGCAGTAGCCGATACAGTCGTAGGAGTTGCCAGAATAATGTTGAATCAACATTTGACTGCCTTAGAGACTCCCGACTCTGGATTTATCCTGAGGGTTTACTCCCGAATCCTTTCCCATACACGGGTATTCCCACAAGGCAGCAGTGGTTTGAATTCAGAGTTTTACCTTCTCTTAGATAGGCTACCAACCAAACTAACTGCCCGAATCTGCTGGTTTTAAGACATCAGTGATTCGCCTTCGTCCCTTCTCCTGTCAGTGGAAACAGTTCCGCCGGGCTCAAATTGAGCCACACATGAAGGCCGGGAGCTGGGCTTGGTTGTCAGAGGCTGTTAGAGGCGCGTGCCATAGAAGCATTTATCTGCAGTAAAAGCTTATCCTCACTACAACTACCGGCTATAACAACCTTTGGCTCCATGCTCCATAAGGAGCGAAAAGGATGATGATATGTTATAACATTTAAATTGTTTTAATTTGTAAGTCTTCACGACAGATTGTTAAATAATCCTGTTGTTTTGCTCTTTCTCAAAGAGGGACAGAGAATTTCGAGACAAAGGCTTTGATAGAAACTGTGAGTATTGATTCCAGTCTGATGATCTGTGTACACATCTAATGAGCTAATTTCATTAATTATTAATCTCAATGATTACTCTTCAACTTCCTGTAGAGCAGTGTTTTCCAGACTTACAATAATCGTGTACCCCATAATGAGAGGTTAGTCTTACCAGTGTAAAGATAATTTGGCAAAGATAATTTGGGGTGGATTTCATAATACTATTTTATATACACTAGCTTATATAATAAATGCTAATGATTTATTTATATATGTAATAAAAGTTGTCATATGTACTATATATAAAAATAATAATTTAAAAATGTGACTAAATAACCATGTATGTATTTCTACAGTACACCTTTTTCATATATTAAATTTGAATAATTTTTTTTTTTGGCAGCTGAAACATTGTATGATACTTAAACACACACAATTTCTGTAGTATAGCCCATGAGCCCCTTTCATGTATTGTCGGGGTATGTGTACTACACATTGGAAAACACTGCTGTCTAGCACGTCTTCAACAAGTTCATGCCAAACTGTCCTGTCCTGTGCCATCCTTTTATGGTAATTCCACGTCCTCCTTATCCCCTTTATATCTGTCTACAAATTCTATCACTGTTATCTCCAGGTCTCCCTCCATCTCTCCCACCCCAGGAACTCCAGAAAGTGCTACCAGCTGGCTTCCTCACTGTTTGTCCCATCCACCACCAGCATCTTTCCCCCACTTCCTGTTCAGCCACCTTCATCAGGCCCACATTAATGAGCTCATTCGATTGTAAGAAATATAGGATTGGTAAAAGTAGTTCATTCTCATCATCATCATCATCATCATGACATTCAGTTCCCTCAGTTTAAATACAGGATTGGTAGAAACTATTTATCATCATCTTTATTGTGACATTCAATTCCCTCTACAACTTTCTATTCCTTGGATATTTAAGTACTTTGATACTCACTGTTTCCGAAGCCATCCTGTCATGTGGTTGCAGATTTTCTCTGTCTTCTTATGTCTTTTGTCCTTTATATTTCTTCTTGTCACCAGGTTTCCCCAGTACCCCTTTCTAAATCTGTTACCAGCGTAGTTTACCCATTTCCTTCGGTGTCTTTTGCCATTCATCTTTGCACCAGTTTTTCCCTATTAAGTCTGTGACCAGTGAATTTTGCCCGTCGTCTTCTATATCTTTTGCCATTGATCTTTTATGTTGTCACATGATTTTCCAGGCCCTCCTTTCTAAGTCTGTGACCAGTGAATTTTACCTGTCTTCTGTATCTTTTGCCCTATATCTTTCTCACTGTCAACAGCTTGTTCCCTTCTAAGTCTATAGCCAGTGAATTTTACTGTTGTGACCAGTGAATTTTACCTGTCATCTTCTCTTTTTTGCCCTAGATTTTTCACGTTGTCACCAGAATTTTCCCTTCAAAGTCTGTGACCAGTGAATTTTACCTTCATCTTCTCTTTTTTGCCCTAGATATTTCATGTCACCAGGTTTTTCCCTTCTAAGTCTGTGACCAGGGAGTTTTACCCATTTTCTTGTTAACTTTTGTTAAAAGTGTGTCTTAAAATATTACCTTTCAATTTTCCTTCATTTGATTTCTTGCCTGGTCTTGGTTTGTGTAGCATTCTCCTAGGGAACTATATTTTTGTCAATCCAGTTGATTGTTTTCTTAGGCAATACGCTGTCCAGAATTCACATCCAAACAGCAGTATTGGACGAACCTACACAACACCCCAAGACTCTTTTCTTCACTTCTTTTGCTAGATATTTGTTGGCTTGATTTTGTTGTTAATGGGAAGCCTGATTTGGCATGTGTACATCGGTTTCTAAAGTTTCTGTTATGCACATTCCATTTTAAATTATTAGGTTTCCAAGGTACCTTACAGTTCTTAACTCAACTTCGTAAAATTCTTTACCGTTATCTCATATTAACTGGTGCTTCTCATTTGTTGCTACTATTGTTTCTATTAAGGGAATATTGTGAATTAACCCTTTTTCATCCCATGCTTTGTTTATAGTGTCTGCCAATGTAGACAGAGGTTGTGAGCTTCATGATACGAAAGAGTGTACATGTGGTGGTTCCCCATTGCCTTCCAGTGATTGTCTTTGCTCATCTCCAGTAGCCGCTGATGCAGCAGCATTTCATCTGCAAGGCAACATGTCATTTGAATTCAGAGTATTCCTTCTCCTAGATGAGGTGCTTTCCTGGCTAACGAATCTCATCTACCCGAAGCATCAGGCTATAGGGCACCCCTTCTCCTGTTAGTATGAAACAATTTCCCTTCTCTTTTTTTATTTTTATGATCTTTTTAATAATTAGAAAAATCACTCTTTATCAAAAGTGATGGTTGTATTTCACTTCTGGACTAGAATTATGAAGCAAACATAAAAAAACTGCTAATTTTCATAAGTAAACAAAAATATTTTCTTTTAATGTTCATGTTAAAAATCATTTTCAGTTCCTGTTTACTTTGTTAAAAGGAGTTTATTGTGGAAGAAACAAAATTCTGCTATTTTGTTACACATGGCCTTGGAAGATAATGGAATCTGGGAATGGTTGTTTATCATTTAGTTCGCTATTCAAGATTATCTGTTACCAGATGTTACAATATTTAATGAATTTGAGATTAACCAGTGTAAACAAATCCCCAGTGTAGTTCACAGGGCGACTCATATGAGGTTGTCTATGGGGCTGGCAACCTCATGTAAAATAAATTGCTACATGCAACACTGCAGCAAGAGTTTGTGTGTTTTGGTGGAGGTTTCCTCAAGGGGTCCACCTGCAGTGGTAGCTCCATTCTCTGTGGGGAGCAAAAAAAGGAGATGATGATAAATGTCCCAAAAAAATGTTACTCTTTGAAGGAAAAAAACTTATCTTAATCAGCAATTGAAAAGTGATGTCTTTCAATGGGCACTTTCAATGGGTAGAACATTGAAAGGCAAGACAAGCTGAAGTATCTGGGAGTAACGTTTGATCGTGGGCTATCGTTCAAGTATCATGTCAAACTGATCGTACAGAAGTGCAAGCAAGGACTGGCAGCCTTAAAAATAATGGCTGCTGCGCGCTTGGAACAGAGACTACTGTTTCTTCTGTATCTTCAGCTCATGATTTCAGTAATCGAGTATGGGCTAGGAATACTCACACTGTCAGTGTCACAATGTGAATGATTGGAACGCATTCAAAATGAAGGGATGCGACTAGTTTTGGGCTGTATGCATGCCACACCCATTGTGACCGTGAGATACATGCTCGGATTGCTGTCGATTAGATCCAGATAAGTGATGGCCCAGGCAAAAGGCTATATGCGGGTAACCACTGACAAAAGACGCCCCCTACATGAGAATGTAGCTGACATCAAAGGAGCAAGAAAAAAGAGGGGGATGGTCATGCATGGCACAGATGGAAAATATATCCAAAGGGGAAGAGTGGAGTAAGTCAGAGGAGAACTGGATAAATCACCAGCAGGTCATCATTAGCCTTGGCAGAGAGTGCAGTTCTTGCGGCAATGGAAAGGCAGAGCTGGAGATTAATCAGCTGATAAGTGATCATGCTGGGGATGATGACGCCATTGTGTACACTGATGGGTCTATAGTGCGTGGTGAGAAATCAGGATGGGGCTTCTCTGCAAGAATAAAGGGCAGGGTCGTTGCTGAACAGAGTGGAGCCTACATGACAACAACCTCCAGCATGAGAATGGAGGTACAGGCAGTTACTGCAGCACTGAGGTGGCTGTCTGAAACCCCATCAACCGGGGCAGTTATATTGTCAGACTCTCAAGCCATGCTTCAGAAAAATCAGAACGGATGGCTGCTGCAGGAATGGAAAACATCAACAGAATCCTCAAGTCTTCAAGAACTGGTGTAGATCTACTGTCCTGGTCATGTAGAGGTACGTGGCCATGAGAGAGCTGACAGACTGGCCTCGAGAGCACCAATAATAAGAACACTGGACATGGATAAGGGAGAGATACTAAGGGCAATTAATGATCGCCTGCTAGATAAGTGACACTGCAGTAGATGAATCAACAAGGCTGAGACTGTTGGAGTTTGGCAGAAAACATGGGACTAGCAGAGATAGACGTGAGAGAGGATGCATCCCTCGTATGTACAACCAGTGTGCTACAGGTACAATTAGCATTCATACTCTTCGACATTTGCTGAGGGAGACTTAGCACCTATGGGTTTGCCTGGAGTGCAGTGAGGTCGTTCTGATTAACAGTAACAATAACAGCAATTGAAAAAAATGCTATGTGCATCCAGTTTTGTCAGCAATGATAATATGAAACTCTTTACAGAGCTTTACAATTAGAGAAGCCTGAAACAGATCGCCAACATTTCTATAGAAATACGAGGGTTGCTCAGAAAGTAATGGCCCACATTTTGTTTCTGGGAAACTATTCACAATGTATGAAATTTATGCACACTATAACTGGATGTATCCTTTACACATGCTATTTTTCCACATAATCTCCGTCCACTTCTATGCCCTTATGCCAGCGCGAAACAAGGGCATGCATGCCTTCCCTGTACCAGCTCGTTTCCTGTTCATGTAGCCATGTCCTCACTGCACGAACCACGCTCTCGTCATCTTCAAACCTTGTCCCGCGCAGTGCATGGCCCAAAAAGACGAAAATCCGAGGGCGCCAGATCAGGACTATAGGGGGGATGTGACGATACAGGACAAAAAGGCCTCCCCCTCAGCATCAAAATGCTCCAACAATTCAGAACAGATGGTTTTCCTTTGACTAATGTGGTCGGTTGTGAGACTTCGAGGTACCCATCTTGTGCATACCTTTGAATATCTGAGAGCATCGAAAATTGCCATCGCACTTCCATTGCTGACTGAAAGCTGTAGGGCCAATTGTCGATTTGTGATGCCATGATCCTCACGAATAATGGCATTGGCACGCTGTGGCAGGATGCCTAGGCTGCGACCAATCATGCAGCTCTGTCTCTCCACTTCCTGAAGCCTTAACTCTCTGAACCCAGCGTCCAACGGTGCTCCTATCGACTGCACAACTTCTATACACAGCACACAAACGTTTGTGAATGTTCCCCACACTTTCTTTCTCCATACCAAGAATTCAATTACAGCCCGTTTGTAACGCGTGCCGTACACAGACGCCATTTTCACAGACTACTAAAGCGGCGCTATCTGTCAGACGACCGTGCAATTACGCACATGTACGCGGGAAACATCAGTGTTGATATGTTTAAATTTTTGCTTTGCTATCTTTATTCTGGGATGAGAAAATAAATGTGGGGCATTACTTTCTAAGCAACCCTCGCAAATGTGGTTATATAGAAGAAGCCTGAGATAAATCAACAGTGTTATGATAGAAGTAAATGTGGTTAAATGAGAGAACCTTGCGACAGATCTCCAATTTTATGACAGACATCTTCTTCTTTGATCCATAGCCACCGACCGTCAAAGCAGTCCATCGCCATCACGCTTGGTGACGTCTTGTAGGGCAGCAACAAATTGATTGCACTTTGTTCGGTCGGCGGCCATCCTTCGTACAGTGCCCCAACTCTGGTTCATTCTTTGCATCTTGGCTTCCACAGTTCTCCGCCAGGTTGTTTTTGGTCGGCCTCTCTTTCACTTTCCTTCGCGGGTCCATAGCATAGCTGTTCTTGTAATATCAGGGTCCCTTCTGAAGAAGTGGCCAACCCAACTCCAGCATCTGCCAGACAGACATAGATGTGTTTAAATGAGAAATATCACCATGATAATAGATGTGGTTATATGAGAGAGTTGAGAGAAGCCTGAGATAGGCCACTAACTTTATGAGAGAAATAGATGTGTTATATGAGAGCTTACTTACTTAGTCGTTCGTCTTCTACCTTGGAGTGTAGACGTTAGCCAGAGAGAGTGCCATGCTATCTTATCGGCCGTCTTCCTTTTGGAGTGGTTCTAAGTCCAGTACTCTGTCCTTCAGGGATTGTCTGATGGTGTCATCCCAGTGAACACTGGATCATCATGGAAGTCTGGTTCCCTGGCTCTTGTTTTCCCATATTTATCATTGTAGCCGATCTTTTCCCATTCTGCAGACATGGCCAGACCATCATAACTGGGTCAGCTCCACTCTGGTCTGCAGGGGTTGGGTTTTGAAGCCATGATATATCATCTGGTTGCAAACCATGTCCCTTCTTGTTACTGTGACACCTTCTTCAGGTACCTCATTTCTGATGTTTGCAGATGCATTTTGTAGGCAGTAGTCATTGCCCATGACTCGCATCCCTAAGACAAGACTAGAACATAGGTGGGGCAGTACTCAGCCATGTTTGTCTGCTGGCAAATTTCAATTTTACTAAGGAATCCTTGATTTATGGCTTGAAAGTCTCCCAGCTGCTGCTCTTCGGGTAGTGAACTCTTCTTTGATGCATTCCTTCCTTCCAGTCTGTTATGGCACCAAGGTATTTAAAATGGTTGACCTGCTACAGGGCCTGTTCTTCTAGCATAATCTGATGTCTTTTTTCCTCTGGTTATGTGACCATGGTTTTTGTTTTGAAGCTGCTGGTGACCATCTCGCTCCTCTCCAGTTCTTCCTTCCAGACTTGCAGGTTGGGTTTAGATCAGGGCAGCATTGTAGGCAATCACCAGCTCTGAAATACAAAGATTATTTGTAGAGAGAAAGAGACAGGCCACCAGCTTAATGAGAGAAATAAATGTTGTTATATGAGAGAAGCCAGAGACAGACTACCAACTTTATGATATAGATGCCACTATATGAGAGAGGCCTGAGACAGGCCACCAACTTTATGATATAGATGTCACTATATAAGAGAGGCCTGAGACAGGCCACCAACTTTATGATATAGATGTCACTATATGAGAGAGGCCTGAGACAGGCCACCAACTTTATGATATAGTTGTTACTATACGAGAGAGGCCTGAGACAGGCCACCAACTTTATGATATAGATGCCACTATATTAGAGAGGCCTGTACAAATCTCCAACTTTATGATATAGATTCCACTATATAAGAGAGGCCTGAGACAGGCCACCAACTTTATGATATAGATGTCACTATATGAGAGGGGGCTGAGGCAGGCCACCAACTTTATGATATAGATGTCACTATATGAGAGAGGCCTGAGACAGGCCACCAACTTTATGATATAGATGTCACTATATGAGAGAGGCCTGAGACAGGCCACCAACTTTAGGATATAGATGCCACTATATGAGAGAGGCCTGAGACAGGCCACCAACTTTATGATATAGATTTCATTATGAGAGAGGCCTGAGACAGACCACCAACTTTATGATATAGATGTCACTATATGAGAGAGGCCTGAGACAGGCCACCAACTTTATGATATAGATGTCACTATATGAGAGAGGCCTGAGACAGGCCACCAACTTTATGATATAGATGCCACTATATGAGAGAGGCCTGTACAAATCTCCAACTTTATGATATAGATGCCACTATATAAGAGAGGCCTGAGACAGGCCACCAACTTTATGATATAGATGTCACTATATGAGAGAGGCCTGAGACAGGCCACCAACTTTATGATATAGATGTCACTATATGAGAGAGGCCTGTACAAATCTCCAACTTTATAATAAAAATATGACAGGTTATATGAGAGAGGCCTGAGACAGACCACCAACTTTATGATATAGATGTCACTATATGAGAGAGGCCTGAGACAGACTACCAACTTTATGATATAGATGTCACTATATGAGAGAAGCCTGTACAAATCTCCAACTTTATAATACAAATATGACAGGTTATATGAGAGAGGCCTGAGACAGACTACCAACTTTATGATTGAAATAGATGTAATTATATGACAATGAAGAGAGGCCTGCGACAAACCACCAACTTTATGAAAGAAATAAATGTGTTTATATGGGAGGAAATAATGAAGAAATAAAATGGCACGGGTTAATCTCAAATGTTGTAACCTCTGATTAGAGATAATCTTAAGCAGCAGGGGAAAAAACAACTTTACAATAGGTATTGCTGAGATTCTTGTATCATTCCAGGTAATTTGCTACAAGATGTTGGTTTATTTTTTTAAATTTCTACCATGGGAAATATCATGGTAAGCTCCATGTTATGCTCAGGAGTCTCTGAGGAAACAAAGGCTTTCTGTATTTGGGCCAAACTCTGTATAGAGCAAAAACAAAGAAAGATGACATATTTATACAAAGATATAGGCCCCTTTATGAGCTCCATGTAGCTCCCTCTGGTCTCTCAGGCATATCATTAAAGGTAAGAGTCTGTCCTGTGGCTAGCACCCTCATCATGTAAAACACACTGCTACATAAGCCAATACTGCTAGAGCACATGAATGTTTGATGCAGGCTTCCTGCAAGGGGATCAGCTACAGTGGTGGATCTTTGCTTTGCAAGGAGCGAAAAGGAAATATAGAATGAATATATTTGTACTGTTTATGTCTAATTCTAAAATTACTTTAGAAGCAGCAGCAAATGATTTCATTAGACCAGAGTCCTCAGATATTCTCTACACTTAGGAGTCATTCCGAAATCTAGGTGCCAGAAGAATGACACAGGAGTGACTGGAGACATAACTGCTGTTTGAACGCCTCTACTTGAAACATATAAATTAATGCACACTTTTTAAAAAGAGGACATAATCTAGTCTCAATTCTGATGTTTGGAAGTGAGTCATGGACAATTAGTAAGCAAGTATGAAATGCACTATAGGCTTCAGCAATGTGAGATGTTACTGAAGAATGGTAAGGATACCATGGACAGCTAAAAAATGTCATGAGATTGTCCTGAACAAAGTCAATGATCAAAGGTGGCTTATTACTTGTCCTGAACAAAGTCAATGCACAAAAGTGGCTTATTACTTACGTTAGAAGGAAACAGTGCACTTTCTTTGGGCATGATATGAGAAAACAAAAATACATCGTTGCAGCAAGAAAGATTGACAGAAAAAGAGACAGGATGACAAGAGAGAAGAGTTATTGGACAGTTTAACATCATGGCATGGAAAAGCAACAGAATTCATAAACAGGAGTGGATATATGAAGTTGTGGACAGATATAATCACCTGTGCCACCAGGCAAAGTACTAGGAAAAGATCATCTAGTCTAAATTAACCTTTTAAGAGGACAATATTTTATCTTGCATATAATTATTACCTGTCTTTTGTATTGGTAGTCTTATGTTTTTAACATATTATTGTAGCTCGCAGACGAAACAATGGTAAAAGTGACGAGAAGGAACCTGAGTGGTTTACAGGTGGTCCTTCTAGTCAGACAGATACCATAGAGCTGAGAGGATTTGACCGGGAAGATGGTAATAGAGGAGACGAGATGGGAGGCACAAAACCAGCCCCAAAGAGTGAAAACAAACCTGTAATAACCGTATCAATGGACAGATTCAAGAAAGGTATGGAGTCATGTTTGTTGACATCATACAGTATTTGTTTTGTGCAGACCATTCCCTCACCTTAAGGGAAGGAGCAATAGTGAAATTCTATTGTTGTAAATATTTGTATGATTGTAAATGAAATGCACAGGTTTAATCTATTACATTAACTCTTTGACTCCACAGCAACGCTCTGAACGTTGCAAAATTTAACACGCCGTGCCACAGCAACGCTCACAGCGTGGTTTTTAGTTTATCACACATAAACCTTAAAAATCGTCCGTTTAATGCAGTTCATATATTGAAATTCGTAGAATGACTTCCGCTACTATCTAAACAACTAATTTGACTGTAGTTAATCAGCACGTGTGCGTGTTTTGATGTTATTATCACAATTGTTGTGAAGATTTGCGTGTTTGCGTTTTTCGTCGTTATTGCTAGAGAAATATGTCACGCTTTATATTTACATTTTCTAAGTCTCCTAAGCAAATAATTGTGTCAAACTACTTTGAAACATTGCTGACATTGATGATGATTGTTTGGTAGTCACAGTTTGTTGTCAAAATACGGAATCTGTGCAGAAAAGCTAGACACATTAGGTTTAGTTGGTGAGTTGGCGTAGTCGTATTCTGGCCGATCAAAAAGCAACAAAACTAGACCTACCGTAACATCTAATCACTAGTTCTTGGTAGAAGATGAAGCTAGGGATACTATTAAAACATTAAACAAGAGTAAAAAAGTTTTTATATAACGTTATTCTCCTTTATTTGTTTGAAAATTACGTAATGCACGATTGCATAATTTGTATTTTTCTTACAAAGGACCACGGAAAAACTGGTGTGAATAACACTAAATGTACTAATTGTGGCCATAAGCACGTTTTCTTTTACTTGTATATGGATTAACTTGATGTTTGAAGACTAAAAAGAAAGTTTTATTGTCTACAACAGTAATTTGTCTTTGGTTAGATCGTATTCTACAGTCAACTTTTTAGCGTTTTTCAATTTTACATGCAAAATGTTTTAAGTATACCGAACATACTTGTGTTAATACTACCAAAGACATTATATATTTGAATTCTCTATCAATTTCCCTACAGTTTGGTATATAATAAGTACATGTTCAAAGGAAAATTCACAAACAAATTTAGACTGAAAGATAAACACTTCACTCTATAAAATTCTGTCAACAAAAAAAGTCTGGCACAGCATGCAAAATAACTCTGGAATGAATGAGTTAATAGTCACACATTACAAAGTGTTTGTACAGTGCTACTGGTTGCCATGGAATTGACAGCTATATTGAGTTTTAATGCCATATTTGAAATTACTAAGGCTTTTTTTATTTTTGAAAACACTTATTTAAAATCTCCTCAGCTTTGTAAATTTTTCTTAAAATTTTGTTAAGTTTTCGTGTTTCAAATATTTGATGATAAAAATATCTTATGTTCCACTCATCGCAGGGAGCTAAAATTTTGCATGCAGCTCTCTTTCTTGGTACATTTTCGTCTTTCATGTTTTGACCGGCATTGACTCTGCCGAGTTGATATAATAACTAAAAGAAAATATAATAAGGTGGAAATAACTCCTTAAAGTAAGGGTTTTAATAAGGGAAGTAATAAACTGTGAATATAGACTGTTTCTAATTGGAAGGGGCAGTCATCAAATAGTGAAGGATGATGTTCCAATTAAATTGACTTGCTTCTTCATACAACTAGGTCAGCGAGTCTTTTGTTTTAAACACAGCTCTAGTAATGACCCAATGTCATGTGAGCTTTAACTTAGGTGTTTAAACTTAATAATGTATATTTTATTTAATGATGAAATCTCACTTGATGGGAGGTAATGACAATTCCAAAAAATTAATATTCAGTTATGACTAACAAGCATAATACAAGCAAAACATTATTAACAATATTATTTCAAATTTCTCTTTAACTCTTAGTATACGAGCGGCCTTCTAGAGAGGCCGATGATCGATCCCCGTCAATAGCAAAAATTCATAGCTGAATGCATGTTTAAAACCACTGAACAATTTAGTTACGTGCATGATATAGGGTGGAAACCATAGAGGCATATCCCTTCTCAGTGTCCCTGGTAAAATCTACTCTAGAATCCTAGAGCAGAGACTCCGACGCCTAGCTGAGCCACAATTGGATGAGGTCCAGTGCGGATTCTGAGCAAACCGAAGTACTCAAGACCTAATCTTCACACTCAGACAGCTGAGTGAAAAGGCCCTTGAGTATAAGAGTGAGATCCATCTTTGTTTCATAGATCTGGAAAAGGCGTTTGACAGTGTCCCCTGGAGCAAACTTTGGGACTGTTTGGCAAGGAAGAATATTCCAGCACCTCTGATTCATGCTATACAGAGCTTCTACAAGTCTTGCAGAAATTATGTGAGGACAGCAAACCATAAGTCAGAAGAGTTCAGGACCACCACTGGTGTAAGACAAGGTGATATCCTATCACCTTACCTCTTCATACTCCTTATGGACGATGTCATCAAGACATGTAAGGAGAGAACAAGAAAGTATTCAGTGGGGTACTAGAAGATGAGACAGGTCTATATTTCGGAGCTGGCATTTGCTGATGATGTTGCCCTGATTGCTAAATCAGAGGCACATCTCCAATCCAACCTGCAAGTCTGGAAGGAAGAGCTGGAGAAGAGAGGGATGGTCATAAGCAGCTCTAAAACAAAATCCATGGTGATATCACGAGAAGAAAGAAAACATCAGATTAAGTTGGGAGAACAGGTCCTGGAGCAGGTTGACCACTTTAAATATCTCGGAGCTATTATAGACCGAAAGGGAGGCATCAAAGAAGAGTTGGCCACTCGAAAAGCAGCGGCTGGGAGACTTTTTCAGGCCATAAATCGTGGATTCCTCAGCAAGAAAGAGGTTGGTAAGAAAACGAAGATGGCTGTATACCGCTCCACCTATGTCCCAGTCTTGACATATGGATGCGAGTCGTGGGCAATGACTACAACCCACAAAAGCCAGATCCAAACCTCAGAAATGAGGTATCTGAGGAAAGTGGTTGAAGTAACAAGAAGAGACATGGTCCGCAACCAGACGATCCGTCAAGGCCTAAAATCCCATCCGCTGCAGACCCAAATAGAACAGTCCCAACTAAGATGGTTTGGCCATGTCTGCAGAATGGGAGAAGATCGGCTACCACGACAAGCATGGGAAACAAAGAGCCAGGGATCCAGACCTCCAGGACGACCCAGAGTCCGCTGGGAGGACAACATTAGACAATCTTTGAAGGACTGAGGACTAGAATGGAACCAGGCCAGGAAGAAGACAGCTGATAGAATGGTCTGGCGCTCTCTCTTCCAAACCTCTACACCTCACGGTAGAAGGGGAACGACTAAGTAAGTAAGTAAGTAAGCATGATATAGGGGTTTCATTTCTTCACATTTTGATATATAACACTTATGTTATCTTTATAAATAAATTATTTATTGCAAAATCTGTAATGGTAGTCATGAAAGGCAGCTCGTATACTAAGAGTTAATAGAAATAAATATTAATATTTAAAAAGAATTAAAATACTTGTTCTTTCCTATCCTGCCTTTGTCCCCTAACCCAGATTGTCACAGAGGTTGAATGCCAGGAAGAACCTGCACAAGAAAAACAAGTGAAGAAAGAAAAACAAATTTATATCTTTTGTGTAAGATATGAATTTTAGTGCACTGGCTTCCTAGCTTGGTGGTCCATGGTTCAATCCCAAGTTGAGGCGGGATATATTAGACCCTAGTGTGCCGATGGTCAAGAAAGTATGGGCTTAACACCATATTCCTAATATGACTCAATGGGCGTGTAACGAGATCCTGTGATGAATTAATGATCAATGGTAACTGGCCATCTACTTATTTTATGCACTAGTGTGTATGGAACATTCATTTTCTGCTTTTTAGTACATTTGGTACCTACGATAAAAGTTGTCCCGAAAACGTTCTTTTTACTTAACATTTTTTTAGCTTTTGAGCACCAAATTTGAAATGGAAGCTCATCATGTGTCTCAAAAATGTTTGATAGAATAGATTTTTGATAATTTTAGTAATTTGCAGTTCTATATTCCCCTATCCAAACACCCAAAAGACTGAAATATTCTGAAAATGGAAAGTTGGTTTGGGCTACTTTTCTGTCACAATTTGAGCAAAATCTGACTATTTTGGGTGACTGTGCTATTGTTTAACAAACTTTGGGCAACATTTTAAATGTGATTTGGGTGGCTTCTGAAAACAGGAAAAATCTGATTTTCAAAATAAAGCTGTCCCGAGGATTTCGGCTGCCATCACCGGTGTCAATACCTTGTCGAGGTATGGCGGCTTGCGTACCCTGATTACCCCCAGAGCTATGCCAGTGGGAGTTTTACTCCTCGAAGGTTCTACCAAACGACAGGTTTGCACGAGCAGGGGTCAGATGAAAGCAGACACCCTGGTCCTCCAGGTTGGGGGTTTTAGCATAGGGCTGACACCCCTGTCTGTGTAAAAAAAATTGAAGTTACGGAAACAACAAAGAATAAACAAACTTTGCTGCGGGACGGACATCCGGAGTCTGAGGCTCATATGACTGTCAGTGGTGAAAGCCGAAAGGAGGCCACTGACATGAGAACGGACGTCCTGACCGAAAAACATGATACAAGAATAGGATTTTGGAATGGCAGGACAATGAATGAGACGGGTAAACTAAAACAGGTCACGGCAGAAATGAGAAACTATAGGTTACACATTCTAGGGATAAGCGAGAGCAGATGGACAGGGGCAGGAAAAGTTAAAACAGCAACAGGAGAAACAGTACTTTACTCTGGAAGAGAGGATGGACAGCACAATGAAGGTGTAGCCATTATTCTACAGAAAGGAATAGAAAGGACATTACTGGAATGGAAACCCATCAACAACAGACTGATAAGATTAAGATTGAGAGGTAGATTCACCAATACTACAATAATACAATGCTACGCGCCAACGAATGACAGCGATGAAGAGGTCAAGGATGAATTCTATCAACAACTGCAGAAAGAAATGGAAGACACACCTAGATATGATCTTATTATAGTAATGGGAGACCTCAATGCGAAAGTTGGTACACACAATACATATAATGAAAGAGTAATGGGGAAATGCGGCAGCGGAACAGCAAACAAAAATGGGGATAAATTAATAAGTTTCTGTAGTATTAACAACCTGGTCATTGGAGGAACACTTTTCCCACATAAAGAAATTCACAAATTAACATGGGAATCACCAAATGGTCCCGACAGAAACCAGATAGACCACATCATGATTAACGGTAGATGGAGACATGCATTATAAGATGTGAAGGTAAGAAGAGGTGCAGATGTGGGAAGTGATCACCATTTAGTAGTAGCAAAACTGAAAGTGAAACAAAGAAGGGCTGGACCAACTGTAACTGCACAGAAAAGGTTTGACATCAGCAAATTGAAGGACCCCATTACCAGAAAAGCTTTTGCGGCTGACATAAAGAAATGATATCAATTTGCCAAAAGTCAGGAAAAGACATTGACTGATGATGTAGACCAGAAATTCAACACCATTTCAACAATATATAAAGAAAGCAGCAAATCATGCTTGGGATTCCAGGAAAGGAAGAAGCAAGACTGGATAACACCAGAAACATTAAACACCATAACACTGAGAAAGGAAATGAAAAGAAAGAAAACAGAAGCGAAGTCCCCCAGGTTAAAGCAACTATATAGCGAACAGTATAGTCAGCTGGACAAGGAAGTTAAACGCCAAACCCGAGCCAACAAAAGGAATTTCCTAGACGATCTTGCAAAACAGGCAGAAGAGGCAGCACTGAGAAATGAACAAAGCACAGTATACAAAATAACTAAATTCATCAGCGGAAAATGAGGTGCAAACAATATTACATTAGTAAGAGATAAGCAAGGAAATCTCATCACGACAGCAGAGGGGCGGAAAATGAGGTGCAGAGCACTTCAGAGAAACTCTGAACAAGGAATCACCAGAGACACAATTGAATGTTCCTGAGGCTGAAAATGATCTAGATGTAAATACAGACATTCCACGAAAAGAAGAAATCATTACAGCAATCAAAGGGTTAAAGAACGGAAAAGCTCCTGGCCATGATAACTTAAATGCAGAGCTATTTAAGACAGACCCTGAGCTAGCAGCAGAACTATTAGAACCACTATTTGCACAAGTCTGGAAAACGGGATCAACACCATCAGAGTGGAACAAAGGAATAATTGTCAAATTGCCCAAGAAGGGAGATCTTGCAGACTGCAATAATTGGAGAGGAATTACTCTTCTCTCAGTTCCCAGCAAAATACTAGGCAGGATAATTATACAGAGAATTTCAAAAGCAGTAGACCACAAACTGATGAAAGAACAAGCAGGATTTAGAAAGAACAGAAGATGTGTAGATCATATATTCACTCTCAGGAACATTATAGAGCAGTGCTCAGAATGGCAAAGACAGCTGTACATTAATTTAGTTTATTTTGAAAAGGCTTTTGACAGCATACATAGGGACAGTTTATGGAAAATACTGAGGGCTTATGGAATTCCAAGCTGCATAGTGTCATTCATAAAAAGCCTCTATGCAAACTTTACGTGTAGTGTTGGGCAGAGCAACCTAACCTTTGAGGTGAAGACAGGAGTACGACAGGGATGCCCCTTATCAACCACTCTATTTTTAACAGTCATAGACTGGGTGATGCGCCAGACAACAGAGGGCAGTCCAAGAGGAATAAGATAGACTACATTTTCTACATTGGAAGATCTGGAATATGCAGATGACATTGCACTACTAGCACATTCACATCAACACATCCAGGAAACAATGGATAGACTAAATAAGTTTAGCCAGCAGGTGGGCTTGAACATCAATTTAAGGAAGTCAGAGGTCATGACGCTCAATGTGAGCAACCCTGAGCCCATATCAGTAAGGAATCGGCAACTGGTACAGACAGACACCTTCACATACCTAGGATGCATTGTAACACCAGACGGCGGGGCAGGCAAAGACATCAACATCAGAATGAATAAGGCAAGAACAGCCTTTTTTAGCCTAAACAACACCTGGAAGTCCTCACAATACAGCACAAGCACAAAATTAAGATTATATCAGAGCTGTGTGCTTTCTGTGCTTCTCTATGGTGCAGAATGCTGGAGAGTTACAGAGAAGGAAATGTCGAAATTGTCCTCTTTTCACACAACTTGCCTAAGAAAAATTCACCGAATCTTTTGCCGAATACCATCACCAACCAAGATCTGCTAACTCGGAGCAAGCAAGAGGACATGCACACCATCATAGCTGGCAGACGCTGGAGCTGGGTTGGTCATGTCCTCAGAAGAGACCGCGATGCCATCACAAGAACAGCTATGCTTTGGACCCCTGAAGGAAAACGAAAGAGAGGCCGACCAAAAACAACCTGGTGGAGGACTGTGGAGGCTGAGATGCAGAGTTGGGGCACCGTACGAAGGATGGCCACCGACCGAGCAAAGTGGAATCATTTTGTTGTTGCCCTACAAGACGCCACTAGGCGTGATGGCCACTGACTGCTTTGACGGTCGGCGGCTAAGGATCAAAGAAGAAGAGGATTTCGGATAAAAGGATACATACAATTTTCAATTTAAATTCTAAAAATAGTAACAAAGTTACAGAATCTTCTGTCATGTTTAGTAAGTCGAGATTGTCATAACAAATCAGAACTCTGATTATTCAAAAGCTTTAAAATATAATAACAGGTTTATGTGCCAAATCTCACAATGATTAATGAATCAGTTATTTTAAGAATTCAATTGTTAAGTTTCTTAGAAATCAATGGTTTTCTTAATGGAAAAGGCACAACATCGTAAGAAAAATTCTATTTTGAAAGCCATAGTACATTTTCTAGAATGTTTTCTGACCATTGATTTTAACATAATTAGATTCAGGGTAATCTAAATTATCAGAAAATAAGCTGATCCCAGTTTTCATGCTGTTTAGTTCTGACATAAAATGAAGTGTTGCTGTGTCCCTTAATGCTGGTAGTGGATACGATTTCATTTTAATACTTGTGTCCGCTGTTGCTTTTGAAGTGGTTGGAACTCGAAAGCTTAGATGTTGTTGATATCTTTGTTAATCATATTAGCAGTCTATGGAATTTTCAGTATTAATCTGTCTGCTATTGTTACAACATCTTGTTAATAATATTATCAGCCCCTGAGATTTTCAGTATTAATCTGTCAGCTATTGTAAGAACATCTGGTTAATCATATGAGCAGCCCGTAGAATTTTAAGTATTCCTCTCTCAGCTATTTTCAGAACACCTGTCACGGCATGTGTTACTGCCATTTCGACTCGTATGCTTGGTCGAAAGCCAAGCTGTGTTTTCCTGGGCTGTGAACGAAACTTGAAATGCTTGAGTTCCGGTGTAAGCATCCCATCATGTGATGTCACGTGACGAGGTTGAATTTTGGTGCAAAATAAGGCATAGAGGATTGAAGTCTTGGTAGCCGTCTGGTAGAGACATGTTTTTGGAAAGCCAGTTTTGATACTGTATTTTTTCGGCCTATGACGGACAGTGAGTAGTTGCCATTGCTAATTTAGTCCTGGTGTGTTTGTTCTGGTGCAGAACTATTTTGCTCTACGAAGTTGTCAGCTGTTATTTTCATTCTCGCATTGTGTTTAATATTTATATGAGAATGTTAAACTGTAGTTCGCCTTGTCACTCACTATGCTGAGTGATGGTCAGATTTGACCATGAGGCTGATCGGATAGTTTATATATATATCAACGTGTATGTATTGTATGTCAAAACAATACAAATACACACCCTACCACTGCACATCTGAACTTACGGAGGACAGGAACAGTAAGACTCGTACACTGTTACGCACAAATAATTACTTTTTTCCAAAGTCTTTGTATGATCGTTTTTCGTATGTATGATCATTATTTGACTGAAATGCATGTTATATATATTTTATGGTCAAAGGGACAGAACCCGATATATCGATACTGCTATTTTTTATGAGTTTACCTCCTCTTGTATAGAGACACGTTCGGTCTATAATGTCTTGAACGAAGCGTGACCATATCTCCTTATTTGGTAGTATCAGTCAACTGTTGTAGATGTTTGAAACCTTTCTTAACGCTTCTGTTCATGTCCATAAAAGGCGCGACTGTGTAAGACTTTTATCTCGAATGTTCTTAGAATCGTCTTATTGTGAACAGCGACTCAGAGATTGTCACTCTGCGCATGTCTCGACTTGGTTGTCGTTTGTTGTTCCGCCCAGGTCGGGGAGTTGAGAAATGGACTGATTAGCGAGCGGACGCGACTGCGTCTTGTGATTCTCTGAGGGAAATACATTGTCTTTGTGAGTTAGTTAGCTAACTAGACTATTTCCCCGTATTATTCAAGCCTGCCTGGAGGCATATGTTCATGGTTGATTTTCCGAAATAAGGTAATTCCTCTTGTATCGAACTTTAGGCTATCATCTAGAGGTTCGTCATTTTGTCGCCTTTTTTGGCTCACCTGTGTGATTCAAAATGGAGAGGTACTTTGACTAGGATTAAGTCATCGGTATCTTTATACCTGAACTAGTTATATATCTATGGGTCGCTCTAGACCAACAAGACTATTGTCTGTGTTCCAGGATTCGTTATATCAGAGATCACGTCCAAGTCAGATGGTTAGACTTAGGAAGGTTATAAGAGCTGACCTGTAATCCATGTATGCTACTCACGTGCAGACAGTAAACGGACGTATTGTATACATCTGATCTGCTAGCATCAGGAAGGAATAATTATTATTGTCTATGAACATTAAGGATCTGCAGCTGACCACGGTTGCAGAAGTTATATGTATTATTTATCAAGCTTCGCTATGATATTTGTTTTCCATACAACTATTGAGTATTGACTTCTACATGACTGTCAGTTAACATGAGTTTGAATGCTGCATTCGTTGTACTATGCCGATGATAACATAAGTATCATGACTGTTTTGTGGCGTGCAATAAATGGTATAAACCTAAAGCGAAGTTACCATTTCTATGACTCTACACGTCATGTTGCCTGTGGTGTACCCTGAACTGTTCTACTGCAACACACACACACCGCAACAATCTAAACCAGATAAGACACCCACATCTTGCATTGTAATACCTGGTGTCGATAGAGGTGGTAATTTGACGGCATCCTAATTCCACCCTTATCAATTCATGGTGGCCAATAGTTGGTTTATTCTGGTACCAACTCTCAAGGGGGTCAACAAACCCAGACATCATCAGCAGACTACAAGACAACATTGCAGTTGCTATTCATCACCTTTGATGAAATTTTTTGAAAGACGCAGCAGTACTGACAGTTGTTGATATTTTGAAACTACCCGGCGCTGCTCGGCGGTATTGAAGTTTGTCTACAAATAGAAGGACAAGTACCGAGCGAATGGATTTCCTGATCTGTTGAGAAGAAGGACAAGTGCCGTAACAACTGTTCCGGTCTCAGAATTACTGTTGCAGATTCAGAAGGTCAAGTTCAGAAGCTGTTTCCTGTCAGAAGCTGTTTCCTGTTAGAAGCTCATTTCCTTCGTCATGGCAGTTTACGAGAGCAGATATGGATCAACGTTGGATCATTGTCCTAAGAATGCTGATCACATCCTGTTCTGACCTGTGCTGACGTTGTGGATACATAGAAGTTAAGTGGCCTGTTTTGTTTGTGAACTGTGCCCTTATGTTCTAACTGAGCCTTCTGTCTATCACATTTTTCGCACTCTTTATATGTTTACATGTTATATGTTATTTGGATTTGTATTTATATGTTTATATTTCTGCGGGTTTTCTCGGTTGGGCGGTGTCTTTCAGTAGATGATACCACGTCACAGAGGTTCTACTGTTAGCGTTTTCGTTAGGGACTGTGCGAATTTCCTACTGTGAAATTTGCTAGCGACAATCGTTGCTATATCTGTTTAGTTGTGACGAGTTGTGCTTTATTTTCGTTTTTTGTATATTTTTTTTTTGTTTCTCTCTTTCTTTCTGTTTTTTTAGTTTCGATTTCAATTGTTTGTATTTGTAGGTCTCCTCTTTTCTATTATTCAGTTCTTCACGTAAATTTTTGTGTATATACTGTAGCGTCATTTGTTTGTCATATCTTCGCATTCTGTCATCATATTCTTTTTAGTTTCGCTGTTTATTTATTTGACTTATGCGAATGTTTTCGTATTGTTTGATCTTTGTTATTGTTTACATTGACTCTGATCTTTGTTATTGTTTACATTGACGTTGATCTTTGTTATTGTTTACATTGACTCTGATCTTTGTTATTGTTTACATTGACTTTGATCTTTGTTTTGTTTACATTGTTGGTACTTTGTTATTGTTTACATTGTCTTGTTATTGTTTGCATAGTTCTTGCATAGTTAGCTTTCACTATTGTTACATATATGCTCATGCACTATTGATCTATAGTGCACTTATCATAACTAGCTGGTGGTTTGTTGCTTATGCACTATTGTAGTGCAGTTATAATAAATAACTGATGGTTATGCACTGATTTGGGTAGTGCACTGATAATTAAGAGGTGACTTGTGATATTATTGTACAACTGATAATACAAATTGGTGTTAAGTCTTGTTTCCCACAGAGATTGGAGTAAACATAGTAATTATACAAGCACTTTATTAAGTCTTGTTGCTATTAAGATTGAAATAAGATAATTAATTATTTCAGGTTCTGTACTCACATTTTAGACATCATGTCTACATTTGAGTACTTTATTGAGCAGGGTAAAGCCCTTGGGAAGACAGGTGATAAATTAGAAGAATTTGCGACTGTTCAATATGCCAAGGCATTGAAGTCGGAGGAAAAGAAAATGAAAGAACTAACTGAACAAAAGAGAATAGATGCTGAAAATTTAAAACTGCAGATGCAGGTAGATGAAAAGAGATTACAAATGGAAATGGAAAAACAAAAAAGAGAAGCAGAATCTCAGGAGAAGAGACTTCAGGCTGAGATTGAAAATAAGAGACTTGAAAAAGAAGCTGAAAATAAGAGACTTGAAAAAGAAGCTGAAAATAAGAGACTTGAAATAGAGGCTGAAAATAAAAGATTAGAAAAAAAGTTACAGGCTGAGGCTGAGGAAAGAAAGTTACAGGCTGAGGCTGAGGAAAGAAGGTTACAAAGAGAGTCTGATGAGAGAAAAGCAAAAATGGAACATGAAGAAAAACTCTTAGCTTTGGAGTTAGAAAAGTTGAAGTTATCTAGTAATGCTAATGATGCTAATAAGGTATCATCTGCTAATAAGTCTAATGCTGTTGATTTCAAGCTTAATTTACCAGCATTCAATGCTTCAATTGATGATATAACATTTTATCTAGATAGATTTGAAAGTGCATGTAAGGTGCATAATATAGATAAAACATTATATGTTTATCATCTGTCCAAGATACTTAGAGGTGATGCTTTGACTTTGTTGGGTATGGTAGATGTGCCTGACAAGAACAACTATGAGGTTGTCAGGGCGGCATTGTTAAAGAAGTACCAACTTAACGAAGACGGATATCGTCTTAAATTTAAAAACATGTTACCAGAAACTGGAGTTGAATTCTCAGAATTCATCTCAGGCATACGTCTTACTTTTTTACGATGGGTTGAGCTTTCTAAGACAGAAAGTACATTTGAAGCCCTCATGGACTTACTTCTTAGAGACAAGGTTATGTCTTCTGTTAATGAAGCTTTTCTTTCTTTTCTTCATGAGCGTAAGCCTAAAAATATAAAAGAAATGGAAGAATACTGTAGCCAGTATGTTACTGCACATCCTCACATAACCATTAGCAACTCTAAGGTAAAAGAAGGTCTGCCAGTTGCTTCGGCAGCACCTTATGGCCCGAATTTTATGCGTAAATTTCAGGGTAGCCAGCAAAATTTCAATAAAAAGAGTAACCGTAATTATGCCCAGAACCATGGTAATCAATTTCAGGGAGATTCTTCTTCCCAGAACTGGAGACAACCTAATATTACACGGTATTCTATTCCCGGTAACTTTAGAAATTTTCATAAAGGTAATCGGTATAGAGGAAAATATTATTTGCAGAGACCTCAATACCAAGATAATAGAGGTTCTCAACAGCATAGAGATGGTAATGACAGTTATGGAAACTGGAACTCAAACCAGGATAAAAATTACAGTAGGGACTTTAATGATAATTGCAGAAGCAATAATGGTCGCGGTAGATCGCAACAGAAGAGAAAAAGATATCAACAGACAAACTCTGTTCAACAAGAATCTCAGGGAGCAGATAAACAGGTTAATAATGATAAAGACCATAATGCTATCGGATGCTCATCTTTTGACTTTGGTAGGGCAAATAAATGTATCCAATGCAGTACTTTATTTGATCCGAAAACCATTAGTACTCTAAGCTGTGGTCATCCTTTGCCCGCTCTTCCTGCTAATGTTGCTCATGATGGGAGAGGTTCTCTTATATTACATAAGGGGCTTGTAAATAGTAATCCAGTCTCGGTGTTGTTTGATTCTGGATGTACTACTGTCGGGGTTAGGCAATCTCTTGTAGATCCATTCTGTGCTACAGGAAAGGTCATCAAATGTGTCACATTTGGTGGCACGTTGGAAAAATATCCTACTGCCATAATACATATTGCTACTCCTTTCTTCACGGGAGAGGTCCACGCGTGTCTACTTCCAAACCCTATTGCGGACCTTATTATTGGTCGTATTCACGGAGTTAGGGAATGTACCCCACAGCAGATTGCTGTTTGGGAAGAGCAAAACATTGAAGCTACCAATACGGTGGTCACAAGAGCACATGCTCTGGATCCACCTCAAACTTCATTAACTAATAATGATGAAGTAAATGAACAAAATAGTCACTTGACTATTACACGTGACTCATTTATCAAATTGCAAGAAGAAGATCCGTCGTTACAAAAATTCTTCATTCTAGCAAAAAAAGGTGATCCTAATCAAAATACTAATAGAAAATCTTGGATTTCTATGAAGAACGGCGTACTTGTACGTATGGTACAAGACTCGACTACATCCACTCATTCACAAATTCTTGTGCCTAAGAGCATGAGGGTGCAAATATTGCAACATGCTCATGACTCGCAATGTGCTGGACATATGGGTTTTTCCCGTACAAAGTCGAGAGTTCTTGCGGCTTTCTTTTGGCCATTTGTAAGCAAGGACATACGAATGTACTGTCGCTCTTGCAAAGTATGTCAGGAGGTCAAATCTAAAGGACCACGACATGCTGCGCCTATTCAGGCTGCTGACATTCCAATTCGCCCTTTTCAAAAAATGGCAATAGATATTATCGGTCCTTTTAGAATTAAGTCGGCTAGAGGGCATCAATTTATTCTTACATGTGTCGATATGTGCACACGTTGGCCAGAGGCAATACCTCTCAAGAGCATCTCAACTGCTGATATCGCAGACGCTCTTTGGCTGATATTTTCTCGCTTGGGTTTTCCCGGAGAAATATTGTCAGACCATGGCACTCAACTGATATCAGACACTATGTCACAGGTAATGTCTATGCTACATATAAAAAGGTCTCTCAGCAGTATCTATCACCCAATGTCTAATGGGTTGGTCGAACGTTTAAATAGGACTCTAAAAACTTTACTGGGTAAAATAACTGAGGATCATCCTCAGGATTGGGACAGGGTCTTACCCGCGGCTCTCTTTGCGTATAGAGAGGTCCCCAATGAACATACGGGGTTTTCCCCTTTTGAACTTGTCTTTGGCGCGCAACCGCGCGGCCCTATGTCTTTACTTCACGATCTAATCACTGCCGATAATATTAGCGATGAGACTCAGTCTTCTTATGAGTACGTCATTGCTCTTAGGAAAAAAATCATTGAGGCATGCAGACTAGCAACTTCGTCTTCCGAATTTGCTAAAGAAAAGGCAAGGCAGTTTGCGAATAAGAATAGATGTCTACGACAACTTTGTCCAGGTGACAAAGCTCTCGTTCTACTTCCTTCAAGGGAGAACAGACTTCTAATTGCATGGAAAGGTCCATATGCAATAGTCTCCAAAATTTCTGATGTCGACTATGTTGTCGATATTGATGGAAAGCATAAAACTTTCCACATAAATATGCTCACGGAATTTCATGAAAGACCAGACTATTTGCAGCCTATTTTCCAGGCAACGGACAATTCTCAAGTACCTCATGGTCAATACTCATCGCTGTCAGTTATACAGGATGAGGAAACTACTTTTTCTGATGTCAATCTTCCTCTTTCTATGGTCCCACTTTATTCTACGGAATCTTGGAAAAACGTGACCGTTTCTCCAAATCTTTCCGCTGAGGAACATCGACAAGTTTCTTCGATGTTGCAAACATTTCAGGATGTTCTTACAGACATCCCGGGACACACACATGTCATTGAACATGACATTGTGCTAACTGATCATAATCCTATCAGAGTCAGACCCTATCCAATACCTATCCATTTCCAGTCTCAAGTCGAAAAAGAATTGGATGAAATGATACGTTTGGAAATCATTGAACCATCCACTTCAGCATACTCTTCGTCTATGGTTATTGTTCGAAAGAAGGATAATAACATTCGCATTTGCGTAGATTATCGCAAATTGAACCAAGTTACGAAGTTCGACGCTGAACCTATGCCTTCATTAGAAGAACTACTCAATAAACTTTCTAATTCTAGATTCTTTACCAAACTAGATTTGTCTAAAGGTTATTGGCAAGTCCCGCTAACTGAACGTGCCAAACCTTTTACAGCTTTTTCTACACCTAGGGGGTTATTCCAATGGAATTTCATGCCTTTTGGTCTTATGAACGCCCCTGCTACATTCGTACGCATGATGCGGCGAATTCTCGCATATCGTACAGATGTCATAGCATATCTAGATGATATCTGTCTATTTAGTGATTCCTGGGAAGATCACTATTTGGGTTTATACGAATTACTGTCTACTCTTCGCGAGTATAACTTGACTGCAAAACCCTCTAAAGCCTTTATAGGATTTAGTGAGATTTCTTTCCTAGGTCATCGTGTTGGTCATGGTCTTTTAAAGACAGAGGACCACAATGTTTCAAAAATACTTAACATTTCGGTCCCTAAGACAAAGAAACAAGTAAGGAGTCTATTAGGTTTGATCCAATTCTACGGACGATTCATTCCGAATCTGTCCTCCATTATGGCACCGCTTTCTACTTTATTGAAGAAAGGGTCGCCTAATTTGATCCGCTGGTCAAAAGAATGTCAATCCTCATTGGACCAGGTTAAAGACCTATTTTCATCTCCACCTATTCTTAGGTTACCTACTATTGAGAAGACTTTTGTTCTTCGAAGTGACGCCTCGTCAACTGGGATTGGGGCAGCACTAATGCAGGAGTATTCTGATACTCTGCATCCGGTGATGTATATCTCTAGGAAATTAAATGCTGCAGAAAAGAATTACTCGGTTTTAGACCGTGAGTTATTGGCTATGGTATGGTCTATTCTGAAGTTACAAAGATTTCTTCTAGGCGCACATTTCATTGTGGAAACCGACCAGAAAGCGCTTACTGCTATTCAGAGCAAAAACTTGAAGAGCTCGAGGTCCACTCGTTATGCCATAGCTCTTCAACCATTTCATTTCTCGGTTCGAGCTATCCGTGGTTCGGATAATGTAATGGCGGACATTCTGTCCAGATGCCCACACGATTCCACATGATTCTTCTGTCATATATATATATTTCCTGATATACAGTCCAATGTTATAATGACATGTTAGTAGTTTTTTTTGTTCACTCACTTTTTTGAGGGGGAATTTATAACATTGTACCATGTAATTATCTAAGAAGGCTTAGTTAGTGATATACGGGCCAAAAGATCACTCGGCCACATTTAAATAAATTATTTTCAGGATTGTATTGAGAGATTTACCAGTTGTCTTTAAGATTTGTGTTATTGATATTTTCGCAGCACATCATTGAAGATGCGAAATTGTGTCCATTGTGGAACTTTGAGTATATCAAGTCCTGTCCTAGATTGGGAGCGGATGATGTCCACATCTTCTTCTATTGAATGTTTTATGTCAACGAAGATCAACACATGTATTACTTATTAGTTACTGATGCATTACATAATGTAATAAAATAGTGCGGTATATTAATATATTACACCGCTATTTGCAACACATTGTATGATATCATAATAATATATTTGATTTCATATATTGGTATGAGAATAATTTGACTTTTATTATGATGTTGCCAGCATTGTGGTTTGTGTTGGTGGCACCTTCCTGGGATATATACGCGTATACTTAGATAAATTTTTCTCTAAGGACCTGGGATATGATCTCAGTTTTGCTCCAAGTGTTGAGCTATTTTGTTAGGTATATCCGCGCATCATACGTGCGTTAGGAGCCTAGATTTTTCCGGCTCCAGGATTTAAAAAAAAAAAATGTTTCATTTTTTTTTTCCCGGGAGGGTGCGGTAATGTTACGCACAAATAATTACTTTTTTCCAAAGTCTTTGTATGATCGTTTTTCGTATGTATGATCATTATTTGACTGAAATGCATGTTATATATATTTTTATGGTCAAAGGGACAGAACCCGATATATCGATACTGCTATTTTTTATGAGTTTACCTCCTCTTGTATAGAGACACGTTCGGTCTATAATGTCTTGAACGAAGCGTGACCATATCTCCTTATTTGGTAGTATCAGTCAACTGTTGTAGATGTTTGAAACCTTTCTTAACGCTTCTGTTCATGTCCATAAAAGGCGCGACTGTGTAAGACTTTTATCTCGAATGTTCTTAGAATCGTCTTATTGTGAACAGCGACTCAGAGATTGTCACTCTGCGCATGTCTCGACTTGGTTGTCGTTTGTTGTTCCGCCCAGGTCGGGGAGTTGAGAAATGGACTGATTAGCGAGCGGACGCGACTGCGTCTTGTGATTCTCTGAGGGAAATACATTGTCTTTGTGAGTTAGTTAGCTAACTAGACTATTTCCCCGTATTATTCAAGCCTGCCTGGAGGCATATGTTCATGGTTGATTTTCCGAAATAAGGTAATTCCTCTTGTATCGAACTTTAGGCTATCATCTAGAGGTTCGTCATTTTGTCGCCTTTTTTGGCTCGCCTGTGTGATTCAAAATGGAGAGGTACTTTGACTAGGATTAAGTCATCGGTATCTTTATACCTGAACTAGTTATATATCTATGGGTCGCTCTAGACCAACAAGACTATTGTCTGTGTTCCAGGATTCGTTATATCAGAGATCACGTCCAAGTCAGATGGTTAGACTTAGGAAGGTTATAAAGGTCGAGCTGACCTGTAATCCATGTATGCTACTCACGTGCAGACAGTAAACGGACGTATTGTATACATCTGATCTGCTAGCATCAGGAAGGAATAATTATTATTGTCTATGAACATTAAGGATCTGCAGCTGACCACGGTTGCAGAAGTTATATGTATTATTTATCAAGCTTCGCTATGATATTTGTTTTCCATACAACTATTGAGTATTGACTTCTACATGACTGTCAGTTAACATGAGTTTGAATGCTGCATTCGTTGTACTATGCCGATGATAACATAAGTATCATGACTGTTTTGTGGCGTGCAATAAATGGTATAAACCTAAAGCGAAGTTACCATTTCTATGACTCTACACGTCATGTTGCCTGTGGTGTACCCTGAACTGTTCTACTGCAACACACACACCGCAACAATCTAAACCAGATAAGACACCCACATCTTGCATTGTAATACCTGGTGTCGATAGAGGTGGTAATTTGACGGCATCCTAATTCCACCCTTATCATTACATAAGGGCTTCACGAACGGTGGTGACACTAATAAAAGCAGGCTCAAATAGTAATTATCCCTTTATTCAATGAACAATAACTTGGCCAAACGTTGCCAGAATGAGATACAAAATATATATGTGCTACTAATGCAAATAGTACGATAGATATAAACTATCCGATCAGCCTCAGTCAAATGTGACCATCACTCAGCATAGTGAATGACAAGGCGAACTACAGTTTAACATTCTCATATAAATATTAAACACAATGCGAGAATGAAAATAACAGCTGACAACTTCGTAGAGCAAAATAGTTCTGCACCAGAACAAACAAACACACCAGGACTAAATTAGCAATGGCAAATACTCACTGTCCTGCCATAGGCCGAAAAAATACAGTATCAAAACCGGCTTTCCAAAAACATGTTGCTACCAAGACTAATTATATTAGCAGCCCTGGGATGCTAAGTATTACTGTGTAGGCCTTTTTTTTTTTTTAAGAACATCTTTGTTATTCATATTTTCTTCCATTTTATTATTCTGTTTTGGGATGAAACTAGGTAAATAAAAGCAGAGACCATAAATTTGGACTGTAATTGTTTTGAGCCTACCAAATGTTACATTGTTTTCCAATTATACTCTGTGCCAGTTATCCAAATGTTTAGTTTCTGATTTATGCTTAACATAAAGCACTGCATACAATTTTTTGAACACCAATACCACTTTTGGATGCCCAGAGTTTTCTGTTTGTTATTATCTTCATGGTTGCTCTCTTGGCCTGGCAACAACAGCCTGTTGTGTACAAACTTTCTTTGTTTTATTTACAATCTTTCTACCCAACAAAACAAACTATACATATAACTGAAATATTAATTTAGAGATGAATAGTTTCAGATAGTCAAGTCATAATGATTTGTCTTTATTTTCACCTAACAATTATGTTGTGTGGCAGTTTTGGAAATTTATTTATTAATTGTGTTTATATTCTTTGTTTTTTGTTTAATTGTATGTTTGTGACACTATATCCTCTTCTGGTGTTTAATTTATTTCTCCAAACTTAGTCTCCCAGATGCACAAGTCTATCATGTACTGTTGCTGTTTGCTGCACAAATCTGTCATGTGCTATCGCTGTTTGCTGCACAAATCTGTCATGTACTATCGCTGTTTGCATACCTTCAGAATGAAAAAAATTAATAGAAACCACTTTATGGTTATACCTTATAAATATAATGAACTTGTTAATATATTGTTTTAGAGTCATCAGAAAAAGCCTCAGAAGTTCATGTTAAAGTGCCCCAGCAGAATTCTTCAGGAGGAGACCAACAAATGCTTCAGAATGGGCAGCAAGTGTATCAGAATATGCCCAGCCAGAAGCAGCAAGGGCATCAGAATATGCCAGGCCAGAAGCAGCAAGGGCATCAGAATATGCCCAACCAGAAGCAGCAAGAAGAAAATACTGCCACCATATCAGAGCAAAATTCCAGGACTTTTCCACAGAACAAGTCATTTGACTTTGAGGAGATCCTGAACACTATTTTGCGATTGGTGGGTTACATAAATAAGAGTTTGCTGTCTATTTTTGTCCATTCTTACCCCAGCTCTTGCAAGATAAATTGTTGTCATTTTTTGCTTACTTTGCCTTTCACAGTATGCCAAACTCAGCAAAAAATGTTTATTCTAATTTGGATAAATCATTTATTGAAAAGATCTTTACATAAATTGATTCTTCCAGTACAGAAATGAAATGCTCAGTGCAGTGGTTTGCCTCTGTACATTTGATGTGCTATGCAGGTCTTCAACCTCATATACAAATCCTGTGACGCCAAATGTGTTGCACGATTCAGATCGTTTCTAATTTCAGAATGGTAATACAGGACATATGCCATACATTACGGTAACATCTAAGCAAAGTCGGTGGCACCCAGCAGCGTAGTTCCCGGGGGTTTCTGAAGACACAAGAAGGAACAGGATTACTGCACCCTCAGGCGTGTCGGTTGTGTATGTGGTTGGCAGAGCCTTGTTATATAATACAAATAGCCACAGAGCCCCTGCTGCAAGAACATGTGAATGCTTCCTGCCTGGGGATCAACTGCAGTTGTCTGCATGCTCCATAAGAAGCCAAAGGAAAATGATGATGATGATTAATACTTCTACAGTTCTTATTTATGGTAATATTATTTATTCTTTACTATTTATTATTGTCTAATGTTTCCATAAGTTCTGTCCTATAGCTGTTTAATAAATTGTGTAACAATTTCACCAGTTCATCATCGTTATAATGTGGCGACATAACCGACGTAAAATATAACTATATGGTATTGTCTGGGTTTGTTTAATACAGTGACACCATCTTTAATAGAATATAAGTATGTTGTCTATGGGATTGATATCTCTTACCTACTTGCGTGATGTCATGCACACAAGTGACACTGGATTTTTAAAACTTTTGGTTTTCAAAGCTTTTGGAATTCCGGATAAATGGTTTAGGACCTGAACATTAAAAAAATTGTAATGTCTTTCATAGTAAGGTATATACCGTATTTACAAAGTGCCATATGTTCCTAAATGCAGTCATGGATGGTATTCTAAAAAGTTAGATTACAGTTTGAAAACAAAATAAAACCTCTGCTGCTGGTATGTTTTACATTAAAGGCATACGTTAAAAAGATAACGGTAGTCCCATAGCAGAAACTATCATAGGGGAGCAAAGTGTTAGAGGAGCGTGCACTAACTACTTAGCGGATGTATTAGGAAATCTGGTACATTTTGTAAAATGCATACAGAATATTAAATTATGTACTCAACTGTCTTTGTGTGTGTAACTTATACAGGATGAGAATGGCATACAACAAGGGAGCCGCTTTTCTCGTTTCTTTTCTGGACCTGGTGGAAATGTACTGGGCAACGATGCCTCCTCCTTGCAGGACATACTAGTACCATGTGGTTAGTCATTTTACCATAGATTTCCCTTAAGTGAAAAGTTTTTCTATTCAGGAAAATTTTCATTTTTTTTTAAATTTGTTATACAAGAAGCTTTATAAGAGTTTGATTTTTTGAACAGAATTTGAGCCTTAATTATTCAGCCTTTTAAGGTTAAGAGTTCATTCATTTATTTCTCCTTTAGCTCCCTGTGGAGTATGAACCACCATTGCAGCTTGACGTCTGCATCAAGACATTCATGTACAGTGGTGGTTTCTGCAGCAATGTTTGTTTGTTTACATAATGTGGTTACCAGCCTCGTGCACATCACATTAGTCTTACGTCGACATGTCTAAGGTAGTAGTCGCTCTACTCTTTGTCTCCTCCTGGGAACTACTCGGAGCGAGGTCAGCAGTAATAAATACAAGTCTGTAGCCTTTTATCCAAAATTCTTGGGGAAAGCTTTATTTTGGAAACACGATTTTTTTCAGATGTTGCCCAAGTTGTGTTAAAAAAAGTAGCCGAAATCAGCCCAAGTTGCCCAAAGTATGTTGGGAAAATAGCCCAAGTTGCCCATAATGTCAGAAATCACCCAAATTGTGATACAAAATTGCCCAAAGAAGTATTTCATTTTCAGAATATTTTTTTTTTTTTGGGCTTTCAGATAACAAGATATAGACCTGTATAATATCAAAAAGTTATGTCTCAGAGACATGTTCATTAACTCTTTGACTCCATAATTATTTTCCACCCTGTGCCATAATTATTTTTTGAAGAATTCTAAACGGGGATGTGTACTGTCTTTTAGTGTAAATTTTATGTTAATTTTTGTGTGTGAACATGTACTTATTATATATCAAACTGTAGGGAAATGGATAGAGAATTGTAATATATAACGTCTTTGGTAGTATTAACACAAGTGTGTTCGGTATACTTAAAACATTTTGCATGTAAAATTGAAAAACACTAAAACGTTAACGAGTTTACCAAAGACAAATTACTGTTGTAGACAATAAAACTTTCTTTTTAGTCTTCAAACATCAAGTTAATCCATATACAAAGTAAAAAAAACATTGCTTATGGCCACAATTAGTACATTTAGTGTTATTCACACAAGTATTTACTGTGGTCCCTCGTAAGAAAAAAATAAATTATGCAATCGTGCATTACGTAATTTTCAAACAAATAAAGAGGAATAACGTCATATAAAAACTTGTTTACGCTTGTTTAATGTTTTAATAGTATCCCTAGCTTTATCTTCTACCAAGAACTAGTGATTAGATGTTACGGCAGGTCTAGTTTTGTTGCTTTTTGATCGGCCAGAATATGACTACGCCCATTTATCAACTAAATCTAATGTGTCTAGCTTTTCTGCACCGATTCCTTATTTTGACAACAAACTGTGACTACCAAATAATCATCATCAATGTCAGCAATGTTTCAAAGTAGTTTGACACAATTGTTTGCTTAGAAGACTTAGAAAATGTAAATATAAAGTGTGACATATTTCTCTAGCAATAACAACGAAAATTGTAAACATGTGAATCGTCGCACAAATTGTGATATAACATCAAAACATGCACATGTGCTGCTTAACTACAGTCAAATTAGTTATTTAAATAGTAGCAGAAGCCATTCTACGAGATTTAAAATAGGAACTGCATTAAACGGACGATTTTTGGGGTTTATTAGTGATAAACTAAAAACAACGCTCTGAGCGTTGCGCTGGCACGGCGGTTGAATTTTGCAACACTCAGAGCGTTGGTCTGGAGTCAAAGAGTTAAGATAGTAACTCACCATCAGTCTGGATAAAAGAAATTTGATTCATAGTTACCTAAAAGTTTCACTTTCCCTGTAACTGGGCATATTCTGTGTGATCACTGAAATATTAAAAGGTCATGTAATGAGATTGGAGGAAAGGGAGTTTTGAAGCTGGACTGTATTTGCATAAAGGCATTAATGACACTAACCTACCAAGCATGTCAAAAAATGCCACAAATGAGGGTTGGGCATGGGGCCAGCTGCCCCATTCTATAGAAACTTTAAGCCACAGAAACTTCAACAACAGTAGGGACAGACATGACAGGGACGAGGAAGATAAGGAAAGACCTTGAGCTGATGACATGGGACAGGAGGAATAGGTGTTTATTGAAGGCCAGTGCTCCTTGGGAAGCTAAAGATTGATTGGTTAGTCAAGTCTTGATCATATGTTATAGTTGGTTAGTCAAGTCTTGATCATATGTTATAGTTGGTTAGTCAAGTCTTGATGATATGTTATAGTTGGTTAGTCAAGTCTTGATCATATGTTATAGCCACCCAAGGTGAAACTAACCTAGCTTCTCTTGTATTGATTGGTTAGTCAAGTCTTGATCATATGTTATAGCCACCCAAGGTGAAACTAACCTAGCTTCTCTTGTATTGATTGGTTAGTCAAGTCTTGATCATATGTTATAGCCACCCAAGGTGAAACTAACCTAGCTTCTCTTGTATTGATTGGTTAGTCAAGTCTTGATCATATGTTATAGCCACCCAAGGTGAAACTAACCTAGCTTCTCTTGTATTGATTGGTTAGTCAAGTCTTGATCATATGTTATAGCCACCCAAGGTGAAACTAACCTAGCTTCTCTTGTATTGATTGGTTAGTCAAGTCTTGATCATATGTTATAGCCACCCAAGGTGAAACTAACCTAATAATAATAATAATAATAGCCCCTTCAGTCATAACTGACTATGGGAATGCGCCCCTGAGGTGACAGCCTTCGGCTGCTTATTTTCCTGGTGCTCCTTTCGACGTTTTCTCCTCACCTCTGCTTCTTGTGTGAGCCTCTCTTCGCCCAATCTGAGGTGGCGCCGTAAATAGCATCGCCACTTAGTGCGATCGGCAGCTTCATCCTCCCATGTTGCTGGATCCATGTCCAGTGCCCTCATATCTCTCTTGCACACATCTTTGAACCTCAGCTGTGGTCGCCCAACTGTTCTCTTGCCATCTGCTAATTGTCCGTAGAAGATACCTTTTGGGATGCGACCATCTTCCATGCGGCAAACATGGCCAAGCCAGCGAAGTCTGCGCTGTCTAAGAAGCGTATACATACTTTGAAGGCCAGCACGTGACAACACCTCGACATTTGGCACTTTATCTTTCCACGAGATGCCGAGGATGCGGCGTAGACACCGCAAATGGAAGGTATTGAGCCTTCTTTCTTGCTTAGCATAGGTCGTCCAGGTCTCGCTGCCATATAGGAGTGTGCTGGTGACGCAGGCATTATATACCGCAGCTTTGGTCTTCATTGTGAGTTTTAGAGTTTCCCCAAACACGCGATGTGAGGCGGGCAAAGGTAGCTGCAGCTTTGCCAATGCGGCTGTCGATTTCTGTATCCAGTGAGAGTTTGTCATTGATGGTAGACCCTAGGTATGTGAAGTGGTGCACCACTGCCAATTCATAGTTATCGATAGTGATAACTGGTGCAGCACCCACATCCTGACTCAGCACATTCGTTTTCTTTTAGACTTATTGTGAGGCCAAAGTCCTTGCATGCTTTAGTGAAGCGATTCATCAAGCTCTGAAGCTCCTGTTGGCTTTGAGTGACGACTGCAGCATCATCAGCGAACAACAAGTCTCTTATAGTGACCCTTCTGATTTTTGTTTTTGCCTTCAGCCTTGAAAGATTAAACAGACGGCCATCTGACCTAGTGTGAAGGCATATTCCTTCAGTTGCATCTCTGAATTCATGTTTCAAGAGTAAGGCAAAGAAGATTCCGAAGAGGGTCGGAGCCAGAACACAGCCTTGTTTAACGCCACTTCGTATATCAAAGGGCTGTGACGTGCTTCCAGCATATTGGACTGTTCCCTTCATGCCGTCATGGAATGACTTTATCATTTCCAGCATTTTAGAAGGGCAGCCTATTTTCAGGAGGATTTTAAAGAGTCCATCCCTACTAACCAGGTCGAATGCTTTTGTGAGGTCTATAAAGGCAATATATAATGGTCTTTTCTGCTCTCTTGATTTTTCCTGAAGCTGGCGGAGAGAGAAGATCATGTCTGTTGTTGATCTGCCAGCTCGGAATCCACACTGTGACTCTGGATATATGCACTCAGCTAACTTGTGTAGTCGCATTAAGATGACTTTGGCAAAAACCTTACCAACAATACTAAGAAGAGAGATGCCTCTGTAGTTATTGCAATCACTTCTGTCTCCTTTATTTTTATACAGTGTTACAATCTTGGCATCTCGCATGTCTTGAGGAATAGTTGTCTCTTCCCAGCACTGGCACAGCATCCTATGCAGGGGATGTAATAGCGTGCTCTTACAGCATTTGATTAAATCAGGAGGAATCCCATCACTGCCTGGTGCTTTGCCAGAGGCCAAGCTATCAATGGCCTTGCTGAATTCCTCTAATGTTGGTTCGGCATCCAGCTCCTCCATAGTTGGCAGACTGTTGACACCATCAAGGGCTGCAGGCGTAACGGTATTGTCTCTAGCGTAAAGCTCAGAGTAGTGCTCGACCTACCTCTCCATCTGCTTACCCTTATCGGTTAGCTTCTCTCCGCTGATGGTTTTTAGCGGTGCTGTCTTACTTTTATGGGGGCCAAGTGCTTTCTTTATACCGTCATACATTTGTCTAATGTTGCCTGTTTGCGCTGCGATCTGGATGCTCTCACTGAGCTGGAGCCAGTAGTCATTTGCACAGCGTCGAGCAGTTTGTTGAACTTTGCTTCTTGTAGCCCTCAGGATCTGTAGGGTTCTGGCACTCGGTGAACGTTTGTATTCATTCATAGCACTGCGCTTAGCTTCAATGACAGCTGCCATCACATCTGATGAAGCATCAAACCAGTCATTTGACTTTGCTGTTTTCTTACCAAAGGTGGCAAGTGCAGTACTTTGAATGGTGTTCCGTAGATGCTCCCAGTTCTCTGTAATAGTATCACCATACTGAGGGCTACTGAGCACTTTCTCGAAGGTCGCAGTGAATTGAGCGATCATGAAAGGGTCTGACATCTTGCTGGTATCAATGCGTGGTTTCCCTTCATATCTGACACGATAGAGTTTTCTTGGTTGTGCTCTGATTTTGCAGCAAACCAAGGAGTGATCTGTATCACAGTCTGCACTATGGTACGAGCGCGTGGAGAGCACAGACCTGAGGAGTGGCCTTCTGATGAGAATCAGGTCAAGTTGGTGCCAGTGCTTGGATCGTGGGTGTCTCCATGACACCTTATGCTGGGGTTTTGTCTGAAAGTAGGTGTTGGTCACGCAGAGGTCATGGTGGATGCACAACTCTAAGAGCCGTTGTCCATTTTCATTCATCTTGCCAATACCAAACCTGCCCAGACATGAAGGCCATGAAACATTATCGGCACCCACTCTAGCGTTAAAGTCACCAAGGAGAACAAGCTGTTCTTGCCTAGGTATGCTTTTGATTACTGCTGTTAGATTCTCGTAGAACTCATCTTTAGCTTCTGAGGCAGAGTACAGAGTAGGAGCATACACACTGACAAGGGTGATGGGACCTGTACTAGTTTGCAAGCGGAGCATTAACAGGCGTTCTGATCCATTCTCGCCTGGTTCAACCATTTTAGTTAGCGATTTGTTGACCGCAAAACCTACTCCGTGTTCTCTAGCTTTATTAAGATCTTTCCCTTGCCAATAAAATGTGTAGTCCTTCTCGCTCACCGTTCCAGAGCCCGCCAGGCGCGTTTCCTGAAGTGCAGCTATATCTACCTGAAGTCGTTTAAGCCATCATTAATTATGGCTGTCTTCCTTACATCGTTTACATTCTGTAGGTTTTCGGATAGTCCAGTCAACATAGTCCGGACGTTCCAGCATCCCAATCTGAGAGTTTGCTTATTTCTATTTTTTCGATAATTGCTTGGTGCAAAATTTTCTGTCCACAGTTCGGGTTTGACCCTAATCCCCATGCACCCAATGGGGAAAGCAGACAGTGGCGGGACAACACCTTATTGACTGGGGGCTGCCCAGCTTGAAGCGGGCAGTAGCTGTCCAGTGAGATCCTAGAACCTCTCCCACTGTCGGAAGTAGCCCCTGGTGCCATGCCCTACGCCAATTGGGCAAAATGCTTATAACCGGTAACTGCTACTTCCCGTGTTTTGCCGACACCTATAGGGTGAAGCTGGAGTGTCCTCTCCAGGGCGCGAGCTTGGGCACAGTTATATGGAGATCAAGCTGTTGCCCATGCAGCATGTTCCCCCTCTCCACACAGCCGGTAGATCCAAAGGAACGGCAGTAGCCGATACAGTTTGGTACAAGCCATGTCGCAGGAGTTGCCAGAATAATGTCGAATCGACATTAGACTGCCTTAGGGACTCCGACTCCGGATTTATCCTCAGGGTTTACTCCCGAAGCCAATTCCATAAATGGATATTCCCGCAAGGCAGCGGTGGTTTGAATTCAGAGTTCCTTCTCTTAGATAAGCTACCAACCAAGGATCACGAGCCCTATCTGCCCGAAGCTGCTGGTTTTAAGGCGCCAGTCGCTCGCCTTTGCCCCTTCTCCCGAAAACTAACCTAGCTTCTCTTGTATTGATTGGTTAGTCAAGTCTTGATCATATGTTATAGCCACCCAAGGTCAAACTAACCTAGCTTCTCTTGTATTGATTGGTTAGTCAAGTCTTGATCATATGTTATAGCCACCCAAGGTGAAACTAACCTAGCTTCTCTTGTATTGATTGGTTAGTCAAGTCTTGATCATATGTTATAGCCACCCAAGGTCAAACTAACCTAGCTTCTCTTGTATTGATGAGTAAAATAAAGCAATTGACCCAGTTTCATTTGTGGTGCATTCCCAAGAAAATACATAACTAATTTGGAGAAACATGAAAAACGAATACTTTGTTTTTGGCGTGTTTGTTTATTTAAAAAATGTGCTTCATTTTTCTATCAAATGGCTTAGTTTACATGTGTTGAAAATCATCTAAAATATTGTTTTTAAATTTGGAAGTATTTTACCCATTCTGAAATATCAACATAACATCGTATGTTCTACCCTTTACCTCAGAATTTGACATTTTATGCTGCTGACTGCGGAAGGTGTTTAATTTACATCCTGAAAACTGCTGTGTAAAATATGACAATTTATGGTCGAAAGAGCCATGAAAATGTTTTAATCGGTGTTCTCATTTGGCATATGAGTTCAAATGGAGGAGGAAAATGCCACTGGTGACTGCATCTGAGATGGCTGAAAGAAAAAGCTGCTAATGTCTATATTAGAGGCACAGTTAAATAAAACTGGAAAAAGCTGCTGATGTCTGTATAAGATGTACATTGACGAGAGATATAATTTGCAAATGTCAACGTAAGAGCTACATTGATGACAGAAACAAAACTGCTAATGTCAGCGTAAGAGATACACTGATGACAGTAACAAAACTCTTTTTCAGGCCATAAATCGAGGATTCCTCAGCAAGAGAGAGGTTGGTAAGAAAACGAAGATGGCTGTGTACCGCTCCACCTATGTCCCAGTCTTGATGTATGGATGTGAGTCATGGGCAATGACTACAACCCACAAAAGCCAGATCCAAACCTCAGAAATGAGGTATCTGAGGAAGGTGGTTGAAGAGACATAGTCCGCAACCAGACAATACGTCAAAGCCTAAAATCCCACCCCCTGCAGACCCAAGTAGAACAGTCCCAACTAAGATGGTTTGGCCATGTCTGTAGAATGGGAGAAGATCGGCTACCACGACAAGCATGGGAAACTAAGAGACAGGGATCCAGACCTCCAGGATGACCCAGAGTCTGCTGGGAGGACAACATTAGACAATCTTTGAAGGACCGAGGACTAGAATGAACCAGGCCAGGAGGAAGACAGCCGATAGGATAGTCTGGCGCTCTCTCTTCCAAACCTCTACATCTCACGGTAGAAGGGGAACGACTAAGTAAGTAGTAAGTAACAAAACTGCTAATGTCAACATAAGAGATACATTGATGACAGTAACAAAGCTGCCAATGTCAACATAAGAGATACATTGATGACAGTAACAAAACTGCTAATGCCAACATAAGAGCTACATTGATGACAGTAACAAAACTGCTAATTTCAACATAAGAGAATTAAGTCTGCATGGTTGTAGAAAATGTTTCATCAACACAAAGGACATGCTCGAGAAAGTAATTAAGCAGCATTAAGTAAATCCTGACAAAATGCGCTTCATTGTTAGCCATAGCAGCATGCAGTGTAAAAGAGAAGAAACCATATGTCTCTGTGGAGCTTGTTGGCATAACTTGAAGGGGACTTTCTTCTTCTTCATACACTCTCAGACGTCTGCTTGAGTATTTTAAAAGAAAGCAGGGGTTAGCTTGAGACTATTTATATCTCCATAGAGTTTTACACAAATGGTAATGGTGACGGCGATATGTGCTTTCTGTTGCTCATAGGTTGGGCATCTTTGAAGCAAATGTTCAGCAGCCATTATATCGGTGCCACAGTTACACTTATCAGTAGTTCCTATCTTTAGCTTGTTGAATAGATGATATCCCAATCTGTTGGGAACATTCTGAAGGGAACATTCAAATAAAGTTGGTTGTTTATTTGATGAATACATGCCATGTTCCTTTCTGACCCATTTGTTGTATTAGAGAGTCTCTTACTGGATTAGGGGAAGAATAGAATCACTGCTCCATCAGGTATGTTGTATGAGGTGACTAATGTAAGGTTGTACATGGGGGCTCCATCAGGTATGTTGTATGAGGTGACTAATGTAAGGTTGTACATGGGGGCTCCATCAGGTATGTTGTATGAGGTGACTAATGTAAGGTTGTACATGGGGGCTCCATCAGGTATGTTGTATGAGGTGACTAATGTAAGGTTGTACATGGGGGCTCCATCAGGTATGTTGTATGAGGTGACTAATGTAAGGTTGTACATGGGGGCTCCATCAGGTATGTTGTATGAGGTGACTAATGTAAGGTTGTACATGGGGGCTCCATCAGGTATGTTGTATGAGGTGACTAATGTAAGGTTGTACATGGGGGCTCCATCAGGTATGCTGTATGAGGTGACTAATGTAAGGTTGTACATGGGGGCTCCATCAGGTATGTTGTATGAGGTGACTAATGTAAGGTTTTACATGGGGGCTCCATCAGGTATGTTGTATGAGGTGACTAATGTAAGGTTGTACATGGGGGCTCCATCAGGTATGTTGTATGAGGTGACTAATGTAAGGTTGTACATGGGGGCTCCATCAGGTATGTTGTATGAGGTGACTAATGTAAGGTTGTACATGGGGTCTCCATCAGGTATGTTGTATGAGGTGACTAATGTAAGGTTGTACATGAGGGCTCCATCAGGTATGTTGTATGAGGTGACTAATGTAAGGTTGTACATGGGGGCTCCATCAGGTATGCTGTATGAGGTGACTAATGTAAGGTTGTACATGGGGTCTCCATCAGGTATGTTGTATGAGGTGACTAATGTAAGGTTGTACATGGGGGCTCCATCAGGTATGCTGTATGAGGTGACTAATGTAAGGTTGTACATGGGGTCTCCATCAGGTATGTTGTATGAGGTGACTAATGTAAGGTTGTACATGGGGTCTCCATCAGGTATGTTGTATGAGGTGACTAATGTAAGGTTGTACATGGGGGCTCCATCAGGTATGTTGTATGAGGTGACTAATGTAAGGTTGTACATGGGGGCTCCATCAGGTATGTTGTATGAGGTGGCTAATGTAAGGTTGTACATGGGGGCTCCATCAGGTATGTTGTATGAGGTGGCTAATGTAAGGTTGTACATGGGGGCTCCATCAGGTATGTTGTATGAGGTGACTAATGTAAGGTTGTACATGGGGGCTCCATCAGGTATGTTGTATGAGGTGGCTAATGTAAGGTTGTACATGGGGGCTCCATCAGGTATGTTGTATGAGGTGACTAATGTAAGGTTGTACATGGGGGCTCCATCAGGTATGCTGTATGAGGTGGCTAATGTAAGGTTGTACATGGGGGCTCCATCAGGTATGTTGTATGAGGTGACTAATGTAAGGTTGTACATGGGGGCTCCATCAGGTATGTTGTATGAGGTGACTAATGTAAGGTTGTACATGGGGGCTCCATCAGGTATGTTGTATGAGGTGGCTAATGTAAGGTTGTACATGGGGGCTCCATCAGGTATGTTGTATGAGTTGGCTAATGTAAGGTTGTACATGGGGGCTCCATCAGGTATGTTGTATGAGGTGACTAATGTAAGGTTGTACATGGGGGCTCCATCAGGTATGTTGTATGAGGTGGCTAATGTAAGGTTGTACATGGGGGCTCCATCAGGTATGTTGTATGAGGTGACTAATGTAAGGTTGTACATGGGGGCTCCATCAGGTATGTTGTATGAGGTGGCTAATGTAAGGTTGTACATGGGGGCTCCATCAGGTATGTTGTATGAGGTGGCTAATGTAAGGTTGTACGTGGGACTGTCAGCATCATCAAGTAAGACAGATGTCTACAGTAACTACTGCTGCAGGACCACATAAAGTCTTTTAGAGCAGGCTTCCCAAGTGTCTGATGTAATGGTGGCTGCAGGATTCTTAACAGGTAAAGGTAGTCCCTTAACACATACTGCTGTTTGGGAGTGAAGTGTTAGAGACTTTACTACAATAGATCTCAGTTCCCTTCCTCATTGCATTGCCTTCCCTAACTCAAGAGCAGAGTCAGGTGCCCATTTACAACTGGGTAAACTGAAGCTTGACGCCATTGGCTTTCTAACCTGGCAAGTTTTCTTCAGAAAGCAAACACTCTAACCACTTTGCCGCTATGCTTCTTCTTCATCTTCATAACCCTCCACTCCCAAAGGAGCATAGGCCTTCAACAAACACATGCCAAGTCCTCCTGTCAAGTGCCATCATCTCAAGTTCCTTCCACGTTCTTATCATTTTCTTCTCTGTTTCCAGCTCTCTTCTCCATGTGCTTCTTGGTCTACCTCTGCCTCTCTTGCCCTGGGGGTTCCAGAACAAGGACTGCCTTGTAATGCTATCTACAGGTTTCCTCAGTGTGTGTCCTATCCATCGCCATCGTCTTCTTCTCATCTCATGTTCCACTGGCACTTGTCTAGTTCTTGTCAACATTTCCACGTTGGTAACCTTGTCATACCAGAATGATGATGATAATATTCCTTTCTTATAATTCTTTTCAGAGGACAATCTATCTAGGCATGCCTCGCCAGTATCTGCTTCCATGGTTGGTCCTATGGGTGCCATGCAACATGCTCACCTTAATTAGACAAAGAATTAGTTAATACTACAGCATTATACCACTGTGGAACTGAAGAATAGAACTAGACAAATAATTAGTTAATACTACAGCATTATACCACTGTAGAACTGAAGAATAGAACTAGACAAATAATTAGTTAATACTACAACATTATACCACTGTAGAACTGAAGAATAGAACTAGACAAATAATTAGTTAATACTACAACATTATACCACTGTGGAACTGAAGAATAGAACTAGACAAATAATTAGTTAATACTACAACATTATACCACTGTGGAACTGAAGAATAGAACTAGACAAATAATTAGTTAATACTACAGCATTATACCACTGTGGAACTGAAGAATAGAACTAGACAAATAATTAGTTAATACTACAGCATTATACCACTGTGGAACTGAAGAATAGAACTAGACAAATAATTAGTTAATACTACAACATTATACCACTGTGGAACTGAAGAATAGAACTAGACAAATAATTAGTTAATACTACAACATTATACCACTGTGGAACTGAAGAATAGAACTAGACAAATAATTAGTTAATACTACAACATTATACCACTGTAGAACTGAAGAATAGAACAAAGACAAATAATTAGTTAATACTATCACAACATTATACCACTGTGCAGGTAACTGAAGAATAGAACTAGACAAATAATTAGTTAATACTACAACATTATTCCACTGTTTAACTGAAGAATAGAACTAGACAAATAATTAGTTTTACTACAACATTATACCACTGTGGAACTGAAGAATAGAACTAGACAAATAATTAGTTAATACTACAACATTATACCACTGTAGAACTGAAGAATAGAACTAGACAAATAATTAGTTAATACTACAACATTATACCACTGTAGAACTGAAGAATAGAACTAGACAAATAATTAGTTAATACTACAACATTATACCACTGTAGAACTGAAGAATAGAACTAGACAAATAATTAGTTAATACTACAACATTATACCAGTGTGGAACTGAAGAATAGAACTAGACAAATAATTAGTTAATACTACAACATTATACCACTGTAGAACTGAAGAATAGAACCAGACAAGTGTCAATAGAACAAAAGGTGAAGAAAAGATGCTGGCTTTGGATGGAACACACATTGAGAAAAACTAATTGATTGCATTACAAGGCAGTCCTTGTTTTGGACTCTCCAAGGTAAGAGAAACAGGAAGACTAAAAAACACTTGAAGCAGGAATTTGGAGGCAGACGTGAAAGGAATAAAGATGGAAAGATCTTGAACAGATGGCACAAGACAGGAAGGCTTGGCATGATTTGTGGAAGTCCTATGTTGAAGTCGTAGGGAGCTAAAGTTTAATGAATGAATGAACAGCACATTACTCTATAATATAACTCTATAATGTAACTCAACTCTATAATATAACTCTAATACAAACATACATTTTCATCTAATCATTCATCATCATTTTATTTTTCACACCACTGTAACTGATCCCCCTTACAGGAAGTCTGCATCAAGCAGTCACATGATCTTACAGCAGTGCTTTTTGTTGCAATATGTCTTACATGATGAGGTTGTCAGTCTCTCTCTCACAACCTGATATTAGTCTCCTTGTGCTAGCTACCACATGCCTGAGGATACAGTAGTCCTATTCATTCTTTGTCTCATCAGAGACCCCACCCTGGGAACTGCACATAACACATTACTAACATAGTTCTAAAACTGCACAGGTCATATAACACATTACTAACATAGTTCTAAAACTGCACAGGTCATATAACACATTACTAACATAGTTCTAATCATATAACACATTACTAACATAGTTCTAATATAAACTTTAACATTTTTCTCTAACATAAATTTTGTATACATTTTAACTTTTATCTAAAGTTTAAATAACCAAACATAGTTTTTTCCGTCTCCAATCCTTCTGGCTTTGCCTTCTTGTTTTTCTGTTTCCATGCATTTTTTTTATTTGGTGGTAACTCTCCATTTTTTCTCACTTCTTAATCATCCAGTTAGTCTTCCATCTAAAAACCTTCTCTTATGTGTTTTCATCTGGATACATTCAATCTTTGTTCTCAGCTATCTCCAGTAGCAGCAGTTTCAGCACTCAGGATGCAGAGGCCCAACTTAAAGCTATGTTGTTTGGTGGCAACAAAGACTCCACGTCATCTAGTGGCACAGTGTCTCCAGCTAGTTTACCACCAGGTAAGTTTGAAATGTAAGATGGCAGCCTTATTTGCTTTTAATTTTTCATTCAATGCGTGCCGCAAAGCATAACGGGGAGCTGAAGTTTGCGTTCTTGATCGAAGTGTGTCACATTGGCTGCTGTGAGCCTGTGTTGTTGGAAAATGTCTGTGACGTCGACTATCCGTCTGCCTCATGGTCTACCCCATGCTCTGAAATCAGATCTTCTACTGTTGTAGGCGCAAATGCTAACTTAACAGGCTCTCATTCTCATGAGATGGCCAAACCGCTTAATTTTCTGTCTCACTATACAATATTTCAGATGTTATCATATCTCATTCTGTCTCTCCTAGTAACGTTAATGACTGTTCTTAAGCATCTTATCATAGTGTGCAGTTGAATTAATAAAGTTGGTAGTCAAATGGGTAGTGTTGTCAGAATTGGTCTCGAAGTGGAGTGTGAGAGTTTAGTTTAGTTGGATTAAGCTCCATATTATTAGAATCAGTTGAGGAGTTCATCAGAGTTATTAATGAACTTTTTTCTCAAGCTAGTTGACAAAGTTGGAGAGACAGACAGTAGTATCAAAATAAGAATACAAAAAGCAAGAGGATCTGTCATTGCATTGGGAAACATATGGAGATCAAGATAAATCAAGTCCAACACAAAAATAAGAATCTTCAACTCAAATGTCAAGTCAGACCTATTGAATGGCTCTGAAACATGAACAACAAAAACAAACAACAAAAGTTACAGACATTCATAAATGGGTGCTTGGCTAGAATAGAAGAATTTAAATGGTATAACAAGATCACAAGTGTGGAACTAATGACAAGATCACAAATGTGGAACTAATGACAAGATCACAAGTGTGGAACTAATGACAAGATCACAAATGTGGAACTAATGACAAGATCACAAGTGTGGAACTAATGACAATAACCAGACAAGTGCCAGTGGAACAAAAAATGATAAGATGCTGGTGATGGATAGGACACACATTGAGGAAACCTGTTGATAGCAATACAAGGCAGGCCTTGGTCTGGAATCCCCAGGGAAAGAGAGACTGTAGAGGTAGATTAAAAGAAACACATGGAAAAGAGAACTGGAGACAGAAGTGAAAATGATGAGGAAGACTTGGAAAGAATTTGAGCAGACGGCACATGCCAGGAGGATTTGGTATATGGTTGTTGAAGGCCTATGCTCCTTGGGGTGCTAAAGGGTATTGATTGATTGAATTGAGAATGAAAATAATAGGACTGCTGTACCCTCAGGCATGTCATACAAGGTGACTAATAACAGGCTGTGCATGGCGGCAGACAGCCTCATCATGTAAAAAGGATTGCAACAGAAACTATATTGCCAGAGCATGTGAATGCTAGGTACAGGTTTTCTGTAAGGGAAACAACTACAGTGGTGTCTGCTGGCTCTGTAAAAAGCACCAAGGAAGATAATGATAACTGAGAGTTCCATTATCAGTTCCTGGGGGTCTCTGAAAGACAAAGAAAGGACTGTTGTTCCCTTTTCTTCTTCTTTAGTCCTTGGTCGCTGACTGACAAAGCAATCAGTGGCTATCATGCCTTGTGGCGTCTTGTAGGGTAGCAACAAACTCTCTCCACTCCATTCGGTTCGCAGCCATCCTTCAGGTGGTGCCCTGGCTCTGGTTCATGCTTAACATCTCTGCCTCCACAGATCTCCACCAGGTGGCTTTTGCTCCCTCAAACATGCTGTAAGATGCATATAATATGTGGTTGTGCATTAGGCTGATGGACTTTGGTGCGCTTGTGAAGTTGAATGTTAATGAATTAGACATCAGATGTGGGGTAATCGTTATAAATCAGAGGAGACGCACACCTCTTTTTCTTCACTCTGTTCATATTTCTGTTCAGGTTCATCTACATTTTTTTTACCAAAATTGTCCATGACCTCTTAGTTTATTAATTTAGTCTCATGTGCCTGTAGTCTGACCTACCCTGTGTGGCCCCCAAGGATATCAATGGACACAAAATAAAAAAGTAAGACCAGTGCTCTTACCAGGCATGTTGGAAGGCCAACTCCAGCAGTCGCCCATGTTCTTTAAGGAATAAGAAAGGGTCATGCATCATTCTTTCATATTCTTGATCACTCTGAATCATTATTCCTTATTCCTAGCTTTTTTTAATGTCAATTTTGTTTTATGATTCAGTATAACCTCCTTTGTATTTCTTTTCAGCATTTATTCCCCATATTTACACTTTATGAAGCAAGGGGCGACCACTGTAACTGATCCCCTTGCAGAAATCTTGCATCAAGTATTCGTGTGCTCATACAATGGTTGTTTTTGCAGCAATTTGTTTGTCATGATGAGGTTACCAATACCATGCACCACCTAATTAATTGTCTATTATGACAATCCTAAGGGAGCATTAGTCCAATTCAGTCTCCACAGATCAGCACCTTTCCCCTCCCCAAACTGTAGGGGGTAATCTTTCATTAAAATAAAAAAAAGGTTATGCCTTCCAGTTTTAATAAGATAATAAGAGAAGGGTGGATGGTAGTGGGGAAATCGTCTCCCTTATCTTTATATCTGTTAAAAAAAAGATTTTCTATCTGTAAGCTGTGTGTCTGGTAGGTGTGCAGCGTAAGGCGAAAACTGTGGCAGAACTGGAGGCAGATATGCATCAGAACTCACCCCAAAAAACTAGCAGCCTCCTTTCTTTGGCTGGCAGTGTTGGCAATCCAACTAACAGTGCAGACGTGACAGCCTTCAACAAGTTACTCATTATGATCAACGCTGCTTCTGAGGCCAGTCATAATATGGTGAGTCTTTATGTCGTGTGACATTCATGGAATATTTTTATCTTTGTTGTAATACATCCTTACAGTATTTTTCATTTTTTTTTTTAAGTACATGTGCAATATAGTTGACCTTATTTTAATACATCCGTACTGTATTGTTGACTGTTTTACTACATCAGTGCAGTAGTGTTAATTTTATTTTAATACAACCTTATAGTATTGGTGACTGTTTTACTAGATTTGTGCTGTAGTGTTAATTTTATTTTCATACATCCTTACAGTATTGTTGACTTTGTTTGACTACATTTGAGCAATATTCATTTTCTTTTCCCCCTGTTTGCTCCTATTGTAGCCACCCTTGTGTAGCTTGTCCACTGATAGGAAGCTGACGTCCAAACATTTACATGTGATGGTTTGTGTAGCTTGTCCCCTGATAGGAAGCTGACGTCCAAACATTTACATGTGATGGTTTGTGTAGCTTGTCCCCTGATAGGAAGCTGACGTCCAAACATTTACATGTGATGGTTTGTGTAGCTTGTCCCCTGATAGGAAGCTGACGTCCAAACATTTACATGTGATGGTTTGTGTAGCTTGTCCCCTGATAGGAAGCTGACGTCCAAACATTTACATGTGATGGTTTGTGTAGCTTGTCCCCTGATAGGAAGCTGACGTCCAAACATTTACATGTGATGGTTTGTGTAGCTTGTCCCCTGATAGGAAGCTGACGTCCAAACATTTACATGTGATGGTTTGTGTAGCTTGTCCCCTGATAGGAAGCTGACGTCCAACATTTACATGTGATGGTTTGTGTAGCTTGTCCCCTGATAGGAAGCTGACGTCCAAACATTTACATTTACATGTGATGGTTTGTGTACTTGTCCCCTGATAGGAAGCTGACGTCCAAACATTTACATGTGATGGTTTGTGTAGCTTGTCCCCTGATAGGAAGCTGACGTCCAAACATTTACATGTGATGGTTTGTGTAGCTTGTCCCCTGATAGGAAGCTGACGTCCAAACATTTACATGTGATGGTTTGTGTAGCTTGTCCCCTGATAGGAAGCTGACGTCCAAACATTTACATGTGATGGTTTGTGTAGCTTGTCCCCTGATAGGAAGCTGACGTCCAAAAATTTACATGTGATGGTTTGTGTAGCTTGTCCCCTGATAGGAAGCTGACGTCCAAAAATTTACATGTGATGGTTTGTGTAGCTTGTCCCCTGATAGGAAGCTTCCAAAAAATTTACATGTGATGGTTTGTGTAGCTTGTCCCCTGATAGGAATACATGTGATGGTTTGTGTAGCTTGTCCCCTGATAGGAAGCTGACGTCCAAACATTTACATGTGATGGTTTGTGTAGCTTGTCCCCTGATAGGAAGCTGACGTCCAAACATTTACATGTGATGGTTTGTGCTTGTCCCCTGAGCTGATCCCCATGATAGCTTGTCCCCTGATAGGAAGCTGACGTCCAAACATTTACATGTGATGGTTTGTGTAGCTTGTCCCCTGATAGGAAGCTGACGTCCAAACATTTACATGTGATGGTTTGTGTAGCTTGTCCCCTGATAGGAAGCTGACGTCCAAACATTTACATGTGATGGTTTGTGTAGCTTGTCCCCTGATAGGAAGCTGACGTCCAAACATTTACATGTGATGGTTTGTGTAGCAATTTATTTGACATGATGAGGTTGCCAGCCCATTCATAACCTCATATAACTTGCCACTTATGACATGCCTGATAGGACAGCAGTTCTATTCCTCTTTTGTCTCCTTACAGACCCCACATGGGCTACATGGGCTGTATGATGTTTGGTTAAATATTATAAAGTAATAGAAGATGTCTGGAGCATTGTTAACTCTCATGCAGAATATTAGTAGTCTGGAAATTATAATTCTCATATATTTTGTTATTATAACCATCTAATAATGCTAAGAGAGTTTTACTTCAGTCTTTCAGTCATTGAATTTTGGTAGATCTTGTTGCATTCATTGATAATATTTATAGAACCAAACGGAGCATCAGGCATCCCGTGCTGGAGGTGGGATGGTTCCAAGTCATAGTGAATTCACTCATGTAAGTTTTTTTTTTAAAAATTGTTATATATGTTTTAACTCATTATATTCTCAAAGTAATTTTGGTACTACCCCAGTATAGCAAGTTTTGGTCATGAAGTAAAATTATGTGTGTGTCTAAAATTAAGATTGTGTACCTGCTTACAGTAAATGATAATTATGTTTTGCAAAAGGTAGGAATGATGATGGGGGTTTTTTGTATGTTATAATATAGTCCGAAGCAGATGCTGCTCTGGGGAAATGAAGTGTTAGAGACTTTACTATATAAGATCTACAGTTTTGTGAGGTGGAGTGACGGATTCCCTTCCTTGCTGCCTTACTCAACAGCAGAGTCAGGTACCCATTTACAGTTGGGTAGACTGGCACATGATGAAACCAAATTTCAAGCCTGGTAACTTGCCTCAGAAAGCCTGTGCTCTGACCATTCTGCCAATTGACACTCTGGGCTCTCTATAGAAGAATAAAGTGTCTAAAAAATACAAAGTAATAAAGGACAAAATTAGAATTATTTGTCTTTTTAGGGTAAAAAAATAGAGTTTTATAGATATTTTCTTGACTTATCATGTGAAAATTGCATCCTGTGGTTAAAAAAAAAACAACAACACAGCAGAGGAGCTTTCAACTTCACTTTCTTGCAGTAGTGTATCATAATAATGAAATGCCTCTGTTAGCACCTCAGAATTTTGTTTTGTTGGTAAGAGATTAATTTAGAGCATTGCCAACTTTTTATGTTGACAAGTAGTAAGCTGAAAGAAAAAATGTTGTAAAGGAAAACTGACTTACCAGCAAGCTAACAATGGTTGAAACATTATCAGGATAACCCCCACCCAAGCTGATGCCAGCAGTTTGGAGAAAAAGTAACGTATCTTAATATTTGTATAATTTATAGGTGTGACATTGTTAGATCATTATAAACAAGTTATAAATAAAACAATTTTTGATTCTCATAACTGATCACATGTAAGGCATTTTAAAATTGTTTTCATTATTTTAGAAGATACTGAAATATAAGGACAGCTCTTGAATAGTTAGAGCTGTGTACCACACAGACATTTAAATGTAGTAGGAACAACAGGTGGTTTCACAAACATGTTTAGTTTAACACAAGAGTGTGTTGTTGTGTACTGTTGCACCTGTTGCTGAACATCTACATGGATAGAATAACATCAGAAGCAAATTGAGAATCAAGTACCATTATTAGTGTGGTACATGCTGCATTTCTTAAAAATATTAAGATTATTGGCAGTTTTTAAAATGTAGAACTTGATTTACAAATTTTAACGTGTTTGTCGTGATCTTCATTTTAAAATTTATTTGTTTGCTCATTTTTAAATTGCAGTTTCATTGCTAAACTGTTCTCTAAAAAACATAGAAATACTTGGATGTTACACTATCACAAATCATTCTGTTGGTTAAAAACACAACACAGTAAAGTTTTTGTTCCTTTAAAGTTCAGTCAGCTTTCAAATGTTTGCAGGCTATCATGAGAAATAAAGAGAAGCAGACGCAGCTTCTGCAGCAGTCATTGCAAAATGTCCAGCGGCCTGCTCAGCCACTGTCAGGAATAATGCAGCATGCCCTCCATCCTCACTTACCACCACCGTCATTACATGAGCAACGGGTGTCACCACTGAGCCACCAACAGGCTCAGTCCACTGTTTACCAACAGTTTCAGAATCACCAACAGATGACAATGAATAATTCGAAGAACTTTGCTGGTAATTTTACTCACATTCTTAGTCTGTTACAGAAGTTATAATACCCTACATAATTTATTTGTAATATCTTTTACTTGGATCTACACTACAATTGCTACAAATTTCCATCAGTATAATACCAAAGCACTTTTATAACATTGGATGGAAAAAGCATCTCAGAAGTGAAGTGTAGAATAGCCCAGGCAAATGCGGCATTCTATAAAATGAAGAGTATTGTATACCACAATTCTTTGTAAATGGAATTATGAAAGAGAATTCTTCAGTGTTATATTGAACCAATCCTGACAAATGGAAGTGAGTCATGGACTATTAGTAAACAAGTAGGGAAAACATTGGAGACCACAGAGATGTGGTTTTACAGAAGAATGTTAAAAATACCATGGACAGCCAAAAAGAGTAATGAGGATGTCATGAAAGAGGCCAATGTGCAAAGGACACTTATTTCACAAGTTAGAAAGAAGCAATCCACTTTTTTGGGCATATTATCCTTTAGCACGCTGCATTAAAATGACGGAAATTTGCCCTGCAGCTGCATTCTTTTTCACAACACCCCCATTTTTATAGTGGGTGACTTGTAACGTCTATAGTTTCTTTGTTTCTTGGTCAATTGCTGTAATTTTTGGAATGTATATAAATAAATGAATGATGAATCTGATGATATAAGTTTTGTTGGTGTATATGTTAGATGTGATAGGAAGAGAGGAATGGAAAGATGAAAAAAAAAAAAAAAAAACCGAAGCCACTGTACTGCATAAGGCTGGTCCTACCTTTGAAAGCTATCATATTCTCATCAACACTAAGCTCTTTAGAGGGTATGTAATGGCTTTGCTATAGAGGGAGAAGAGTGTCGACGAACGATTTGATTTTGAAAGGATTAGGGTTAGGATGCCCTCGTGGTGCTGCAGTTGTATTGAAGGGGCCCTGGGAATATCAACTTCATACAAATCATCATCAACAGCGCTAGACATTCTACTGTCATCCCCATCTCCGATATCACCCATATTCTGAGAACCGATCTCAGCGCTAGTAAAACCAACAAACTCCTCGTCATCGGAGTCAGAATCCATGAAAATTTCAGCAAAAATGGTAGCTTGTCCCATGCCGATTGATTTCGATTTTTAAAATTCACAGAAAATAAACGCGAATACACCCGTCACTAAATATAGATTGGAATCGGAAGTGAACTCTTTTGCAAAAAAGTTTAAATCTAAACATCCGGGGGTAATATGACGTGTACACATCTTATATAGCAGGAAACCAACTGTATCCGAAAGTAGCAGAATTGCGCCAGCAGCTGGCAGAACATAGAGTACCGCGGGCGCAAAATTGCGACCGTAGCATGCTAAAGGTTATGAGAAGAGGAAAGCTGGAATATATCGTAACAACAAGTAAAATTGAAAGAAAAAGAGATAGAGGAAGACAAAGAGAGCAAATACTGGACAGTTTGACATCGTGGCATGGAAAGAAGTCAATAACAGAATTGACCAATTGTACTGGAGACAGGAAGTTGTGGAGAGACATGATCTCCTACGCCACTAGGCACGGTACGTGAAGAAGAATGAAAATCTGAAAATTAATGGAAACTTGAAATGTGATAGGGAGCCTGGAGAAATCATGTCAAATTGAATATAGTTGTCGGTCAGAGAGTGTCATCATTGTCCTGTTGGATATCCCATGAAGCAGACCCATCACTACAGCTGGCAGCCATGCAGGAAGCCATGGTAAAAGCATTCATGTGCTTCTGCACTTGTGGTTCTGTAGCAGACTATTTGACATGGTACATTTGCCTGCCCCCATACACCACCTTACAATAGTTGTCTCATATGACATGCCTGAAGTAGCTGTAGTCCCATGCTTTCATTATCTCTTCCGAGACCTCAGGGAACTAGAAAGGTCAAGGTAGTCCCATAGCCGTAGAGGAGTGAAGTGTTAGAGCCTTCACTGTACTAGGTCCAGAGGTGGGATGACCAGTTACCTTTGTCGCTGCCTTTTCCCTCCCTAAATCATGAGCAGAGTTAGGTACCCATTTACAGTTGGAGAGAACTACACAGGGCATACTAAACTCTAATTGTTAAAAATTTCAATCAGTAATAGAAATCTGAAAATTTATGGGAAATTTAAATTTTGTTTAGAGCATGGTATAATCATGTAAAATGTAAGATAGAGAATATAGACATCTGAAAATTTATGGGACATTTAAATTTTACTGGGAGCATGGTAAAATCATGTACAGTTTTAATTAATGCAGAGATAAGGTCAGAGAAAATGTGGAAGTCTGAAAATTCATGAAAAAGAAATGTTAAATAATGTTAACGTATAGAAATAATGTTAATGTATAGAAATAATGTTAATGTATAGAAATAATGTTAACGTATAGAAATAATGTTAACGTATGACTTATTTTAGAAATGATGAAAAGAGCACCCAACACCCCAGGACTGCCTCAAGCTATGTCAACTCCTCAACCTAATTCTGTCATGACAACAAGGGTCCAGAGTGGAAACTCTGTTGTTTCTGCAGATCCTATTTTTAGCCTCATCCAGCAGAACCCAGCAATTGTAATGAACCCAGCCTCTCCAGCACCCCACATGACAACCATGTTGGCACCTCAACAGTCTGCAATGCCTAGCAGTGCTCGTGTGCCATCACCACTCAGTAAGTATCCATATTTTGTGGCATGCCTTTGCAGAAGGTTGACTTCAGAAGTTATCTCCTCTCTTTTTTTAATTTTTCTAAACCTGGTCCAGGCAGTTTATAACAAGATTGCACTCAAAGAAACACCCCTACAGGATGTAGAATTGTACATTATAGCATACATATAGCTTGGCAACAATATAGACCAGGTTGGAGCAGCAGAGAGTGATATGAAAATAAGAATACAAAACACAAGAAGCATTTTAAATGCATTGGGGAAGTATATGGAAATCAAAAGGAATAAGTCCAAACCAAAAATCAGAATCTTCAACTCAGATGTCAAGTTAGTCCTACAGTATGGCTCTGAAACATGGAGAACGACAAAAACAGTGACCAAGAAATTACACTTTCATAAATGGGTGCTGGCCTAGAATAGAAGGATTGAAATGGTATGACAAGATCACTAATGTGGTACTGATAACAAGATCCAGACAGGTGCCACAGGAACTTGAGATGAGAGGAAGATGATAGAACAAGCATTGTGGAAACTTGAAAATAGCATTACAGACAAGCATTGAGGAAACTTGAAAATAGCATTACAGGGCAGCCTTTATTCTGGAACCTCAGGGTAAAAGAAGGATACTGAATCACACTGAAAAGAGAATTGGAGACAGAAATGAAATGGATAGGGAAGACATGATGTGAACTTAAGCAGATGGTACAGGACAGGAGAGTTGGGGGGAGGGAAGGCTTATGTTCCACAGGCAGCTGAAAGGGTAATGATGGCCCAGTGAAGATGTCATCCTTGCCAGAAGATTATTGGTGGATTACCATGGAACATTTGAAATAAGTTCTTTTTTCTCCTTGTGACGAAAGTACTGAGATTCTGTCTTTCAAATGGCCCATGTCTTTTTCCCCTTGCATTTTGTTCACTATTTTTAGGAGGGATTACAGGTAATCCTTCTCCATGTTTCTTCTCCTTCTATTATTTACGTTTTTTCAAGATGAGATCACGATGGAGTTTGATCTATGTGTTTAGAATGGGGGTGTAGGGAATTGGACAGTATTATTCTAGATTAAGATTATAGAGGCTAGATCAGGATTTGCCCCAGTTTTAGTCTTTTTTAAAGATAGGCATGCAGCTAGACACATTTTTTGGGATTTATATATATATATATATATATATATATTTTGGCCATTTTTGTTTCATTGCCACTAGAGGGCAGAGCTTATTCCCATTTCTTTGTCTAAAACCCATGCACGTTGCATCAGTATGATCTAAGGTTCTGATTGGCTGAGAGCTAACTGCAGTTGAAATGCAGAGCTCCCATTGGCTTTAGAACCACGCCGCGCATATGACGTCATGAAGTCGGCGCGTGGGGGTCTTGATAATAAATAGGCTAGCATTTCATATTTTCGTTCTCTTCGTCTGTAAATTGCCAAAGCCGGGTGCCAGAAGCAAATTGTCGATTGCCTTTCAGTTGGACATTCGAGATTTGGTAAGCATGAATTTTTGCGTGAGGACTTTATTTAATTTTTCTAGTCCTAGCCGATCATGTAAGTTTCTTTGGGCAGTTTAAGTTTAATTTAATTCTTAACTCCAGAGCCATCAATACGATCTTAGTGATAGACTTGAAACTTTATAGGTCCATTTAATTCCTTGTTGAAGGAATAGCGGCATGGTTTAAAAGTTGAGATATCACCGCTTTGTATTATTGCAAAGTCGGTCGGGAGAGAAACTCGCATCTGCGAATCATATTTAATTACAGAGTAGCGGGAGTCTGTGTATTTGTGATTTTATTGAGAATGTAATGCAAGTTATTTATAGTCTAGTACACTTTTATAGGTGGACGAGGGGAGAAGAGGTGGAATTTGTAAAGCACGCGGGCGCGTTGGTTACGGTATATTTATTGATGCGATGTTCAGAGGGACGAGGGGGAGAGAAGCACATGGTCATAAAATTGTAACCACGTGTTTGTAACTACTGAGATTTAATTGATAACCATTATGTATAACTTTTGACGGCATGTAGATGCTAGCGTAAACAGGGTTATATGTTATTGATTGTGCATTGTTATTATGTGTATTCAGAAGATGGAGATGAAATTTATTTCTGTTAAGGGAATAATACTTTATTTCAATTTTGAGGTGATTAATCATACTGACGGGAATTTTAGGAATTCCTAGAGAGGGCTAGTTTTATTTTGTGTTAATAATTTGCTGCATGTAGTGTCGGCGTAAGAAGTAGGCCACAGTACGTCTGCCCAGACGGGCCAGTGAAAATATTGTTGTTGCTCGGAGTTAGTCGGGCAGAACCTGGGTCAGACGGTCTGCGGTGTTGTATTACCGGGGGATGTTTATTTTGACTCGGAGAGAGAGGAGAGAGGGGAGTTACGTGTTGAAGAGTAAGGAAGTTAATTGTTATTTGTACTAAAGTATTAACGTTTTGTTTAGCTGTTGTTTTTGCTTTTGTCTGAACAGCAGGTACCGGCTTTTTGTGGGGAAGAGCAGAATTTTTGATACCACAAAAATTTCTCCCACGGCGAAGTTGTGGCATTCGCCGACAAGCTAAGTCGCGCATGAATTGCCAGTGGTGGAAGGAGAGGAAGAAAATACGTTTTCCCAGCCAGGGGAAGACATTTTCCAGCGAATAGGATTTTTGTGGATAAATCCTGAGTTCTGACGCTCGGTCGGTTACACACGCAGATTTGGCATGCTGCCAGCGTTGTGGTAAAATTTTTGTTCGCTTCTTCACGGCCATAATAAAGCCGATAGCCCCATCGCCCAATCATAGGTAATCGGGCAGGTAACCTCAGAGGTGTTAGGAGAAGCCAGCTACAGTTCCAGTCCAGAATCCAGTGGGGTTCTGTTAAACCTTAGTCATCAATTCCAGAGTTAGTGGAGAGAGAGAGGGTAAACATTCTCTCTACTGAAGTCAGCACAGATAGGCAGAACTGTTAGTTTTGGTGAATCATAGCAGAGGACCGCTGCTGAAGTTTAGAGGTGCAGTTAGTTGTGTTCAGGAGATTCCAGGATAGGCTGTGTAGAACCGAAGTCTGTGCAGAGATTGTGTAGACACTTCGTAGTCGTTCCAGCTATCAGTGGACTTAGAGTTAGTTAGAATTTAGAACAGCTAGTTTGGAGTGTAGGCGACATCAAGTGCAGTGTAGTTCATTTCAGTTAACCTTACCTTCTTTCTCCATACAGGTTGCAATTGTGGGAGAAGGGTTGGGGTTGATGCATTTTTAACTGTGCTTGATTTTGTTTCAGGTGTGCATCCTCGCACTTTATGTATTTGACATGTATATGAGTTTGTTTATAGGTGTATAATAAACTTGTATAAATTGTAGCTGGCATCAGTCATTTCCTTTAAGTACAGTAGCTATATGTTGTCTGTATCTTGGTGTTTGTGAAGCTTGATATAACCTTATCCCCTTAGGGTAGCTAGAGGTTGTTGACAACTATAGCACATAAGACGTCCGAAGTGGCGAGGAAAGAATCAACCTCGGTTCTTAACCTCGGAGCCAATAGTGTCAACTGTTCACATTGCACTATCATTTTCTTCTAAATCTATCTTTTCAGTCTTTCTTCTCACTAGTGTCTTGTCACTGTATGTAGACAGTCTCTAGTCCTAAATCCATTTCGTGACACTCCTTCTACGCTTCTTAAGAAGGGTAACCACTGTAGGTGCCCACTTTGCACTAAGACTTTCTGTGTGCAGGGATGGTTTCTGCTGCAGCATGTTTACTACCATGATGAGTCTACTGGCCTTAAGTACAGCCTCGTATTAGTTTCCTCTTGTGACATGTTTATAGGATCAGTAGCCCTGTTATTTTATTGTCATTAGCTGTGAAACCACATGTTTATAGGATCAGTAGCCCTGTTATTTTATTGTCATTAGCTGTGAAACCACATGTTTATAGGATCAGTAGCCCTGCTATTTTATTGTCATTAGCTGTGAAACCACATGTTTATAGGATCAGTAGCCCTGTTATTTTATTGTCATTAGCTGTGAAACCACATGTTTATAGGATCAGTAGCCCTGTTATTTTATTGTCATTAGCTGTGAAACCACATGTTTATAGGATCAGTAGCCCTGTTATTTTATTTTCATTAGCTGTGAAACCACATGTTTATAGGATCAGTAGCCCTGTTATTTTATTGTCATTAGCTGTGAAACCACATGTTTATAGGATCAGTAGCCCTGTTATTTTATTGTCATTAGCTGTGAAACCACATGTTTATAGGATCAGTAGCCCTGCTATTTTATTGTCATTAGCTGTGAAACCACATGTTTATAGGATCAGTAGCCCTGTTATTTTATTGTCATTAGCTGTGAAACCACATGTTTATAGGATCAGTAGCCCTGTTATTTTATTGTCATTAGCTGTGAAACCACATGTTTATAGGATCAGTAGCCCTGTTATTTTATTGTCATTAGCTGTGAAACCACATGTTTATAGGATCAGTAGCCCTGCTATTTTATTGTCATTAGCTGTGAAACCACATGTTTATAGGATCAGGTTTATAGGATCAGTAGCCCTGTTATTTTATTGTCATTAGCTGTGAAACCACATGTTTATAGGATCAGTAGCCCTGTTATTTTATTGTCATTAGCTGTGAAACCACATGTTTATAGGATCAGTAGCCCTGTTATTTTATTGTCATTAGCTGTGAAACCACATGTTTATAGGATCAGTAGCCCTGTTATTTTATTGTCATTATCTGTGAAACCACATGTTTATAGGATCAGTAGCCCTGTTATTTTATTGTCATTATATGTGAAACCACATGTTTATAGGATCAGTAGTCCTGTTATTTTATTTTCATTAGCTGTGAAACCACATGTTTATAGGATCAGTAGGTGTGTTATTTTATTGTCATTAGCTGTGAAACCACATGTTTATAGGATCAGTAGCCCTGTTATTTTATTTTCATTAGCTGTGAAACCACATGTTTATAGGATCAGTAGCCCTGTTATTTTATTTTCATTAGCTGTGAAACCACATGTTTATAGGATCAGTAGCCCTGTTATTTTATTTTCATTAGCTGTAAAACAACATGTTTATAGGATCAGTAGCCCTGTTATTTTATTTTCATTAGCTGTGAAACCACATGTTTATAGGATCAGTAGCCCCGTTATTTTATTTTCATTAGCTGTGAAACCACATGTTTATAGGATCAATAGCCCTGTTATTTTATTTTCATTAGCTGTGAAACCACATGTTTATAGGATCAGTAGCCCTGTTATTTTATTGTCATTAGCTGTGAAACCACATGTTTATAGGATCAGTAGCCCTGTTATTTTATTGTCATTAGCTGTGAAACCACATGTTTATAGGATCAGTAGCCCTGTTATTTTATTGTCATTAGCTGTGAAACCACATGTTTATAGGATCAGTAGCCCTGTTATTTTATTGTCATTAGCTGTGAAACCACATGTTTATAGGATCAGTAGCCCTGTTATTTTATTGTCATTAGCTGTGAAACCACATGTTTATAGGATCAGTAGCCCTGTTATTTTATTGTCATTATCTGTGAAACCACATGTTTATAGGATCAGTAGCCCTGTTATTTTATTGTCATTAGCTGTGAAACCACATGTTTATAGGATCAGTAGCCCTGTTATTTTATTGTCATTAGCTGTGAAACCACATGTTTATAGGATCAGTAGTCCTGTTAAAATATTTTCATTAGCTGTGAAACCACATGTTTATAGGATCAGTAGGTGTGTTATTTTATTGTTATTAGCTGTGAAACCACATGTTTATAGGATCAGTAGCCCTGTTATTTTATTTTCATTAGCTGTGAAACCACATGTTTATAGGATCAGTAGCCCTGTTATTTTATTTTCATTAGCTGTAAAACAACATGTTTATAGGATCAGTAGCCCTGTTATTTTATTTTCATTAGCTGTAAAACAACATGTTTATAGGATCAGTAGCCCTGTTATTTTATTTTCATTAGCTGTGAAACCACATGTTTATAGGATCAGTAGCCCTGTTATTTTATTTTCATTAGCTGTGAAACCACATGTTTATAGGATCAATAGCCCTGTTATTTTATTTTCATTAGCTGTGGAACCACATGTTTATAGGATCAGTAGCCCTGTTATTTTATTTTCATTAGCTGTGAAACCACATGTTTATAGGATCAGTAGCCCTGTTATTTTATTTTCATTAGCTGTGGAACCACATGTTTATATGTTTGAATCAGTCAGTTAATACTCTTTAGCTCCCCAAGGAACATTGGTCTTTAGCAAACACATGCCAGGTCCCCTAGTTGTGTGCAGCAAACACGTGCCAGGTCCCCTAGTTGTGTGCAGCAAACACATGCCAGGTCCCCTAGTTGTGTGCAGCAAACACGTGCCAGGTCCCCTAGTTGTGTGCAGCAAACACGTGCCAGGTCCCCTAGTTGTGTGCAGCAAACACGTGCCAGGTCCCCTAGTTGTGTGCAGCAAACACATGCCAGGTGACCTAGTTGTGTGCAGCAAACACGTGCCAGGTCCCCTAGTTGTGTGCAGCAAACACATGCCAGGTCCCCTAGTTGTGTTCAGCAAACACATGCCAGGTCCCCTAGTTGTGTCCCTGTTGAAGGTGGCTGTTGAAGGTGACTTTCTATTAAACTGGGTCATTACTTATTTAACAATGTTCCATGTAATATGGATAAAGCAATTATAAATTTCTGGCCATTGCATTGCTTTTGATATGTTCATCTTTTCATTCAGTTATTTGCATCGTGCCTTCGATGGTACTTAAGCGAATGCGGGGTGAAAGATTTCAAACAATACTTGAACTTTGCAATTCGATTGACTTGATAAGTCATTTCATTGAGTCCACACATTTTAATGTACAGTTTTACACGTCAAGACAATCCACACATGTTGATCATAAAAAGTACATATTTCACTAGATTGAATAGATATATCTGTATATCAGTCCTTGTCCAATAAACTGAATTACTGTAGGCAGAACGTCATAACTATATGCACGCGCGGTTGGGGATTCCAACAACCGACAGTGAGATTATGCGCCTGACAATATAAAATATTATGGACTGTTAATTCATCCTTCCCTGAATTCAGTTACGTACTAACCTTAATCATATTATCTCTTCACAATAACCATGGACTGACCCATGTCCCTACTAGAATAAAATATATCTGTGCGGCAATACTATGCCCAACACTGGAAGGAGAAAGGACACGTCTTTACAGCTTGACGGTCAACAAAAAAGGGTCCCGTATCTTAGTCACGGTGCGTGACCTATCAACGCTACCACGTCATAATCGATCGAGTGTATAGCGTTCAATAGTCCAAGAATTATTTACCTTAGATTATATTAAATGCCGTAACCCCTAAAATTGCACGCTGCCAACCTATAGCAGACGACTGCAATAGAGCTACCGTAACAATTCCCTGCCAACGGGGGGAAAAAAATCTATTAGATAGATTTTTTTCAAAACCTATCTTAATGAATAATCTCAAAGATTTAACAAAAACCCGACATATGGCCGACGATGTTCTGTCTAGAACAGTGTCATGGTCATGTCGACTAATTAACAGTCATGTAATGTACTAATAATCATGTTATACATATGTGCTATATTAACTAAAAGAAAATGTCAAATATCAATACCTAATTATTTAATTAACTTAAAGTCTGTCGTAATGAAATGTCATGTCAAGATTAATCTAACTAATTAAGATTAAATCATAGTAAGTGTGTATTAAGAATGTAGTTATTAAACATCTAGTTAAAGAAAATGAAAGAAAATGTCATAAGAAAAGAAAAAAATGAGAAGTAAAGACAAGTAAAGTAAAGTTAAAAAAAAAAAAAAAAAAAAAAAAAAAGTATCAATTAATATAGTTATGTGTGTTTAAAATTAATTATCTGTGTTGGGTAGTTACTAACTATCTAACTTAACTAACTAAGTAATAAAATAGTATGTAATATGTCAATAACTTATCAAATATACAATATAATTATACCATTCATAATTAGATCTAAGGATATTGTCTAAGAATTGTGTGAGCTTTCTTTTCTTTCTTTAATTTTTTTCATATTTCATTTTTTAAATTTTTTTCTCACATTTCATTTTAATTTCTTTATTAATTCAACTAATAATAATAATAATAATAATAAATTCTTTAAGCACCAAACACGGCGCATAAGGCAGAAACCAGTGCTCTCCAGGTTGTTCGTTGTGACGCCACTCCTCTTATCTCTTGCACATTATTTAGGCCCAACGTTCTTCCTTCTCTTATTATTGTTCTTCTGAGTGTTTCTTTTGGTCTTCCTTTTTTCCTCTTACCCTCAGGAACCCAAGTGAGCGCCTGTAGTGGTATTCTGTTGTTTTGCATTCGTAGGACATGACCGATATATGACCATCGTCTTTTCCTTATATAGTCGGAGACATATTTCTGCCTAGAGTCTTCTCTTATTTGTCGATTAGTCTTGAATTCTTTCCAACTGATGTTCATGAGTTTTCTAAGACATTTGTTCTCGAATGTATTCAGCTTGTTCTCCAATGATTTTGTTATTTTCCAACTCTCACAGCCGTATGTTAACACTGAGATAACATTTGAATTAAACAGACGAAGCTTGGTATGTATATTCAATGATCGTAATTTCCAAATGTTAGATAATCTATTGAAGGCGCTAGCTGCCAAAGCAATTCTAGTATGGATAACTAATAACTAATAACTAGAAACTAATTAATTTTGGGTATGACGATCCATATGTAGTTATTATCCTTGTGAATTTCCATTAGAAAAAAGAATGTTCAAATGTTTTAATTCGGAATGAATGTAAACCTTCATAACGTCCAATCAGTAATGTCACGTACCGAATTTTGTCCAACTTGACTTCAAATATTATTTCCGAATTTGTTGCAACTAGTTGTAGCATGAATGGACACTAACCAAAGTCCCAGCGTAAATATGAACACAATGTCTCTTGCTTCCATTCATTTCGTATGACGCATGTCGCTAATAATTATTTATTTGAATTGTAGTCGACGTTTTATTCCCTGGTCGAGAGTTCAACGATAGGATACTGTCTCTTATTAGAAGTACTTTCGTTCATTCATTCGAAGAGTATCAGTGTTCATCAATCGACATCCAAAGGGTTTCTAGATAGTACGTCAGCAACGATATTCTCTGTGCCTGATATGTATTCAATGGTAAACTCAAATGGTTGAAGGAGGATGGTGAATCTTGTCAGCTTAGGGCTTTTATGATTAGCATGACGTAGCGATCCCACCGCCTTATGATCAGTTTGGATCACGAAGGGTGCACCCAAGAGGAATTTTTGTAGTTTGCTAATCGCCCAAACAACAGCTAATAACTCCTTATCTACCGTAGAGTACTTGGTTTCTGGCGTCTTGAGTTTTCGTGAGACGTATAAAATCGGATGGAGGACATCATCGTGATACTGGAGTAAACAAGCGCCAATTCCGTAATTACTAGCATCTGTACGGAGGATAAACTTTTTAGAAGCATCTGGTAGTTTCAAAATCTCTAGTCATATAACTAGAATTAAATTTCTCCTTCACCATAGACAATGTATTTTTAATGGATGACGTATCAACTTGACTGAACTTAGGATGATACCTATCAGTACTAAAGGTATAAGGTTTCATACATGTCGTAGACATCTCTTGGCTGGGCAAAGTAAAAACTTTGCTGTCAGACTTATTTGTCTTAACCTTCTTATCCAAGTTCCTCCTAACCCTAACATTATTTTTCAACTTATTACACTTCTTCATAACGTCCTTGTCAATGTTGACAACGGCACCAGTCTTCTTAGGATCAGTTGTAATTTGATCCTGTCGCCAACATTTATTTTCAGGATTGGCAGTAGTATCCTGTCTATGAAAGGTATATCTCCCTCGGAATGATCTCCTACCTACCACTGGGTGTATCAATACTTTAGTATCATTATTATTTTGTCGACGAGTCTCATCCTTCTCTTCATCAACTTCTGGAATAGTACTCAGAATGAAATTGGAAACTGCTGTTCCACATGTATTCATATTCTTGGCACGTAATGTAGCCATTGCAATGACGGCGTTAACATTGCCATAACATTGCAAATGTTTCCTTTCCCATTCATTAATATCTTCTGGAGAACAATCTCTGCTGCCGTGAATACAACCTAACATGAGATCTGCAATAGGATTTTTCAACATGCATACTTTCACATTTCCTGAAAAGAAGGGTGTATTAATATGAATTATTGCAGTGGGATAATGTTCAATTGTCCCCCCAAAAGTCATGCATCTGACATGTTCCCCTGTTGCACAACTGGGATGAACAAGTGATTGCCGGACTCCAATAGTTGTCGTTCCGGAGTCTCTCAACACTGAAACGATAGATCCATTTACAATCCCTCTGTTAAAAATCAGAGAGCCTGTTCCATCATTGGCTGCAAGACCTACTTCTGGTAGAATATGTCCGCAGTTCAATACTGTTTCCGTTGCTTTCTGAAAAACAAGATTACATTCTGGGCAACTATTTGCCACATTATAATTAATTGCATAACATGTAGAAGAAGACTGTATTACTTTATCGTTTTGTGGAACATCTGGGGTTGTATTATTAGTAATTGCTGCCCCTGCATGATGATGCTGATGAGACGATCTACGAGACTGAGATCGATGACGAGAATGATCATTAGAATTATCCCGTTGTCCCCTGTAGTAACTGTTATCTCGATGTCTAGAGCTATGATTATTGTTATTCCAATTGTTACTAGTGTTATAGTTATATGATTGATTATGATTTGCGTTATGTTGACTATTATTGTATCTCAACTGAGGTAAATAATTTCTATTATGTGGTCTACCTCTATTAAAGTCACTCTTATTGTTGAGATTATTAAGTCCCTTGTGAAAATTAACATTATAATTTCCTTTGAAGCGACTTCTATCCACGCTGTGTGTTCTTGGTTTGTAATGACTGTGGTATGACATATTAGAGGCCACAGGTAGAGGTTCCCTTATTAGCGAGTTAGAAATGCTCGCATTCGGATGAGCAGTCCAATAGTTTATTGAAATTTTTTCTAATTCATCGAATGTAGATGGGTTACGTTCTTGCAAATAGGCAAAGAACGGTGGACTGACAGAGGATAACACTTTATCCCTCAGTAACAAATCGACTAACTTGTCGTATGATTTGTTTACACCTGCCAGTTCCACCCATCTGTTAAAGGTATTGCGTATGTTCGCAATAAAACCTGTGAAGTCTTTACTATTATCTGGTAGAATACTCTTAAAACGTAATCTGCAACCCTCTTCGTTGAAATGGAAACAACACAATAATAAGACTTTAATGGCGTCATAGTCACCAGCTATTGTTGGGTCAACATTCTGAACTGCACTTAATGGTTCCCCGTCCAATAATTCACTAAGTTTTAAAGCCCATGCATGTTTTGGTAAGTTATTTGTTGTGCATACCTGTTCAAAACGTGCTAGGTACGATGAAAGGTCGTCGAGGTTTAATTTGAAAGGTGGTAATTTAAAGTTGTAATAAGGTTTGTTTTGGTTGGATGAAGATCCGTTTTGAGCATTATCATTCTGGCTTGTAGCAGCACTTTGTGCCTGTAATTTTGCTGTTTCCATATTGATGCGTGCCAGTTCTATATCTTGTTGCCTTTTCCTTTCTTCTGATTCTCTTAATCTATTTTCTTTTTGAATTTCTTTCATATCACGTTCTGCCTCTTCCTGTTTTGCGATCGCCAGTTGTTCTTCCGCATACTGACGGAGTTCCGGTCCTTTGTACCCAAAATCCTTACCATTTTTAATAAATTGATCCAGAGTAGCCATGTTAATTCCGTAATATGTCTCCTCAGTGAAATATTTAATTACATTTATGTGTAAAAATTGATTAATACTCAATATAATCAACTACAATCTTATAGTACTATTAAATGTAAGTTCCACAACTATATAATATTTTGTAATAATATTTTATGTACTTACAAATATATATCATAAATAGTTATGCTATTTATTTATTTAAGATGCTGAATTAAAATCAAGCATCTACTATCATGACCTAATAGTCATGGGTATTATCCCTCAATAATTATGTTATTAAATCAATTATATGTGCTAAGTCCACACTATAGTTCTAGGAAAGTGTACTAATTAACATCTAATATGTCTGTCATACTCAAGGCAGACTATAAATTTACAATAATTAATCAGTGTATATTATGCTATTGTGCCTTAGTCATAATATATAAAATGCATCACTAGGGTCTTGGACCACTACTGCAAATTGATGCAATCTCCTAAGTCATCACCAAATTTCATAAAAATTAATCAAATTCATTTATTATCTTATTATTGATCAAATTATAATACTATTATTATATTATAAATGTATGAGATGAACAAAAACAATACAATTCATCAACCAAAGATTTACAAAACAGCAGTACGATACAAAAGTGACATTTCACAAATAAAATGATTTTATGAACTAAGTATACTAACCGGAAATGCAGAAAGGTCAAGGATAACTAAGGCAAGATAAACTATGAACACTAGGAATAATGACGTCACAGGACTCATCTGACGGTTATTACAATACATCTAAATGAACATAAAGATAGCGAGGTCAGGATTAACGAGATAGATTACAAACAATAATACAAAACTAAATAAAATGAAACTGAATACACTAGAATACACCAGTTATTCACAGAACTACACAGCTAACATACAAGGTCAAATAATGGCAAATACGAACGAACAAGCCATCGGCAGAATCATCGATGGGGTTCTTCGCCAAATGCGATTATATAACGCTCTTACAGACCAATTAAAACCAATTCGGACATCCAGGGAGCCATGAAATTGGTTTTAATTCTCCACGCCAACCACCCACTAATTAGTAACAAAAACAAACGGTGGAAAACAAATATAACATGTATACATGAAAATGAATAGACATGCCTGTGTAAAAGGCGAAATGGACTCAGCACTGTGTTTTCTAACTGACAAAAGTCACAACTAGACTTATCTTTTTGTGCTCGATTATTTTCCACGGGCAATGCTAGTATGCACCCACGGTGTAGCCAAGTATCGTAAGCTTCTCTTCAATATGATTGACTATCGATCGACAAAAGGTTTCTTCTTAATTCAATTTCGTTTGTCGAAGATGCTGTTTAAACGTCTGTCACCCAGACTTTTTGGCTGGAACTCAAAAAACGATGACGTAGGGTTGACCTTTAGTAGTAACTATGCGTAATAGGTCATACTTCAGCACATCACGTGATAGTCTTTTGAAAGTAAACAGTTATTGTCCGAATGAATGAGATTTCGATCAGTTTCTTACAGAAAATTTTTTCGATCCCCAGACAATGGGCACCACTGTTGAAGGTGGCTGTTGAAGGTGACTTTCTATTAAACTGGGTCATTACTTATTTAACAATGTTCCATGTAATATGGATAAAGCAATTATAAATTTCTGGCCATTGCATTGCTTTTGATATGTTCATCTTTTCATTCAGTTATTTGCATCGTGCCTTCGATGGTACTTAAGCGAATGCGGGGTGGAAGATTTCAAACAATACTTGAACTTTGCAATTCGATTGACTTGATAAGTCATTTCATTGAGTCCACACATTTTAATTTACAGTTTTACACGTCAAGACAATCCACACATGTTGATCATAAAAAGTACATATTTCACTAGATTGAATAGATATATCTGTATATCAGTCCTTGTCCAATAAACTGAATTACTGTAGGCAGAACGTCATAACTATATGCACGCGCGGTTGGGGATTCCAACAGCCGACAGTGAGATTATGCGCCTGACAATCTAAAATATTATGGACTGTTAATTCATCCTTCCCTGAATTCAATTACGTACTAACCTTAATCATATTATCTCTTCACAATAACCATGGACTGACCCATGTCCCTACTTGAATAAAATATATCTGTGCGGCAATACTATGCCCAACACTGGAAGGAGAAAGGACACGTCTTTACAGCTTGACGGTCAACAAAAAAGGGTCCCGTATCTTAGTCACGGTGCGTGACCTATCAACGCTACCACGTCATAATTCGATCGAGTGTATAGCGTTCAATAGTCCAAGAATTATTTACCTTAGATTATATTAAATGCCGTAACCCCTAAAATTGCACGCTGCCAACCTATAGCAGACGACTGCAATAGAGCTACCGTAACAGTCCCCTAGTTGTGTGCATCAACTCAAGGACTTTTCATGTCTTCTTCATTTTCATGTCTGTCTCCAGTTCTCTTCTGCATGTGTTCGTCAGTCTGCCTGTGCTTCTCCTACCCTGAGGATTCCAGAAAAAGGACTGCCTTGTTTTATTAGCAAAGTTTGAATCAGTTTGTCTTCCAATGTCTGCCTAAATGTGATCTAAATCAGCACTGATGATTTACATCTACTTCTTTGTGTATGTCCATTCTCTTATGTTATGTAGCTATATGTTCCCTTTCTTCCATCAGAGCCTCCATACATATTTTATTGGCCACCACTGTGACTACTTCTTGCAGATGTTTGGTTTTGTAGGTATCTAACGTAGTTTAAAAATGATCTGCAGTAAAGGTCTTTGAGGTTCTTTATTTAATTTGATTTTTTTCTTAGTGTGCTTTTCCTTCCTCTGTCCAAATGTTATAAATCAGATGCAAGGTCATGGTTATCTAATGAGAGAACATCAGCACTTTTTTGTGGATCCAATCATAGTTGATTGTTCTTAATGTCTTCTTGTTCTTCTTCAAGTGCCAAGCCAGCTGGTTTGGGTGATCATGACTTTCCACAACTTCCTATCCCCAGTATCAGTTCTTTTATTGAGTACTTTCTATGCTATAATTCTAAGCTGCCTAGAATCTTCTCTTTTTTTTTTTGTCATTTTTCTGTATCTGTTTCCTTTAGTCTTTCCTGCTTTCATAATAAATTCCAGCTGTCCTTTTCTCATAACATGCCTGAAGAACGTGGATTATTTCATTTTAGAAAGAGTAATAATCTTCTTTTAACATGTTGATTTCTTTCAGGATATCTTTTTTTTTTTTTATAGTTTTCCATGGTTTTCTTTAGATTCTTCTGTAAACCACATCTTTTTGGCCTCCATGGGTTTTCATGCTTCTTTACTGATTATCCACAGTTCACTTCCAGATGACAGGATTGGCTGAAGAATTATTCTTTTTTTTTTACTCTATTGATCTGTTGATAAAATACTTTTCATTTTAATTGAACTCCACTTTTGCCTGGACCATTCTATTGTTCACCTCTGACATACATCTCCCATCTGATGTTTCTAACATGCCTAGGTATAATAAGTCTATTGACTTGTTTCACAGCTGTCCCATTTACTTTGCTGGTGCATACTGGGTATGATCATTACTTCTGGCTTTCTGCTATTAGGCTAAGGCCTTTGATTTTATTTCTAACAGGGGCAAGGAGTGGTGAGTCAGGTTGGGCGATGACTCACAAGTGTTGTCCTTCCGTTGATTTTTTCCAGGTTTTTTCCCCTTCAGTGGGTATTGAACTCAAACTCATCAAAATGCACAGTATTTGCTTGTTTACCATCATTTGTTTGTTTAAAAGTAAAGGCAGTCACATAGCAGATACTGGCATAGGGGAGTGAAGTGTTAGAGACTTCACTATACAAGGGCCCAGCATCGAGAGGTGGGGTGACCAGCTCCCTTCTTTGCTGCAGAGTCATGTACCCATCTACGGCTGGGTAGACTGGAGCATGCTTATTCCGTGATTTGAACCTGACACTTTTGCCACAAGAGACCTTGCTCTAACTACTGTGTCAGTCTGATGCTCATTTATTTGTTTACAAGATTATATTTAACTGATTTCAGGGATGTTTCAGGTAATATGACTTTTTTGTGTTTCTCTTGTGCAGTATTTGGTCAACAGCCTCCCTTACATCTGAATGCACCGTCACCAACGCTTTCTGGTCAATTGAGTCCTAGATCATTGACCCTGGGAACAAACCTAACTGCAAGCGCAATGTCTGTAAGTTTTGAATGGCTTTCTTATGCATTGAGTTGCCAGGTTGTGCTTGAAAAATAAATATGTTTATATGAGTTTGTAATGTTGGAAACAATTTGAAGGGAATTTGACTGTGTTGAAAAAGAGGAGGAAAAATAGGGGGGAAAAGTGTGTTCAAATTTGGATACAAAATTCTCACATTATAACCGAAACTGCTGACCTCATGTCAGGTTGAACTGGGTATCAGAGCTGAATAAGAAATAATGGGAGTTTATTGATTGTGGGGAGAAAAAACTATGGAGGTGGTTATTGGTATACAGCATTTAATTGTCTTTAAAGACTTAAGGTAGGCCCATAGCAGATAATGCCATAGGGGAGTGAAGTGTTAGAGACTTCACTAGACTAGGTCGAGCATCGAGAGGTGGGCTGACAAGTACCCTTCCTCACTGCCTTTTCCTGCCCTTACTCAAGAGCAGAATCCAGTACCCATTTAGAGCTGGAAAGACTGGAGCATGACGATACCATGATTCAAACACCTATGCTGTTGGAGACCAGCGCTCTAGCCACTCTGTCAACCGGACCTGTCATGACAAGTAGGGATAAAAGTCTGACATAAGTTATCGTTTTCTTTAAAGACGTGTAGAATTTGCTACATAAGGTTTAGATGTCTTCAAAGACTAGTGTAGGAATAACATCTAAAACAAGCTGCATAAATTATAGTTGCCTTTGAAGACCTAAATGCATTATATTGTTGCCTGCACTTGTTGATAATTGCCTTTCTTTGTCTTTGATGGTGCTAAAATCTGGAAGGCAGCTACCAACACTAGACACCTACAAGCTAGAAACCATATGGGGGAGGGATAAAGTTTTACACTGACAAAAATTTAAAACAATAATTCTGTTCACTTTTTACAATATTTTGTACAAATGGAATAGAAGGAAGTCGGGTCAAATTTTCTAAGAATATAGATTTACACGAGTGCATAAATTGTAGAGGACTAATGTTACTCTCAGTGCCAGAGAAAATAATAAACAGGATTATCCTTGAGAGATTAAAAGAGTCCATAGATAACTAAGAGATAAGCAAGCAGGTTTTCCATAAAACAGATCTTGTACAGACCAAAAGACAACTTTGCGAATAATGGTTGAGTATAGTTTGAAACTGAACTCACCTCTTTATGTTGGATTTGTGAACTATGGATACTAATGAGGCATTATGGAGTCCCCCTGCAGATCATTAACCAATAACAAAAACATGAAATGCAGGATTCTTCATGGAGAACAACTGACAGAACTATTTGAGATAAAAGCTGAATTGTGACAGGGATGCCTCTTGTCACCATTTCTTTTCTTACAAAGCGAGTTCTTTATACCGTCATACATTTGTCTAGTGTTGCCTGTTTGTGCTGCGGTCTGGATGCTTTCACTGAGCTGGAGCCAGTAGTCATTTGCACAGCGTTGAGCAGTTTGTTGAACTTTGCTTCTCGTAGCCTTCAGGATCTGTTTAGTTCTAGCACTCGGTGAACGTTTGTATTCATTCATAGCACTGCGCTTAGCTTCAGTGACAGGTGTCATCACATCTGATGAAGCATCAAACCAGTCGTTTGACTTCGCTGTTTTCTTATCAAAGGTGGTAAGTGCAGTACTTTGAATGGTGTTCCGCATGTGCTCCCAGTTCTCTGTAACAGTATCACCATGCTGTGGGCTACTGAGCACTTTCTTGAAGGTCGCAGTAAATTGAGTGATCATGACAGGGTCTGACATCTTGCTGGTATTGATGCGTGGTTTCCCTTCATGTCTGACACAATGGAGTTTTCTTGGTTGTGTCCTGATTTTTCAGCAAACCAAGGAGTGATCTGTATCTCAGTCTGCACTACGGTACGAGCAAGTGGAGAGCACAGATCTGAAAAGTGGCCTTCTAACGAGAATCAGATCCAGTTGGTGCCAGTGCTTGGATCGTGGGTGTCTCCATGACACCTTATGCTGGGGTTTTGTCTGAAAGTAGGTGTTGGTCACACAGAGGTCATGATGGACACACAACTCCAAGAGCTAGTGTCCATTTTCATTCATCGTGCCATTACCAAACCTGCCCAGACGTGAAGGCCATGAAACATCGGCACCCACTCTAGCATTAAAGTCACCAAGGAGAACAAGCTGTTCTTGCCTATGTGTGCTTTTGATGACTGCTGCTAGATTCTCATAGAACTCGTCTTTAGCTTCTGAGGCAGAGTACAGTGTAGTAGCATACACACTGACAAAGGTGATGGGACATGCGCTAGTTTGAAGGCGGAGCGTCAACAGGCGTTCTAATCCATTCTCACCTGGTTCAACCATTTTAGCTAGCGATTTTTTTGATCGGAAAACCTACTCCATGTTCTCTAGTTTTATTAAGGTCTTTCCCTTGCCAATAAAATTTGTAGTCCTTCTCGCTCACCATTCCCGAGCCTGCCAGGCATGTTTCCTCAAGTGCCGCTATATCCACCTGAAGTAGTTTAAGTTTGTCATTGATCACGGCTGTCTTTCTGACATCTTTTATGTCCTTTAGGCTTTCGGATAGTCCAGTCAACATAGTCCGGACGTTCCAACATCCCAGTCCGATAGTTTGTTTATTTCTATTACTTGTTGTTTTGTGATAATTGCTTGGTGCAAAATTTTCTGTCCATAGTTCGGGTTTGACCCTAATCCCCATGCACCCAATGGGGAAAGCAGACAGTGGCAGGACAACATCTAATTGACTGGGGGCTGCCCAGCTTGAAGTGGGCAGTAGCTGTCCAGTGAGATCCTAGAACCTCTCCCACTGTTGGAAGTAGCCCCTGGAGCCATGCCCTACGCCAGTTGGGCAAAATGCTTATAACTGGTAACTGCTACTTCCTGTGTTTTTCCGACACCTATAGGGTGAAGCTGGAGTGTCCTCTCCAGGGCGCGAGCTTGGGCAGTTATTTGGAGATTAACTCTTGCAGGCCGGAATTTTTTCATCAGTTTTGCCAGAATTATTTTTGTACCTTAAAACAGTACCTTTATAAATTCTAAAGTTTCTGAGTTATTACACAACAAAGACACACATATTATACATCACAGTAAAGATAAATGAATGTAGAATTAGAATATGAAGGATTTTTAGTGATATTCTACATATAGTATTCAGTTATGAGTCATAACGAAAATACGGAACAAATTTCACGGAACACAAAAGTGACGTTCCCAACGTCGTTTCGGCTTTTAGGGGTTTTGCGGATGTACGCTACCAGCGTCGTTCCGGCCTTTAAGAGTTAAGCTGTTGCCCATGCAGCATGTTCCTCCTCTCCACGGTGCAGGTAGATCCAAAGGAACGACAGTAGCCGATTCGGTTTGGTACCAGCCACGTCGCAGGAGTTGCCAGAATAATGTTGAATCAACATTAGACTGCCTTAGGAACTCCGAATCTGGATTTATCCTCAGGGTTTACTCCCGAAGCCTGTCCCATAAATGGATAATCCCGCTAGGATCGGTGGTTTGAATTCAGAGTTTTACCTTCTCTTAGATAGGCTACCAACCAAGGATCACGAGCCCTATCTGGCTATAGATTGGGTTATGAAGATAATGGCATCAGCCAATAGAAATGGAATGCAGTGGACTCATGACAAAACAGCTTCACGATCTAAATTTAGCCGATGACATGGTTCGCCTGTCTCATAGCCATAACCAGATGCAAGAAAAAATAAAAATAACTTGATGAGTTGAGTCTGCAAATATACAGGGACAAGACAAAGATTGAATGAATAAATGCAGCAAATAATAAGATTGCACTTGAAGAATCACTACGAGATGTAGAATTATACAGATATCTTGACAGCAATATAGAAAGATTTGAAGGAACAGACAGTGATATCAAAATAAAAGGAAAAACAGCATTCATTGCATTAGGAAATATATGAAATAAAAGGATTCTTCTTCTTCGTACACTCTCAAACATCTACTTGAATGTTTTCAAAGAAAGCAGTAGTCAGTTTGAGGCTATTTGAATCTTCGTAGAGCTTTTCCACGAGTGGTACTGGTGTCGGCCATATGCGCTTTCTCTGTTCCACATATGTTAGGCAACTTTGAAGCAGATGTTTAGCAGTCATTTTATCAGTGCCACAGTTACAATGATCTGTAGTTCCTATCTTTAGCTTGTTGAATAGATGATATCTCAGTCTGTTGTCGCCCGTGCAGAGTCTGAAGATTACCACTTGTTCTCTTCTGTGAGCTGGTAGTTTGCATCATTTTGTGTGTGACCTGGATGCTCTACATCCCATTTGTTTCTGTTTCAAGTTCAACACAAAAATCAGCATCTTCAACTCAAACGTCAAGGCATTCTTATTGTCTGGTTCTGTAAACAACAACCAAGAAATTATGGACTTTCATAATCTGTGCTTGTTAGATTAGAAGGATTGATATGGTTTGACAAGATCACTTATTTTGAACTAAGAACCAGACAAATGTCAGTGGAACAGGAGATAAGAAGATGCTTGTGATAGATAGGGCACACTTTGAGGAGATCTTTTGATAGCATTACAAGGCAGTCCTAGTTCTTGAGTCCTAGGATAAGAGAAATAGATAGAGACCAAAAACATTGAGAAACCTGGAGACTGTCAAAGTATAATAATATGGCTACTGAATAACAGCACCACTACCATACCCTACCACCGTCCGTGCTGGATTTGACTCAAGATAGACAATGGCTCACTCATACTAAAGGACCATACAAACAATAGCTGCACGGCTGTTTGCGCCTTCTAAAAAGTCACTACTTTAGTATCGCGCCTTTTCACCTGACCTGAAGGCAATAAATCTTGTTAACCGGCGAAGATGGGGATTGTTTACGTTGGCGGGAAATATCAGCTGACTTTGGCATGAAATGTAAACCAGTTTAAGCGCTTTCCTAATAATTGCAGGACTAAAGTAATTAACTAGAAAATAACTTTCTGCAAAATACTATCGCTACGTGGATTTTTGTTGCTTTTTTCTTATTATTTGCTTTGTAGCAGCCGTTACAAAACAGCATCATCATTTGAGGAAAATATTACCGAGAGTAACGGACTTTCTGATTAAATATCTTAAATTCTATACAGATTAGACAGTTTTAAATTATAAAGAAATGTTGAGGAGAAATTAAAGATTTTCTCCACCTAATTTCATCTTTGTAGCACGCCGCGTTAATGTAGGGTAGGTCAGAGATGACAAAAACAGAAGCATGAAGGGGCAGAAAAAATATTGACGAGAGATTAGGCATGAATGGGTGCATGTGGATAGAGACAGAAACAGAAAAATGGTGAGGAAGGCGTGGAATGAGCTGATGGCATATGACAGGAGGACGGCATGTGTTTGTTGATGGCCTATGCTACTTAGGGAGCTGTAATAGTAATGATGATGAACAAATATTTTGTACTTCTACTTTTATTTTCAGTCACCCACCGGTATGAGGTCACCAGTAATGCCTCACGGTATGAGGTCACCAGTAATGCCTCATGTACTTAGCCCACAAGAGCTGTCTGCGCATGCCCAGGCTATCATGCAGAGTGCTCTCATCAAGAAACAACTTCAGGATCAGAATGAGCGGTATCTAAAGAAGCAACAAGAGAGGTTAGAATGAGTTTTAAATTCTGAAATGTCCAAGCTCATGCTGCTCCATGATTTCTTTAAAGCCGCTGTTGTCCATTCCTTTTTTTTGCATTTAGGTCACTCATCAGAATTGTAATATCCTTCTATTGCTATCTGCGATATTGTATAGTCTAATGTAACATTCTTCTTTCACAGATTCTTCTTTATCATTAGTTGGTCTATAACACTGGATGATGTTTATTGTTATTCTCCTTTTGGCAGTATTGAATGTTGCTGATATTAGTCTGGGTCCCATTGCTTCCCATTCTATAAGTGCCTTGAACGCTTCCTATGACAGTATTAGATCCACGCTATGAGGTGCGCTTTCTTCATGACCTGAGGGTAACACTATTTCTCCTATTTTTAGTGTCTTTTTTTCCCTCCAATCATGTTTCACACAGTTGTAGGATGCCAGGTTTATAATTTAATATTTCTGCTTCCACTTGTGCTGTTTTCTCTTGTTTATTGAGAGGTGGAAAATTCAAGGTGCCAATTTGGAAGATTTTCCCAGGAGAAATGAGAAAAGTCAGCAGTTCACACTCCTGTCAGCATCTGGACTACATGCTAAGCCTCCTTAACAGAAAGCCTTCTTCCATCTTGGGTGGTTGAGCTGAAAAACTACCAGAACTTGGAACATTGTCATTAAATAACATTCCAGTGATGTGTATTTAATTTGCTTGCAATTGCTTAATGAATGTAGAAAACACATTTAAGATGTATGATGTCTGTCACTTGATAAGTAAATGGTATTTTTTTTTTAAAGTTTAGTTTTAAAATGACCCGACTATGTGACATGCAAAAAACAGATGTCATCTTTTTAATTATTACTGCTGGACTTTGAAAACCAGATATGTTACGTAAATTGAAAGTTGTCATACTTAACACATTAACTACCACGAGCCGGTGGGACCGGCTTTTGAAATCCTATCATTTGGACCGTGAGCCACTCAGAGCATCAATCTAATTTTAGTAATAAAACGAATGAAAAATGTACTGAAACACTTTCTGATCTGGTTTGAGATTTTAAGTTGCCACCGGAAAATAAATTCCCAAATCATGGTTGTTATAGAACACTGGAAAATTGATATTATGTTCATATTTTTCAGCGTTTTGGGTTAGTTACCAAATCGTGTAAAACTGTTTACCGTGGCAACTAGTGATAGGACCACAAATAATGCTTGTACATCTCGTCTAACGGCAGAATGGGCAAGAAACTTGTTTCAACAATTGACTGATAGATCTAGCGATGAGGACAAGAGTGAAAACGGTGTGCACATTGATTGAAATAGTGATTTTGATAGAGATGGGGCGCAAGCAGTTATAACTGTGAAAATATTGCAAGTCCTCGGCCATCGGACGCCGTTAAATAGCAACAACCTCTATTAGAGTTACTTCTTCTTCTTCTTCTTCTTCTTTGATCCTTAACCACCGACCGTCAAAGCAGTCAGTGGCCATCACGCCTAGTGGCGTCTTGTAGGGCAACAACAAATTGATTCCACTTTGCACGGTCGGTGGCCATCCTTCGTACAGTGCCCCAACTCTGGTTCATTCTTTGCATCTCAGCCTCCACAGTCCTCCGCCAAGTTTTTTTTGGTCGGCCTCTCTTTCGCTTTCCTTCAGGGGTCCAAAACATAGCTGTTCTTGTGATGGCATCGGGGTCTCTTCTGAGAACATGACCAACCCAGCTCCAGCGTCTGCCAGCTATGATGGTGTGCATGTCCTCTTGCTTGCTACGAGTAAGCAGATCTTGGTTGGTGATGGTATTCGGCCAAAAGATGCGGTGAATTTTTCTTAGGCATGTTGTGTGAAAAGAGGACAATTTTGACATTTCCTTCTCTGTGACTCTCCAGCATTCCGCACCATAGAGAAGCACAGAAAGCACGCAACTCTGGTATAATCTTAATTTTGTGCTTGTGCTGTATTGGGAGGACTTCCAGATGTTATTTAGGCTAAAGAAGGCTGTTCTTGCCTTATTCATTCTGATGTTGATGTCTTTGCCTGCCCCACCGTCTGGTGTTACTATGCTTCCTAGGTATGTGAAGGTGTCTGTCTGTACCAGTTGCTGATTCCTTACTGATATGGGCTCAGGGTTGCTTACATTGAGCGTCATGACCTCAGACTTCTTTAAATTGATGTTCAAGCCCACCTGCTGGCTAATTTTATTAAGTCTATCCGTTTTTTCCTGGATGTGTTGATGTGAATGTGCCAGCAGTGCAATGTCATCTGCATATTCCAGATCTTCCAATGTAGAGAATGTAGTCCATCTTATTCCTCTTGGACTGCCCTCTGTTGTCTGGCGCATCACCCAGTCTATGACTGTTAAAAATAGAGTGGTTGACAAGGGGCATCCCTGTCGTACTCCCGTCTTCACCTCGAAGGTTAGGTTGCTCTGCCCAACACTACACGTAAAGTTGGCATAGAGGCTTTTTATGATTGACACTATGCCGCTTGGGATTCCATAAGCCCTCAGTATTTTCCATAAACTGTCCCTATGTATGCTGTCAAAAGCCTTTTCAAAATCAACAAAATTTATGTAAAGCTGTCTTTGCCATTCTGAGCACTGCTGTATAATGTTCCTGAGAGTGAATATATGGTCTACACATCTTCTGTTCTTTCTAAATCCTGCTTGTTCCTTCCTCAGTTTGTAGTCTACTGCCTTTGAAATTCTCTGTATAATTATCCTGCCAAGTATTTTGCTGGGAACTGAGAGAAGAGTGATTCCTCTCCAATTATTGCAGTCTGCAAGATCTCCCTTCTTGGGCAATTTGACAATTATTCCTTTCTTCCACTCTGATGGTGTTGTCCCCGTTTTCCACACTTGTGCAAATAGTGGTTCTAATAGTTCTGCTGCTAGCTCAGGGTCTGTCTTAATGTCACGAAATGGATTTAGGACTAGAGACTGTCTACATACAGTGACAAGACACTAGTGAGAAGAAAGCCTGAAAAGATAGATTTAGAAGAAAATGATAGTGCAATGTGAACAGTTGACACTATTGGCTCCGAGGTTAAGAACCGAGGTTGATTCTTTCCTCGCCACTTCGGACGTCTTATGTGCTATAGTTGTCAACGACCTCTAGCTACCCTAAGGGGATAAGGTTATATCAAGCTTCACAAACACCAAGATACAGACAACATATAGCTACTGTACTTAAAGGAAATGACTGATGCCAGCTACAATTTATACAAGTTTATTATACACCTATAAACAAACTCATATACATGTCAAATACATAAAGTGCGAGGATGCACACCTGAAACAAAATCAAGCACAGTTAAAAATGCATCAACCCCAACCCTTCTCCCACAATTGCAACCTGTATGGAGAAAGAAGGTAAGGTTAACTGAAATGAACTACACTGCACTTGATGTCGCCTACACTCCAAACTAGCTGTTCTAAATTCTAACTCTAACTCTAAGTCCACTGATAGCTGGAACGACTACGAAGTGTCTACATAATCTCTGCACAGACTTCGGTTCTACACAGCCTATCCTGGAATCTCCTGAACACAACTAACTGCACCTCTAAACTTCAGCAGCGGTCCTCTGCTATGATTCACCAAAACTATCAGTTCTGCCTATCTGTGCTGACTTCAGTAGAGAGAATGTTTACCCTCTCTCTCTCCACTAACTCTGGAATTGATGATTAAGGTTTAACAGAACCCCACTGGATTCTGGACTGGAACTGTAGCTGGCTCCTCCTAACACCTCTGAGGTTACCTGCCTGATTACCTATGACTGGGCGATGGGGCTATCGGCTTTATTATGGCCGTGAAGAAGCGAACATAAAATTACCACAACGCTGGCAGCATGCCAAATCTGCGTGTGTAACCGACCGAGCGTCAGAACTCAGGATTTATCAAAAAAAATCCTATTCGCTGGAAAATGTCTTCCCCTGGCTGGGAAAACGTATTTTCTTCCTCTCCTTCCACCACTGGCAATTCATGCACGACTTAGCTTGTCGGCGAATGCCACAACTTCGCCGTGGGAGAAATTTTTGTGGTATCAAAAATTCTGCTCTTCCCCACAAAAGCCGGCACCTGCTGTTTAGACAGAAAAACCAAAACAACAGCTAAACAAACCGTTAATACTCTAGTACAAATAACAATTAACTTCCTTACTCTTCAACACGTAACTCCCCTCTCTTCTCTCTCCCCGTCTCTACCTGAGCCCCAAAATAAACATTTCCCGGTAATACAATCACGCAGACCGTCTGACCCAGGTTCTGCCTGACTAACTACGAGCAACAACAATATTTTCACTGGCCCGTCTGGGCAGACGTACTGTGGCCTACTTCTTACGCTGACACTACATGCAGCAAATTATTAACACAAAAATACTCTATCTCTAGGAATTCCTAAACTTCCCGTCAATAATAGTAATCACATTCAAAATGAAATAAAGTATTATTCCCTTAACAGAAATAAATTTCATCTCCATCTTCTGAATACACAGAATAACAATGCACAATCAATAACATATAACCCTGTTTACGCTAGCATCTACATGCCGTCAAAAGTTATACATAACCCCAGATTATCAAATTGAAAACCCCGTAGTTCAACCACGTGTTTATAATTATATGACCACGTGCTTATAGATAGATGGGTAACTATATAATATAAATAACTTGTAGCATTACATTCACAATAAAATCACAAATACACACGCTCCCGTCATTGTGTAAATTAATAAAATTCGCCGATGCGAGTTTCTCTACAGACCTGCTTTGCAATAATACAAGCACGCCCGCGGCAACTCAACTTTCAAACCATCTTAAATAACGTTATTCCTGCATTAAGGAAATTAACTGGACCTATAAGGTCTCTCAAGTCTTATCACCAGGATAGTATTGATGGCTCTGGAGTTAAGAATTAAATTAAACTAAAACTTCCCAAGAAATTTAAATGATCGGCTAGGACTAGAAAAATTAAATAAAGTCCTCACGCAAAAATTCATGCTTACCAAATCTCGAATGTCCAACTGAAAGGCAATCGACAATTTGCTTCAGGCACCCAGCTTGGCAATTTACAGACGAAGAGAACGAAAATAGGAAATGCTAGCCTATTTATTATCAAGACCCCCATGCGCCGACTTCATGACGTCATATGCGCGGCGTGGTTCTAAAGCCAATGGGAGCTCTGCATTTCAACTGCAGTTAGCTCTCAGCCAATCAGAACCTTAGATCATTCTGATGCAACGTGCATGGGTTTTAGACAAAGAAACGGGAATAAGCTCTGCCCTCTAGTGGCAATGAAACAAAAATGGCCAAAATATATATATATATAAAATCCCGAAAAATGTATCTAGCTGCATGCCTATCTTTAAAAAAGACTAAAACTGGGGCAAATCCTGATCTAGCCTCTATAATCTTCCTTCTAGAAAAATACTGTCCAATTCCCTACACCCCCATTCTAAACACATAAAGAAGAACCATAAAGCAGATGAGATCAAACTCCCTCGTGATCTCATCTTGAAAAAACGTAAATAATAGAAGGAGAAGAAACATGGAGAAGGATTACCTGTAATCCCTTCTAAAAATAGTGAACAAATTGCAAGGAGAAAAAGACATGGGCCAATTGAAAGACAGAATCTCAGTACTTTCGTCACACTTAAATAGCTCTGCATTTAAGTTATCATGGCCCGGAGCTTTACCGTTCTTTAACCCTTTGATTGCTGTGATGATTTCTTCTTTTCGTGGAATGTCTGTATTTACATCTAGATCGTTTTCAGCCTCAGGAACATTCAGTTGTGTCTCTGGTATTTCCTTGTTCAGCGTTTCTCTGAAGTGCTCTGCCCATCTTGTTTCCTGTCCCTCTGCTGTCTTGATGAGATTTCCTTGCTTATCTCTTACTAATGTAATATTGTTTGCACCTTGTTTTCCGCTGATGAATTTAGTTATTTTGTATACTGTGCTTTGTTCATTTCTCAGTGCTGCCTCTTCTGCCTGTTTTGCAAGATCGTCTAGGAAATTCCTTTTGTTGGCTCGAGTTTGGCATTTAACTTCCCTGTCCAGCTGGCTGTACTGTTCGCTATATAGTTGCTTTAACCTGGGGGACTTCGCTTCTGTTTTCTTTCTTTTCATTTCCTTTCTCATCTTTATGGTGTTTAGTGTTTCTGGTGTTATCCAGTCTTGCTTCTTCCTTTCCTGGAATCCTAAGCATGATTTGCTACTTTCCTTATATATTGTTGAAATGGTGTTGAAATTCTGGTCTATATCATCAGTCAATGTCTTTTCCTGGCTTTTGGCAAATTGATATCGTTTCTTAATGTCGGCCGCAAAAGCTTTTCTGGTAAGGGGGACCTTCAATTTGCTGATGTCAAACCTTTTCTGTGTAGTTACAGTTGGTCCAGCCCTTCTTAGTTTCACTTTCAGTTTTGCTACTACTAAATGGTGATCACTTCCCACATCTGCACCTCTTCTTACCTTCACATCTTGTAATGCATGTCTCCATCTGCCGTTAACCATGATGTGGTCTATCTGGTTTCTGTCCCGACCATTTGGTGATTCCCATGTTAACTTGTGAATTTCCTTATGTGGGAAAAGTGTTCCTCCAATGACCAGGTTGTTTATGCTACAGAAACTTATTAGCTTATCCCCATTTTCGTTTGCTGTTCCGCTGCCGCATTTCCCCATTGTTCTTTCATTATATGTATTGTGTGTACCAACTTTCGCATTGAGGTCTCCCATTACTATAACAAGATCATATCTAGGGGTGTCTTCCATTTCTTTCTGCAGTTGTTGATAGAATTCATCCTTGACCTCCTCATCGCTATCATTCGTTGGTGCGTAGCATTGTATTATTGTAGTGTTGGTGAATCTCCCTCTCAATCTCAATCGTATCAGTCTGTTGTTGATGGGTTTCCATTCCAGTAATGTCCTTTCTATCCCTTTCTGTAGAATAATGGCTACGCCTTCACTGTGCTGTCCATCCTCTCTTCCAGAGTAAAGTACTGTTTCTCCTGTTGCTGTTTTAACTTTTCCTGCCCCTGTCCATCTGCTCTCACTTATCCCCAGGATGTGTGACCTATAGTTTCTCATTTCTGCCGTGACCTGTCTTAGTTTACCTGTCTCGTACATTGTCCTGACATTCCAAAATCCTATTCTTGTATCCTGTTTTGCGGTCAGGACATCCGTTTTCATGTCAGTGGCTTCCTTTCAGCTTTCACCACTGACAGTCATACGAGCCACAGACTCCGAATGTCCATCCCGCAGCAAAGTTTGTTCATTTGATGTTGTTTCCGTAACTTCATTATTTTTTTTTACATAGACAGGGGTGTCAGCCCTATGCTAAAACCCCCAACCTGGAGGACCAGGGTACCAGCTTTTGTCTGACCCCTACCCACACAGACCAGTCCAGCTTGGTTGAACCTACCAGGAGTAAAACTCCCACTGGCATAGCTCTGGGGATTGTCAGGGTACGCAAGCTGCCATACCGCTACAAGGTATAGGTACCATTGATGGCAGATTAGAGTTACAAATGGTGGTTATTGTAATAGTACATTCATTTATCTTTAAAATGACGTGTAATTCATAAAAATCTGTAAATAATTACGAAAACTACAGCTTACTTTGTGCATACACCTACAGGGTGAAAATGGGGAAAAAAATTGTATTCGGCCACAGTGTGTTTTTCAATTCGGTAGTTAATGCGTTAAAAATCAGATCTTGCAGATATATTGCTGACAGATTTTTGTACCAAATTAAATTTACTAAGAAAAAAAATGACCTCTATTAATTATAGTAACTTGACTCCTTCATAGCAGCTATTTCAGGTACAAATAAAATCCAAAAGCTCTGTTTTTTAAACTGCAATAATTTTTTTCCCACGTCTGCTGTTGTGGTTTGCCAGTGGGCTAATGCCCCATTGGCAAACACAAGCTAAAGATGGTATGGTCAGTTTGGCTTGTCTGATAAAATTAGTATACTTTATATGTTACTCAGAGCAAAATCACCAAGTCAGCAGCAGATTAATGTGTTCAAACCTCAGCCATCTGCCCAGCACGTGCTGCCACCTACCCCGCAGCCAAAAGTAAGTAAACAGTTAAGAATTTAATATTCAAAGAGATGATGGTTTGATAACCTGAGAACAGGGATAGGACTAAGTTACAGTAGATATGTAGAAGAGTTTAAATAAGTGTTATGATGGAGAACCATGATTGTTGAGATTTGGACTGAAACAATCCAAATAGGCACTGATATAAACTTTTTAAGGTCATAGTGGTTTTCCCATGTTTGATGCAAATAAATGTTCTTTCGCTTTGAGTTTTCATGAAGCTTTAAAGTTTAAGGGCCAGTTCTTCTCAAGTTTATTTTTTTAAAGTGTGGTAATTTTATACTTAGTTGTAAATGAAACTGCATGTGGAGTAATAGAATATAAAATTGGGATAAAACAGTACAAAAAGTTAGTTCATATTTACCGACCCTGAAAACTGGTCACCCTTCATAAATGCCTGGGAAAATTGACCCAGAATACTGGCTTTTGTTCTTTAAGAGTTTAGAGATCATGTTGTACATCACCACCAACTTCAGATACTGTGTTATATCAGCATGGGGGATACATCTTTTAACGTTCTTGATTCCTCTGGTGTTGTCTCAGTTTATTGTTGTCTCACTTCCCTGGCATATTGTTGCACTATTCTGTATAATCTGTCTTTGTTGACCTCTGCCTCACTGTCCATCAGCTTTTCCTGTTGTCACTGGGTGATCTAACATTCCTTGTCATAAAATATTCATAGTTGACTCATATTTTTACATGATTTTTGCAATTTTATGCTCTTTACTAAAATGACATACTTTGAAAATTTTGCTAATCAGTTCTGCACAAATGTGTTGGTGTAAATTTTATGGTGAGTTTATAAAAAAAAACTGGAAAAGGGTGCTGCGTCTTGCTAGGACAAAAGACAATGGAAATCACCTTCGTTGTGGCCACAAGGCCTTCAGGGCAAGGAAAGAGAGAGCTAAGTAAGAGACATGAGAAAATAAATACAAAGAATATCTCCCCATTGTATCACACTTTCTTGATTTCTGAGATATCCCAGATTAAACTGTTGACTATAGCTGTGATATAATTTTGCCTTACAACATAAGAATGCTTAGCTTGTTTAGTATTATTTATTTGGAATTATGGTGCAAAACTTTCTTTTCTTTTTCTTAATGCATATAATGTCATATTATACAAAAATACAAACATTCTCTCATGCCACTAAAGTTCTTTTTGTAAAACTCAAAAATTCTTATTGTCTGGAGTTAGAGACACAATACATCATAATTATAACCCATTAGAGGTTGAACAGGTTTATTTTTCTTCATAAATTAACCACACACACACACACAAAACTGTGTTCTTGACAAAAGAATTCTTTATTTAGTGAAATGATGCAGGGAATTAATTTCTTACTTAGTCATGAATTATTATGAGGTTAGCAATGATGGAGTTTATGTAGTAAACCATGGGTTTAAAAAAAAAAAATTCATCTTTCTAGGAGAAAGAAAATTGCTTACTTTGCAGACCCAAGCCTTCATTAGGGAAGACAAAAAAGAAAAGAGAACCACGTGAGGAAGATGGAAAATAAATTAGAATAATACAACCCATTCATCGGCAAGAATCATGCAGTAGAGTTTATGTGCTGCAGTTCTAAGTCCTTCACTGTATAAAAAGTAAAAATGTTGTGCAATGTCTCCATCATTGATTAACCAATATTACTACACACACGTTACACAGATCTGAACTAAACTGCTCTGTTGATTCAAAGTGGATTAAATTTCAGGGTGCCACTTTGGACACATTCACACCAACTTCAGTTCTGCGTAAAATGCACTCGGACAAGGTTCTAGAGAAAGAGAAGCAATCTGGGGAGACCAAAAATAGAGAAGAAATTGGTAAAGCATTTTCAGCTTGTTTACTAACTCTTGTTTACTAACTTGTTTACTAACTCTTGTTTACTAACTCTTGTTTACTAACTCTTGTTTACTAACTGTTGTTTACTAACTGTTGTTTACTAACTCTTGTTTACTTTAATTGTAAAATGTTTAACGATAAAAATGAAACTGGTAAAGCATCTAGTATTTTTACTAACTCATGTTCATTTTGTCCATGTTTGTTAAAGTTTTATGGTAAAAAGTTTTTTACGGGATGGGGTAACCAGCCAAATGCCAAACCCTCCTTAGTCGCTTTTTACAACATGCCTGGTAGGGTACAGTGTTACTATTCTTTGCTCCCCTTTCGGGCCCCGGTAACACACAGACAGTGATATCAAAATAAGAATACAAAAAGCAAGAGGAGCTTTCATTGCATTGGGAAACATATAGAGAACAAGAGAAATCAAGTCCAACACGAAAATAAGAATCTTCAACTCAAATGTCAAGTCAGTCCTATTGTATGGCTCTGAGACATGGAGAACAACAAAAACAACAACCAAAAAGCTACAGATTTTTATAAACGGGTGCTTGCGTAGAATAGAAGGACTGAAATGGTATGACAAAGTCACAAATGTGGAATTGATGACAAGAACCAGACAAGTGCCAGTGGAACAAGAGTTGAGAAGAAGATGCTGGCAATGGATAGGACACACATTGAGGAAACCTATTGATAGCATTACAAGGCAGTCCTTGTTCTGGAATCCACAGGGAAAGAGAGGCAGAGGTAGACCAAAAAATGCATGGAGAAGAGAGCTGGAAACATAGGTGAAAATGATGAGGAAAACATGGAAAGAACTTGAGCAGATGGCACAGGACAGGAAGACTTGGCATGTATTTGTTGAAGGCCTATGCTCCTTGGGGAGCTAAAGGGTACTGAATGTTCATTTTAATTTTAAAATTGTTAACAATAAGAATGAATTTGGTAAATCATCGAGTTTTTTTACTATTCACTTTAATTGTAAAATTGTAATGATAAGAATATTCTCTGAGGCAGTGAAATTCTAGAGGAACATAAAATTCACTTTCCTTTTTGCTCCCTTTGAAGCATGGAACCACCACTACAGTTAGCTCCCTTGCAGGAAGCGTGCACCAAAACATTCATGTACACTTGCATTAGTGATCTCTGAAGCTGTTTGTTTTACATGATGAAGATGCCAGTCCCCCCACACACAAGCTCATATTAGTCATTTTGGTACTGGTCTAGAAAGCGGGCCCCGGAAGTTCAGGTTTTTGAAAACGCGAATCCGACTTTTTATTTAACAACTCCCGATCCGACTTTTGTATCAACCGCCCATTCGACGATCCGACCGCCTTTGTATCAACATGGAGTTCAATTTATCGATCTTGCCACGCACTGAAAATGACGCTGTCAAATTTTTACAAGCGCGTGGCATATTGCCGGCTGAAAGAATTTGTCGTCAGATTGGAGGTGAGGGTCACATTGTTGAAATCGATGAGAGTTTATTTTCGAAACGGAAAAAACAACACTGGAAGAATCCTACCGCAACAATGGATTTTTGGAGGAGTGTGTCGCGAAACAAGTGAAGTCTTCTTGGTGCCAATCCCAGATAGGAGCGCAGCAACTCTCTTAAAAGCAATAGTTGAACATATCAAGGAAGGTTCAACCATCTATTCTGACTCATGGAGAGGGTACAGAAGCGCTGACATCGAGGCATCTGGATTTTCTCATTTTCAAGTCAACCACAGATACAATTTTATTGATCCAGACACGGGAGTACACACGCAAACAGTGGAAAGAATGTGGGGCAGCGCTAAGTGGAGAAATAAAAAAACATCGAGGTACAGCTAGACAACATCTGAAAACCTACCTAGCCGAGTTTATGTGGAGGTCGAGAGTACCTACAACTAGAAATGTATTTGAAGCTATCCTTGAGGACATTTCACTTTACTGGCCTCCAGAATAGACATTGCATTTTTATGCCAGCTACGGCTGCCAGCTACGGTCCTTTTCAGGGGCCTGAATATCTATCAAAGTTAACAATCAACAATCACTGAGTATCACTAAGTATGCACAGTTATCTCCCCCTTTGCAAAAACAACGGCAAGACGGTTGGGTTATCTCCCCCTCATACGATACATATTTCGTTTACCATTTCGTAAATTGTGTTTCGTTTCTCGGAAAAAGTCTGGGGCCCGCTTTCTTATGACATGCATATAAGAGAAATAGTCATATTCTTTCTTTGTCTCCACATGGACCCCAACAGCTACGTGGGACAAAATCATGATGGGGATAAATTAATTTTTGTAGTTAAGGGATTGTTACAAGTCATAGTAGCATCTGATTAACTGAGTGGCTAGAGCACTGGCCTCTCACAGCAAAGGTGCCACATTTGAAACATGGTGGCATCACGCTCCAGTCTGTCCAGCTGTAAATCGGTGCTTGACTTTGCCCTTGTTAGGGAAGGAAAAGGCAATGAGGAAGCCAACTGGTCGCTACCTCACAATGCTGGACCTGGTATAGTGTGGTTTCTAATATGTCACTTCCCTATGGCAGTATCTACTATGGGTCTTTCTTTACCTTTACAGGTCATGGGCAACTACTGATGAGTTTTCTTTCTCCAACAGTCTATTAGTAGAGTTATGCTGCTTTTGTGTTGTGTACTTTATTCTGTAATCCTTTAGTAGAGGTATGGTACATTTGTGATTGTGTACTTCATTCTGTAATCCATTTGTAGAGTTCTGCTACACTTGTGATTGTGTACTTTATTCTGTAATCCATTTGTAGAGTTCTGCTACATTTCTGATTGTGTACTTCATTCTGTAATCCATTTGTAGAGTTCTGATACATTTGTGATTGTGTACTTCATTCTGTAATCTATTAGTAGAGTTCTGATACATTTGTGATTGTGTACTTCATTCTGTAATCCATTTGTAGAGTTCTGCTACATTTGTGATTGTGTACTTCATTCTGTAATCCATTTGTAGAGTTCTGCTACACTTGTGATTGTGTACTTTATTCTGTAATCCATTTGTAGAGTTCTGATACATTTGTGATTGTGTACTTCATTCTGTAATCCATTTGTAGAGTTCTGCTACATTTGTGATTGTGTACTTCATTCTGTAATCCATTTGTAGAGTTCTGCTACATTTCTGATTGTGTACTTCATTCTGTAATCTATTGTTATACATAGCATTGTGTTTTTTTCTTTTATTTATTTGTGTTAGGACCACCCATGCATGTCCAGAGGGCTGAGCGCCATGCTGACCATGTAGATGGTGACTATCAGGATGATTTGTCCCAAAAGTCAGACACAAAACGTGGAGACCCCAATGATATGAGCTTTTTGAATCCCGCCAACCAACAATTGGTTGCCATGACAAACCAGCTAGAAAACCAACTGAGAACTGGACAGACTAACGTGCTGCCTGGATCTCTGTCACAGCCCATGTCTGTTGAAGAAAAGGTGGGTGCTGGTTATTTCGTGATCATTTGACTCGGGGATGGGTTGTTTCTGAGGAGAGTCAAAGAAAAAAGGGCTTGTGCCTCTCCAAGCATGTCATAACAAGTGGTTACTGTAAGCAACCATGTCATGTCAAACAAATTGCTGCAGAAACCATCACTACATTGGCAAATCAAATGCACTGGTTTTCTATAAGAGGGCTAATGGCAGTTGAGCCCTGTGCTCTGTAAGGAGCTAAAAGATGATGATAAAACTTCTGCCACATGGAGCAGACGTGTGATTGTGAAAATGGCTGTCTTTTGATGTCTTCGGGTATTGGAGAGGTTATGTCATGGAATACCAAGAGCTCAAAGTCATGGGAAAATACAAAATAATATATTCTAACATTTAAAACATAGAAGTAAATGGATATCTGACTCTGCTTTTGAGTTAGGGAAGGCAAAGGCAGAGAGAAATTGGAGCTGGTCACCCCACCTTATAGATCTGGACCTAGTACAGTGAAGTCTCTATCAATTAAAGGACTACCTTAACCGTTTTTAATAGTCATTTTTAATATGAGTGATAAAATATATGTGTGTGGGTGTATTATGTGCTTAGCTTGACTGGTGTGTGTGTGTTAAAAGCAAAGATAATGATCAATGTAGTGCTGCTGTAAATGAGTGTTTTAGGATTGTGTGTATGTATGTATGTATGTTATTTTATGAGAATAGGTGAGAGAATGAGGAGATAATGAGGTGAAAGAGTAAATGAGTGAGAGAAAGATGAAAGGGGGAATGAGGGAGATTGGGGCACAAGAGCAAATAAAGGAGAGTGGGATGACAGAGTGACTGAGGGAGATGGGGTGAAAAAAGTGAGTAAACAAGTGAAAAAAAATGAGTGAGTGAGTGATTTAGAGTGGGTGAAAGAGGGAGAGTGGGGTGACAGTGAGTAAATAAATGAAGAATAGGTGAGTAAGTGTCATGAGGTGGATTTAAGTTTAGAGTGTGTCTGAGTGTGTAGACAAGACCCTAGTATGAGAAAGACTGAGAAGATAGATTTAGATGAGAAATGATAGTGAATGTGGACAGATGAGACTATTGGCTTCGAGGGGTGAGAACCGAGATTGACTCCCTCGCCACTTGTGATGTATTTGATAGCTATAGGCTCACCACCTCTGACACCCTTAAAGGAGATAAGGTTTAACTAACGACCACAGACACACTATACAGACAATTATATATATGTACAGTATAGTTAAAGAAAGTGACTGATCCAGTATGAAGTTTATAATTTATTTACACCACAAAATTAAAGTACATAACAAATAAATAAAGTGCGTGTTCGCACACCTGAAACAGAACCACACAATTAAAATGATTACAAATGGTAAATCCACAATGTCACCCTCCCCTCAACCTGCAAGAAAGAAAGTTAAGGATTACAACAACCTGTTTGGTGGGGTCTCGAACATCAGATCCACCACTCCTAACTAACCTAATATTATTGTTAACCAAAATCTAACTCCACTGTCTGTCTGCAGACGTCATTAAATTAACTGCCTACACAGTTTCAATGCTTTAGGCGATATACCCACCACTAACTAACACCACTGTCTACACCGAAAGCTGAAGGAACTTTTTTTAAAGTCCTACACGAACTGGATGACTAATTTATCATTTGGTCTATGTTTAGTGTCTGTCTGACACTCCTGGTTTCTACTGAGAGGCTTCTCCTCTACACCCCTTCTTTCTCTCTAGTGCATTTGGAAGGAATTTTGACCCCTTCTCCTCCAAATGAATATTGTAGCTGATGACTTGGGGTTTTAGACTGGATACTCAGAATGTAGCTGATTCACTGTTAGTGAAACTGCTTTCACCTGCCCTGTTACCCCTCTTTGGGTTTAGGGCAGTCGGTTTTATTATGACCGAATTTAAACAAACACAACCCAACCCAACCTCCAGGCCACGCGCCTTTTTGGAGTGGTATAATGAGCTCAGAGCTCTGGGTTTTTATAAGATAGACCAGTTCCCGCTGAAGCATGGGGCTTCACTGAAAAAAAGAACTATCTATTTCTGGTGCACATGTACTTGGCGCCGGTAACCACCGCGTCACCAATTCTATTTGATCCCTGGCGATGCCTTGACCCTTCTATGGCCGAATATCTTGGCAAGCTGTAAGGCAAATTTGCACCGCTCCCTGGATGCCATGAAAAATTGCTGTAACAAAAGAAATGACATCTGATGTACACAACTTCAAGTAATCATATCTCTAACACCTAACTCCCTTAAATAATTACCTCTCCCCTAAATAAATACAACTCCCGTCTTCCCCCTCCTCAACTATGCACAGTGATAGACAACATTCCTATCTGAAGGTCAAAACTACCCCGCTTCAACCTGTCTGTTTAGGAAACCCCAACACAGCTGACCTAAATCTTTTGTTACGCCCATCTAGCCACGGGTCACAATAAATTCCTAGCCCTACTTTATTTTTACAGGCTGACTTTGGTTGCTCATCGATGAACACAAAATTAACCTAGACCTCTCTAGGAATAATAAATCCCATCTCCGTATCATTTATTATATCCCTTACCCTCCGACTACATAACAATTAAATGCCCAATAAAATAACGTACACACAATTAAATGCCCAATAAAATAACGTACACAAATTTAAATGCCCAATAAAATAACGTATACAAAATTACTCTAGCGTATTTTACACTGCAAATAGTATAATCAACTCGAGGTTACCTATAGGTATATATATATCGGACCTCGCAATTACTCTGTTGATATAGCCTACGGACTTAGCCTTATACCATTAATTTCACAAACCCGTTACACACATGATAGATCTTGCTACTCGTCGCAGAAAGTTATAAGCACATTTACAGTTCTATTATTTCGTTAAGATAATAATTGATGGCACTTCGAACTAAATTAACTTTAATTAATTTCCCAGAAGAAAACTATACTAAATCGGGCTAGGATGTATTCTTTAAACCGACTATAATTACGACGCTAATAAGTTTTACATACCCAGAATTCGAATATCTCACTTAGAGCAAGCGAATCTGTATAATGAATACGGCGTAGATTTTCACGGCAGGAAATTTTTAATCAGAGAGACCGCTACTTGATTAAACGCGGGTATTTATTACAAAAAAAGCTGATGCAAGCCCACACTATGAGTGAGTCATCGCTTGGCTTCACTTTTAGGGGCCGCTCTTGTGAGCCAATCATCTTGCCGCAAAATCTAAAAATAGTCCGTGCTCAGGCACTATAATTAAAACGTAAGAGTAACCCGTTGACCTATCAGCTGGGTAGGTGTTTTTAAACGTCGGAAAATTTCCACCCAGCCTAATAATAACGGCGTGCTCACTGCTTACTAAATAAAAATGAACGCGATTATTTTAACAAAGAAAAGCCTACATGATCGCAATTAGTTTATAGAAAAGAAGACTGGTGCATAAATCTTAAAATTAAACCCGGCCGTCATCCCTCCTGAAAGCGCAATAAATTACCAAGAGAAGAAGACCAAACTCAAGTACTTACAGAACATAATTATAGGGAGACGAAAGAATGGGGCCTGTGGAAAATAAAATCGCAGTAACTCCTCACAGTAAGAATGAATGAATGATGGTGACTGCAAGGAAAAAGGAAGTAATGAAGTGCAGGATGGAAGAGTGAGTGAGGTAGAATATGGAGAAATAAAAAGTAAAAAAAAAATGAGAGATTGTTTGAGAGTAGAGTGAATGAGTGAGGGAGAATAGGATACAAGACTGAATTGGCGATATTTAGAGAAAGATTAACAAACAAAGAAAAGATTGAGCAAGAATAAGTGATTGAGTGAGAGAGAATGACAGAGATAGATAGCAATGAGGAGCTTTGTCAGCCTAGACTATATAAAACCTTCACAGTGCTCTCTAATGTTCACTCTTGGTTAAAAACATTTGTCCAATTTAAGATGAAGCTGTTGACCTTGGCAGAGAAACCTGGTTACCTTTCCCAGATGTTGGACAAATCTGCCAGGGTGGCTGCTGCTACAGAAACCACTAGAGCAAGCCGTGGTAGGCCAATTGTTAAAGGTAACGGATTCTGTTATAATAATGATCTTCTTTGCTTCTTTTTTGGATCAGTGATGTATCAATCAATGGCCATCACAGCTGGTGGTGTCATGTATGGTAGCGACAAACTCTATCCTCTTCACTTGGACCGTGGCCATCTTTCTTATTTGGCACCAACTGTGGTTCTTGCTTTTCATGGTTCTTGGCCTCCATATTCTCTCTGCCAAGTTGTTTTTGGTTGGTCTCTCTCTCTCTCTCTCTCTCTCATTCGCCTTCTTTCTGGGGTCCATAGTTTGATAATTTTGGTGATGGTGTTTAAGGTGGTCCCCGGTAGAGAAAACTCGATTTTACGTACAAAATATTGATTTTTTACTTTTGAGCTTATTTTATTAAATAATCATCGAGGAATCGAATGAGCTAGGTTTTATAACATAAAAAATGCATTTGATGTATCAAAAAGCATATTTTCTGTACCCACCCCCAGCTATGATTTGCAAATTTGTGCCGAAAAGCTCAATAATACCTTAATAAATCAACCATATCGATTGGAGGCCGACCTCTGTGCAACCTACGTTTTGCTGATGATATTGATCTGATAGCTGGATCAGAATCAGAACTTCAAGACCTTACCTCTAGACTGGAGAAAGTAACAAGAACGTATGGGATGGAAATTAATATAGAAAAAAAGCAAGATATTGGTGAATAGCCATAAGAAACATGTTCCGACCAACATTACGTTAAATGGGCAAACGTTAGAAGAAGTTAACACCTTTAAATATCTCGGGTCCACTATATGTAGTGATGGAAGATCAATTAAAGAAATCAAGACAAGACTTGAGATGGCCTCAGCTGCCATGACTTCTTCTTCTTCTTCTTCTTGCGATCGCATCTTTGATGATTACACCGTCAGACGAGTTCTCATGATGAATTCGACTGTTGTTTGAAGTTCCTCTTTAACTCCATATAGCTTTGAGTTTAGTGTTGAGTCATTCGGCCAGTATATCTTTCTTAACTGGTCATACAGAGGACAGTCCTGTAGAACATGCTCAGCAGTTTGTTCGTTTAATCCACATGTGCACAGTGGTGAAGCAGACAATCGTAGCTTGTGCATGTGTTTATTCAGTTTGTTATGCCCTGTCCTGAGTCGAAAAATAGTTATCTGTCCCTGCCGGTCGAGAGTGTGATAGTCGTCTTTGGGTTGGTTCTGTTCTCTTCTGATAGTCTGGATAGCTCTCTTTTTCTCAAAGTATGTGACTTCATTATCTTCTTGTTCACATTCTCCTCCCTTTTTTGCAAGTTTATCTGCCTTTTCATTTCCGGGTACACCACAATGAGATGGTACCCACTGAAGTATGGTTCTCTATTTGGCAGCTACCTTGTTTAGTTCATTTCTCAGATGCGGGAGTTTACCACCCTTGAGAGCTTGCAGGACAGACAGTGCATCTGTGAGGATGACTACCTGGTGGCAGTCAGAGTTGGTGTTATAAATCATATTTGCAGCTTGCTCTAGAGCTTGAACCTCAGCTGTATAGTTGGAACAGAATTTACCAGTGGGAATGTGCCTAGTCTCATAGTGGTTGTCAGGATATGAGATAAAGATACCGGCACCTCCATTCCTAACAGCATTAGTTGCTGATCCATCTGTATAGGCATGTATCCATGATTGATCGGGATAGCTTTCTTGGATCATACTCAATGTAGCAGTTCGTTTTTGCAGATCATTATACTCACATCCACTTGTGAGACCACTGACTGATGTATTAATTTGGAGGGCACTGCTGGCCTGCTCCCATGGTACAGGGTATAGGGTGGGCTTCAGTGGTGTTGTCTTCATGGATAGGTCTTCTTGATGCTGTCTTATAAGTCTTTTCCCCCGATGCACAAAGCTGCTACGCTTTAGACGTCCCAATGCCAGATCATCTAGTCTTGCCTTCATTGGGTGCATTGGCATACTGTTGTACTTTTCCATCTGGATCATGGTTTTTGTGTCTCTTCTATGGGACAATGTCTGTAATCCAGCAACCTTCTGCATCTCTGTTATTGGTGTAGTTTTCATGGCTCCTGTAATGAGCCTGAGAGCTTGATTTTGCACCTTGTCCAAAGACTGCAGATGTGAGTTAGCAGCTGATGACCATGCTGCTGAGCTAAACTCTAAGTGTGGTCTTATTACTCCATTATAAATCTTCTTTAGATTTCGTTCATTTGCTCCCCAGTTGGTACCTGCTAATTTTCTGAGTATGCCTAGTCGTCTTCGGGCCTTTCCTTCTGCGTTTTCAATATGCTTATTCCATGTAAGCCTTTGGTCAAATGTCACCCCAAGATAGGTGGGGTAGCTTTCTTCCTTGATCACGGTTGTCCCTAGGTGTATGTTAGCTGATTTGTCCTTGGGGGCGAGGGAGAACAGTGTTGTGGAGGTTTTGTCTGTGTTTATTGTGATAAGCCATTTCTCTGCCCATGACACTAGCATGTCTGCTGCCCGCTGCATTCTATAATTTGCTGTGGTGACATTTTCATCAGCGCACCAGAGTACTAGGTCATCTGCATATAAGGCAGCTTTAACTCCTGCAGGGAGATCTTTCACCAGGTCATTGATGTAAACAAGGAAGAGTGTTGGGGAAATTACTCCTCCTTGAGGTACCCCCTGATGGAGCAACACTTTTCTGCTCTGCAGACCGTCAAGAGTGACTCTAGTTCTCCTGTTATGCAAGTATGACTGGATCCATTTCATCATGTTGCCTTGGATTCCACTTCTCCTAAGTTTTGCAATGAGGCCATCTTTCCACACCTTGTCAAAGGCCTGCTTGAAGTCGACCCAGATCGTTAGGACCTTTTTCTTCTCCTGGAAGGCATCTTCTATTGCTTGAGACAAGTAAGTAACTTGGTCTTCTATACTGTAGCATTCTCTAAATCCAGCTTGTTCCGGCACCAGGATCTGCTCAGACTCTAAATACCATTTCAATCTGTGGTTGACTATTCGCTCCATAGTCTTCCCAACACAGCTTGTGAGACTGATTGGCCGGTAACTTGCAGCCTCGGTCTTACATTTCCCTTTCTTTAGTATGGGTACTTGTTACGCACAAATAATTACTTTTTTCCAAAGTCTTTGTATGATCGTTTTTCGTATGTATGATCATTATTTGACTGAAATGCATGTTATATATATTTTATGGTCAAAGGGACAGAACCCGATATATCGATACTGCTATTTTTTATGAGTTTACCTCCTCTTGTATAGAGACACGTTCGGTCTATAATGTCTTGAACGAAGCGTGACCATATCTCCTTATTTGGTAGTATCAGTCAACTGTTGTAGATGTTTGAAACCTTTCTTAACGCTTCTGTTCATGTCCATAAAAGGCGCGACTGTGTAAGACTTTTATCTCGAATGTTCTTAGAATCGTCTTATTGTGAACAGCGACTCAGAGATTGTCACTCTGCGCATGTCTCGACTGGGTTGTCGTTTTGTTGTTCCGCCCAGGTCGGGCAGTTGAGAAATGGACTGATTAGCGAGCGGACGCGACTGCGTCTTGTGATTCTCTGAGGGAAATACATTGTCTTTGTGAGTTAGTTAGCTAACTAGACTATTTCCCCGTATTATTCAAGCCTGCCTGAAGGCATATGTTCATGGTTGATTTTCCGAAATAAGGTAATTCCTCTTGTATCGAACTTTAGGCTATCATCTAGAGGTTCGTCATTTTGTCGCCTTTTTGCTCGCCTGTGTGATTCAAAATGGAGAGGTACTTTGACTAGGATTAAGTCACCGGTATCTTTATACCTGAACTAGTTATATATCTATGGGTCGCTCTAGACCAACAAGACTATTGTCTGTGTTCCAGGATTCGTTATATCAGAGATCACGTCCAAGTCAGATGGTTAGACTTAGGAAGGTTATAAAGGTTGAGCTGACCTGTAATCCATGTATGCTACTCACGTGCAGACAGTAAACGGACGTATTGTATACATCTGATCTGCTAGCATCAGGAAGGAATAATTATTATTGTCTATGAACATTAAGGATCTGCAGCTGACCACGGTTGCAGAAGTTATATGTATTATTTATCAAGCTTCGCTATGATATTTGTTTTCCATACAACTATTGAGTATTGACTCCTACATGACTGTCAGTTAACATGAGTTTGAATGCTGCATTCGTTGTACTATGCCCATGATAACATAAGTATCATGACTGTTTTGTGGCGTGCAATAAATGGTATAAACCTAAAGCGAAGTTACCATTTTTATGACTCTACACGTCATGTTGCCTGTGGTGTACCCTGAACTGTTCTACTGCAACACACACACAGCAACAATCTAAACCAGATAAGACACCCACATCTTGCATTGTAATACCTGGTGTCGATAGAGGTGGTAATTTGACGGCATCCTAATTCCACACTTATCAATTCATGGTGGCCAATAGTTGGTTTATTCTGGTACCAACTCTCAAGGGGGTCAACAAACCCAGACATCATCAGCAGACTACAAGACAACATTGCAGTTGCTATTCATCACCTTTGATGAAATTTTTTGAAAGACGCCTTCTGTCTATCACATTTTTCGCACTCTTTATATGTTTACATGTTATATGTTATTTGGATTTGTATTTATATGTTTATATTTCAGCGGGTTTTCTCGGTTGGGCGGTGTCTTTCAGTAGATGATACCACGCCACAGAGGTTCTACTGTTAGCGTTTTCGTTAGGGACTGTGCGAATTTCCTACTGTGAAATTTGCTAGCGACAATCGTTGCTATATCTGTTTAGTTGTGACGAGTTGTGCTTTATTTTCGTTTTTTGTATATTTTTTTTTTTGTTTCTCTCTTTCTTTCTGTTTTTAGTTTCGATTTCAATTGTTTGTATTTGTAGGTCTCCTCTTTTCTATTATTCAGTTCTTCACGTAAATTGTTGTGTATATACTGTAGCGTCATTTGTTTGTCATATCTTCGCATTCTGTCATCATATTCTTTTTAGTTTCGCTGTTTATTTATTTGACTTATGCGAATGTTTTTGTATTGTTTGATCTTTGTTATTGTTTACATTGACTCTGATCTTTGTTATTGTTTACATTGACGTTGATCTTTGTTATTGTTTACATTGACTCTGATCTTTGTTATTGTTTACATTGACTTTGATCTTTGTTTTGTTTACATTGTTGGTACTTTGTTATTGTTTACATTGTCTTGTTATTGTTTGCATAGTTCTTGCATAGTTAGCTTTCACTATTGTTACATATATGCTCATGCACTATTGATCTATAGTGCACTTATCATAACTAGCTGGTGGTTTGTTGCTTATGCACTATTGTAGTGCAGTTATAATAAATAACTGATGGTTATGCACTGATTTGGGTAGTGCACTGATAATTAAGAGGTGACTTGTGATATTATTGTACAACTGATAATACAAATTGGTGTTAAGTCTTGTTTCCCACAGAGATTGGAGTAAACATAGTAATTATACAAGCACTTTATTAAGTCTTGTTGCTATTAAGATTGAAATAAGATAATTAATTATTTCAGGTTCTGTACTCACATTTTAGACATCATGTCTACATTTGAGTACTTTATTGAGCAGGGTAAAGCCCTTGGGAAGACAGGTGATAAATTAGAAGAATTTGCGACTGTTCAATATGCCAAGGCATTGAAGTCGGAGGAAAAGAGAATGAAAGAACTAACTGAACAAAAGAGAATAGATGCTGAAAATTTAAAACTGCAGATGCAGGTAGATGAAAAGAGATTACAAATGGAAATGGAAAAACAAAAAAGAGAAGCAGAATCTCAGGAGAAGAGACTTCAGGCTGAGGTTGAAAATAAGAGACTTGAAAAAGAAGCTGAAAATAAGAGACTTGAAAAAGAAGCTGAAAATAAGTGACTTGAAATAGAGGCTGAAAATAAAAGATTAGAAAAAAAGTTACAGGCTGAGGCTGAGGAAAGAAAGTTACAGGCTGAGGCTGAGGAAAGAAGGTTACAAAGAGAGTCTGATGAGAGAAAAGCAAAAATGGAACATGAAGAAAAACTCTTAGCTTTGGAGTTAGAAAAAGTTGAAGTTATCTAGTAATGCTAATGATGCTAATAAGGTATCATCTGCTAATAAGTCTAATGCTGTTGATTTCAAGCTTAATTTACCAGCATTCAATGCTTCAATTGATGATATAACATTTTATCTAGATAGATTTGAAAGTGCATGTAAGGTGCATAATATAGATAAAACATTATATGTTTATCATCTGTCCAAGATACTTAGAGGTGATGCTTTGACTTTGTTGGGTATGGTAGATGTGCCTGACAAGAACAACTATGAGGTTGTCAGGGCGGCATTGTTAAAGAAGTACCAACTTAACGAAGACGGATATCGTCTTAAATTTAAAAACATGTTACCAGAAACTGGAGTTGAATTCTCAGAATTCATCTCAGGCATACGTCTTACTTTTTTACGATGGGTTGAGCTTTCTAAGACAGAAAGTACATTTGAAGCCCTCATGGACTTACTTCTTAGAGACAAGGTTATGTCTTCTGTTAATGAAGCTTTTCTTTCTTTTCTTCATGAGCGTAAGCCTAAAAATATAAAAGAAATGGAAGAATACTGTAGCCAGTATGTTACTGCACATCCTCACATAACCATTAGCAACTCTAAGGTAAAAGAAGGTCTGCCAGTTGCTTCGGCAGCACCTTATGGCCCGAATTTTATGCGTAAATTTCAGGGTAGCCAGCAAAATTTCAATAAAAAGAGTAACCGTAATTATGCCCAGAACCATGGTAATCAATTTCAGGGAGATTCTTCTTCCCAGAACTGGAGACAACCTAATATTACACGGTATTCTATTCCCGGTAACTTTAGAAATTTTCATAAAGGTAATCGGTATAGAGGAAAATATTTTTTGCAGAGACCTCAATACCAAGATAATAGAGGTTCTCAACAGCATAGAGATGGTAATGACAGTTATGGAAACTGGAACGCAAACCAGGATAAAAATTACAGTAGGGACTTTAATGATAATTGCAGAAGCAATAATGGTCGCGGTAGATCGCAACAGAAGAGAAAAAGATATCAACAGACAAACTCTGTTCAACAAGAATCTCAGGGAGCAGATAAACAGGTTAATAATGATAAAGACCATAATGCTATCGGATGCTCATCTTTTGACTTTGGTAGGGCAAATAAATGTATCCAATGCAGTACTTTATTTGATCCGAAAACCATTAGTACTCTAAGCTGTGGTCATCCTTTGCCCGCTCTTCCTGCTAATGTTGCTCATGATGGGAGAGGTTCTCTTATATTACATAAGGGGCTTGTAAATAGTAATCCAGTCTCGGTGTTGTTTGATTCTGGATGTACTACTGTCGGGGTTAGGCAATCTCTTGTAGATCCATTCTGTGCTACAGGAAAGGTCATCAAATGTGTCACATTTGGTGGCACGTTGGAAAAATATCCTACTACCATAATACATATTGCTACTCCTTTCTTCACGGGAGAGGTCCACGCGTGTCTACTTCCAAACCCTATTGCGGACCTTATTATTGGTCGTATTCACGGAGTTAGGGAATGTACCCCACAGCAGATTGCTGTTTGGGAAGAGCAAAACATTGAAGCTACCAATACGGTGGTCACAAGAGCACATGCTCTGGATCCACCTCAAACTTCATTAACTAATAATGATGAAGTAAATGAACAAAATAGTCACTTGACTATTACACGTGACTCATTTATCAAATTGCAAGAAGAAGATCCGTCGTTACAAAAATTCTTCATTCTAGCAAAAAAAGGTGATCCTAATCAAAATACTAATAGAAAATCTTGGATTTCTATGAAGAACGGCGTACTTGTACGTATGGTACAAGACTCGACTACATCCACTCATTCACAAATTCTTGTGCCTAAGAGCATGAGGGTGCAAATATTGCAACATGCTCATGACTCGCAATGTGCTGGACATATGGGTTTTTCCCGTACAAAGTCGAGAGTTCTTGCGGCTTTCTTTTGGCCATTTGTGAGCAAGGACATACGAATGTACTGTCGCCTTGCAAAGTATGTCAGGAGGTCAAATCTAAAGGACCACGACATGCTGCGCCTATTCAGGCTGCTGACATTCCAATTCGCCCTTTTCAAAAAATGGCAATAGATATTATCGGTCCTTTTAGAATTAAGTCGGCTAGAGGGCATCAATTTATTCTTACATGTGTCGATATGTGCACACGTTGGCCAGAGGCAATACCTCTCAAGAGCATCTCAACTGCTGATATCGCAGACGCTCTTTGGCTGATATTTTCTCGCTTGGGTTTTCCCGGAGAAATATTGTCAGACCATGGCACTCAACTGATATCAGACACTATGTCACAGGTAATGTCTATGCTACATATAAAAAAGGTCTCTCAGCAGTATCTATCACCCAATGTCTAATGGGTTGGTCGAACGTTTAAATAGGACTCTAAAAACTTTACTGGGTAAAATAACTGAGGATCATCCTCAGGATTGGGACAGGGTCTTACCCGCGGCTCTCTTTGCGTATAGAGAGGTCCCCAATGAACATACGGGGTTTTCCCCTTTTGAACTTGTCTTTGGCGCGCAACCGCGCGGCCCTATGTCTTTACTTCACGATCTAATCACTGCCGATAATATTAGCGATGAGACTCAGTCTTCTTATGAGTACGTCATTGCTCTTAGGAAAAAAAATCATTGAGGCATGCAGACTAGCAACTTCGTCTTCCGAATTTGCTAAAGAAAAGGCAAGGCAGTTTGCGAATAAGAATAGATGTCTACGACAACTTTGTCCAGGTGACAAAGCTCTCGTTCTACTTCCTTCAAGGGAGAACAGACTTCTAATTGCATGGAAAGGTCCATATGCAATAGTCTCCAAAAATTTCTGATGTCGACTATGTTGTCGATATTGATGGAAAGCATAAAACTTTCCACATAAATATGCTCACGGAATTTCATGAAAGACCAGACTATTTGCAGCCTATTTTCCAGGCAACGGACAATTCTCAAGTACCTCATGGTCAATACTCATCGCTGTCAGTTATACAGGATGAGGAAACTACTTTTTCTGATGTCAATCTTCCTCTTTCTATGGTCCCACTTTATTCTACGGAATCTTGGAAAAACGTGACCGTTTCTCCAAATCTTTCCGCTGAGGAACATCGACAAGTTTCTTCGATGTTGCAAACATTTCAGGATGTTCTTACAGACATCCCGGGACACACACATGTCATTGAACATGACATTGTGCTGACTGATCATAATCCTATCAGAGTCAGACCCTATCCAATACCTATCCATTTCCAGTCTCAAGTCGAAAAAGAATTGGATGAAATGATACGTTTGGAAATCATTGAACCATCCACTTCAGCATACTCTTCGTCTATGGTTATTGTTCGAAAAAAGGATAATAACATTCGCATTTGCGTAGATTATCGCAAATTGAACCAAGTTACGAAGTTCGACGCTGAACCTATGCCTTCATTAGAAGAACTACTCAATAAACTTTCTAATTCTAGATTCTTTACCAAACTAGATTTGTCTAAAGGTTATTGGCAAGTCCCGCTAACTGAACGTGCCAAACCTTTTACAGCTTTTTCTACACCTAGGGGTTTATTCCAATGGAATTTCATGCCTTTTGGTCTTATGAACGCCCCTGCTACATTCGTACGCATGATGCGGCGAATTCTCGCATATCGTACAGATGTCATAGCATATCTAGATGATATCTGTCTATTTAGTGATTCCTGGGAAGATCACTATTTGGGTTTATACGAATTACTGTCTACTCTTCGCGAGTATAACTTGACTGCAAAACCCTCTAAAGCCTTTATAGGATTTAGTGACATTTCTTTCCTAGGTCATCGTGTTGGTCATGGTCTTTTAAAGACAGAGGACCACAATGTTTCAAAAATACTTAACATTTCGGTCCCTAAGACAAAGAAACAAGTAAGGAGTCTATTAGGTTTGATCCAATTCTACGGACGATTCATTCCGAATCTGTCCTCCATTATGGCACCGCTTTCTACTTTATTGAAGAAAGGGTCGCCTAATTTGATCCGCTGGTCAAAAGAATGTCAATCCTCATTGGACCAGGTTAAAGACCTATTTTCATCTCCACCTATTCTTAGGTTACCTACTATTGAGAAGACTTTTGTTCTTCGAAGTGACGCCTCGTCAACTGGGATTGGGGCAGCACTAATGCAGGAGTATTCTGATACTCTGCATCCGGTGATGTATATCTCTAGGAAATTAAATGCTGCAGAAAAGAATTACTCGGTTTTAGACCGTGAGTTATTGGCTATGGTATGGTCTATTCTGAAGTTACAAAGATTTCTTCTAGGCGCACATTTCATTGTGGAAACCGACCAGAAAGCGCTTACTGCTATTCAGAGCAAAAACTTGAAGAGCTCGAGGTCCACTCGTTATGCCATAGCTCTTCAACCATTTCATTTCTCGGTTCGAGCTATCCGTGGTTCGGATAATGTAATGGCGGACATTCTGTCCAGATGCCCACACGATTCCACATGATTCTTCTGTCATATATATATTTCCTGATATACAGTCCAATGTTATAATGACATGTTAGTAGATTTTTTTTTTCTCACTTTTTTGAGGGGGAATTTATAACATTGTTCAATGTAATTATCTAAGAAGGCTTAGTTAGTGATATACGGGCCAAAAGATCACTCGGCCACATTTAAATAAATTATTTTCAGGATTGTATTGAGAGATTTACCAGTTGTCTTTAAGATTTGTGTTATTGATATTTTCGCAGCACATCATTGAAGATGCGAAATTGTGTCCATTGTGGAACTTTGAGAATATCAAGTCCTGTACTAGATTGGGAGCGGATGATGTCCACATCTTCTTCTATTGAATGTTTTATGTCAACGAAGATCAACACATGTATTACTTATTAGTTACTGATGCATTACATAATGTAATAAAATAGTGCGGTATATTAATATATTACACCGCTATTTGCAACACATTGTATGATATCATAATAATATATTTGATTTCATATATTGGTATGAGAATAATTTGACTTTTATTATGATGTTGCCAGCATTGTGGTTTGTGTTGGTGGCACCTTCCTGGGATATATACGCGTATACTTAGATAAATTTTTCTCTAAGGACCTGGGATATGATCTCAGTTTCGCTCCAAGTGTTGAGCTATTTTGTTAGGTATATCCGCGCGTCATACGTGCGTTAGGAGCCTAGATTTTTCCGGCTCCAGGATTTTAAAAAAAAAAATGTTTCATTTTTTTTTTCCCGGGAGGGTGCGGTAATGTTACGCACAAATAATTACTTTTTTCCAAAGTCTTTGTATGATCGTTTTTCGTATGTATGATCATTATTTGACTGAAATGCATGTTATATATATATTTTATGGTCAAAGGGACAGAACCCGATATATCGATACTGCTATTTTTTATGAGTTTACCTCCTCTTGTATAGAGACACGTTCGGTCTATAATGTCTTGAACGAAGCGTGACCATATCTCCTTATTTGGTAGTATCAGTCAACTGTTGTAGATGTTTGAAACCTTTCTTAACGCTTCTGTTCATGTCCATAAAAGGCGCGACTGTGTAAGACTTTTATCTCGAATGTTCTTAGAATCGTCTTATTGTGAACAGCGACTCAGAGATTGTCACTCTGTGCATGTCTCGACTGGGTTGTCGTTTTGTTGTTCCGCCCAGGTCGGGCAGTTGAGAAATGGACTGATTAGCGAGCGGACGCGACTGCGTCTTGTGATTCTCTGAGGGAAATACATTGTCTTTGTGAGTTAGTTAGCTAACTAGACTATTTCCCCGTATTATTCAAGCCTGCTTGGAGGCATATGTTCATGGTTGATTTTCCGAAATAAGGTAATTCCTCTTGTATCGAACTTTAGGCTATCATCTAGAGGTTCGTCATTTTGTCGCCTTTTTGCTCGCCTGTGTGATTCAAAATGGAGAGGTACTTTGACTAGGATTAAGTCACCGGTATCTTTATACCTGAACTAGTTATATATCTATGGGTCGCTCTAGACCAACAAGACTATTGTCTGTGTTCCAGGATTCGTTATATCAGAGATCACGTCCAAGTCAGATGGTTAGACTTAGGAAGGTTATAAAGGTTGAGCTGACCTGTAATCCATGTATGCTACTCACGTGCAGACAGTAAACGGACGTATTGTATACATCTGATCTGCTAGCATCAGGAAGGAATAATTATTATTGTCTATGAACATTAAGGATCTGCAGCTGACCACGGTTGCAGAAGTTATATGTATTATTTATCAAGCTTCGCTATGATATTTGTTTTCCATACAACTATTGAGTATTGACTCCTACATGACTGTCAGTTAACATGAGTTTGAATGCTGCATTCGTTGTACTATGCCCATGATAACATAAGTATCATGACTGTTTTGTGGCGTGCAATAAATGGTATAAACCTAAAGCGAAGTTACCATTTTTATGACTCTACACGTCATGTTGCCTGTGGTGTACCCTGAACTGTTCTACTGCAACACACACACAGCAACAATCTAAACCAGATAAGACACCCACATCTTGCATTGTAATACCTGGTGTCGATAGAGGTGGTAATTTGACGGCATCCTAATTCCACCCTTATCAGTACTGTGATGGCTTCTCTCCATACTTGGGGTACCGTTCCTTTCAACCAGCTGTGGTTGAATATCTCAAGCAGTTTTGTCTTTGCTGCTGAGCTCAGATTTACTAGCATTTCGTTGCTGATTTTGTCTGGGCCGGGTGACTTTTGAAACTTAAGCTTGGAAATAGCCTTCTGTAGTTCTCCTAGTGTGATGGGTTCCCTCATTGGGGCAGGAGTATCTGTCTGTCCCATGGTTGCCAGTATTTCTTTTCTTATCTCTCTCTGATGATCTATGTTAATGGGTAAGTTGCTTTCTGAACTGTATCTTCTAGCAAACAAGTCTGCAGCTTGTTTTCCTCTGAAAAGTTTGCCACCTTCATCCAATGTGATAGTCTGCCTAGGTGAGGAACGCTCTTCATTTAGAGACTTGACTAATCTCCAAAGTTTCCTGCCGTCTTTCTCAAGGTTCAGCGATGCCGTTTTAGTTCTCCAGCTTTTCCGTTTTTCTTCTAGCTTTGTTCTCTGAAACTCTGCTACAGCCTTTTTCCATTTGTTGTGAGTTTCAAGTGAAGGCTGAGACTCTGCGTCCTTTCTAGCCCTGTCCATGGCTTCCTGACGTTCTTGGAGTGTGCTGGACCAGTATGGTATGTAGTTACGCCGGCATCCTTTGGGAATGGTTTCTTTTGCAGCTTGTAGTATGCATCTGTTGAAGTCTTTTACCACTTCATTAATGTCTCTGTTCTGTACCTTGAGGGTAAACAGCAGCGTGTTCACCTGATGCCTGAATAAACCCCAGTTGGCTTTTTTGTAGTTCCATCTTGTAATGGCTGGGCCTGTACTGAGAGTTGCACTCTGGACAGTAAGAAAGATTGGGCGATGGTCGCTTCCCCCTAGTTGGTCTCCTACTTCTCTACTAATAGATCCAGCTATATCTGGTGTGGAGAAGGCAAGATCTGGTGTTGAAGTTGTGTGCCATCCTCTGGAGTAGAAGGTAGGAGTATCTGTGGCATTATTGACTAGGATTAGGGAGTGATCATCTTGCCAAGTTTCAACCTCTTCACCTCTGTGATCCAGATGGTTATAGCCCCAGCTCTGGGAGTGGCTATTAAAGTCTCCAACTGCTATAAAGTTGGTGGCTGGTACCTGTATAGAGCTGAGACTCAGGGGTTTGTTGTTCGGACAGTAATAGTTCAGGAGTTCTATTTCCATCTTGTCTACCTTTATCTGCAACAGCTGATATTCTGCTCCATCCATGAAGGTTTTCCTTTCGTGTGCAGGAATGTTATTCCTTACAAGAGTAAGTACTCCTCCTTTTCGTCTATCTTTTCTGTCGGATCTGAAGCATTGATATCCCCTTATTTTAAAGGTTTGATCTGCTTTCAAGTGAGTCTCTTGGATACAGCAAACACTGACTTGCTTCTCATACAAGATGTTTTCCAGCTCTGTCTTTTTGCTGTATCCAGCCTGCTTGCTGTTCACTCCCTCTGCATTCCAGTGCATCATGACAAGTGGCACTCTGGGTTTCTCTTTTTCTGTTTTTTTTTTTTTGGTCAGTAGTTCTCCTCCGCCGTCTGCTGACTCCACAAGACGGTCTAGAGGGTCCTCCAGTAGCTGAGGGTGGGCTCTGTCGAGGCTCAGAGCCCGGCACTGCACCTGCCTGGTGGAGCTCCACAGGGCGAGCACCAGTACGAGATTTATTTGACGGTGTACTCTCCATAGAAAAAAAAAAAGCGAGTTGCGTGATACTGTGGTTTCCGGTGCGCCTTCTGGCCCAGTATCTATGACTTTAGCACCTGTTCAACGGGAGAGTGGGCTCATCCCTTATCTGTTTATGTTCCCAGTAGTAGACTATTCGCAAGCAGCCTGGGGGTGTCACTGCTCTGCGCGGACCTTGTTTACCGAGGCGGCGTCCGAGCTCGTATGGTGAAAATATGGTTGCATTATCTTCAAAATAGCCCTGTCTTTCCTGCCATCCTGCAACTTTGAGTTAGGGAGTTCTGAGCTCCAGTCTCTTTCCCAGGCATTTTATCCTGGCCTGGCATGCATACAGAGGACCCCACTTCTGGTTCTAAGTTAGCAGTTGGGGACAGGTGGGGTAGCACACTGTGCATTCCCCGTCATCCAGGGGGCTCTCCAACTATGCAGAGCTTGCACAATGCTGTGCTCTGGTTCTGGGCTCACCCAAGGAATCCTCACGTCCTGCACAGAGCCACTTCCAGATACCCACCACCTGCCAACCCCCCATTGTAGAAATCTCCTGCATGCGGCCATCCAGTCAAGAGCCAGTATTAAGTCTGGTGCCCAAGTGATTCCCCCCAAGCTCAGTGTGCAATTCTGGGTTCTCATCATGCTGCAACACAGGGGGGATTGTGATGCTCAGCCATCTCTCTCAACTCTGCACCGATAAATGACATCGGGGACTTAACTGTGTCTCAGTACTGGGAGGCCCCGTTTCCGGGTACACCACACACAGCCAGTTGAGGCAACGGTCGCCGTGGGCGTGCCAAATACTGACCGAGTCAAGGAAGTCATTTCAAATCAGACTCAGCTGCCATGACAAGGTTGAATGTGATCTGGAAAAGTAACATCAGTTTTCCTGTGAAGATCAAATTATACAAATCACTTGTATTATCTATTCTCTTGTATGGGTGTGAGGGCTGGACACTCACTGCAGATACGGAGCGAAGGATTCAGGCTTTCGAGCATAAATGTTATAGAAGAATTTTGCGCATTTGCTATAAAGAGCACAAAACAAATGTCTATGTTAGAGAGAAGATAAACATCTATGCAGGCCACCAAGAACCACTTTTGTCAATAATGAAACGTCGAAAGCTTGCCTGGTTTGGGCATTTAACTCGTCATGACTCCCTTTCGAAAACGATCCTTCAGGGAACAGTCGAAGGTAAACGGAGAAGAGGAAGGCAGAGAAAATCCTGGGCTGATAACATCAAAGAATGGGCAGGACACGGTTTTTCCACACTTGTACGCATTGCTGAGGATAGAGAGCAGTGGAGGACCCTGTCTGCTGATGCTTCCACCATGGCACCCCTACGCCCCATGACGGGTTACGGGCTGAGATGATGATGATGAATACCTTAGTTACCCTGTCCATATCGGGGACTATTTGATATCGATACACAGGGAATTTCATTGTCTGCCGTAATATCGCAAATTCAAAACTATTTTTTCTCATAGCTCTGAGTGAATTGTGTTTGAAAATTTCCGTAATTTTACGCTAATTGCCTTATAAGGAGTTGTCACGTGGTGCCCTCATTCCCGACTCATTGAAGACACAATCGTAAACAACTGTTTTGATTGGTCATAACAACATTTTGGCTGCGTGCGCAAATGTGGAAGAAGCAACAGCCATTTCCGCCCGTCAACAATTATTGTTTGCTGCAAGTTCGATATTTTTCTTGTTTAAATTTCAGTGAATTGTGTTCTATTACTTCAAAATGGGAAGAATAAGTAAGAGATCAAAGCAAATATCTGCTGCCAGGTTGCGTCGACAGTGTGTGATTTCTACTAGTGGTAAAGGTAAGACAGAATTAGCGGTGAATAATACACAAACTGATAGGCCTACACAAACAACGTGGAATTTCTGCATCCCACTAATCGATAGGCCCATGGTTCACATTGCAGATCCAGTAGTGCCTGGCCCAAGTCGATCTGATATAAAAAATTAGCTTGAGCACGAGCAAGAATGTTGAATCTCATAATACTGTCTTCGCTCAGCCTAAACCTACGTATAAAACCATTGTCGATATTTCTTTCTTCAACAACCTTCTTAAAAATGTATGTTGCAATTTGTGTAAGCAAAGCACATTGCAAACAAGAACTGACAACACCAAGTCTAAAGGTTTCTCTCTCTTCCTGGAAGTTGTGTGTCACACATGTGAAAAAGCAATTTCTAGAACGTACACATCCGAGAGGGAACCAGCAGGCCGCGGCCCTCGTGGACATGCAATCAACAAATCTGCTGTTCTTGGTGCCCTCATGTCTGGAATGGGCCCATATACATTTAATCTCTTCTGTGAGAACCTAGACCTCCCTGGCCTGCACCAGAAAACATTTCATAAATATGCAGATCAAATTTTTGATCATTTGGATACCATGCACTCTACAGTATTTCAACGTTCCGTCAGCATCGTCCGAGCTGAACACGCTAAGAGTCAGCATCGTACCATTAATAAAAAAGAAAGTCATTGACATCGCTGTCAGCTTTGATGCAACATGGCTAACTAGAGGTCATAAGTCACTGATAGGTGTTGGCAGTGTTATTGACATCTTGACTGGCATGGTCATCGATACGCATGTTATGTCTTCCTTCTGTCACACCTGTGAGACTACTGGACAGTGGCAACTAAAAAATCAGCCTGACAAATTTGAAAAATGGAAAGCAGAGCATCAGAAGGACTGCTGCCGTAATTACGAAGGGTCAGCCGGAATGATGGAGGTAAAAGCCTGTGAAGTTCTCTTTCTTCGTTCAGTCACAAATCACAAGCTACGCTACACTGTTTTGCTATCAGATGGCGATTCCAAGGCCTACAACAGACTCTGCGACATCAAACCGTATGGACCAGAAGTTGACATAACCAAAGAAGAGTGCGTCAACCATGTTGCAAAGCGATTAGGCACTGCACTGAGGACACTGATTACTGACTGCAGGAAACAAAAAGTCACCCTTGGGGGAAATGGCCGTGGTCGTCTAACCCAAAATGCCATACAAAAAATTGTGTATTTACTACACCAGGGCCATCCGCAAGCATAGTACAGCCCCAGAGATGAAACAAGCCATCATGGCTTCTCTCTACCATGGGTATTCGACAAACGACAAACCCCAACATAATTTGTGTCCCCCAGGCAAAGACTCCTGGTGTTTCTATCAGGCTTCCATCGCCAAAAGAGAAGCTGCCGGACCACACGAGACCAAGGTTCACACTCCGCTAGACTACAACCTGCTCCATAAGCACTTAGCCCCTATTTATGAGCGTCTTACTGATCAGCATTTGCTGAAGCGATGTCAGCTAGGTGCTACACAAAATGCAAATGAAAGCCTACACAATGTTATATGGAGTCGTTGCAGCAAGCAGAAATTTGTGTCATTAAAAAAAGTCAAATTCAGTGTCCTTGTGGCCGTTGGAGAGTTCAACTTTGGTCCATCAGCCAGTGCAGAAATAAAAAGGCTGTGTGGTCAAGCATCTGGAACAAACTCAATACGCCTTGGACAGGTGCGACTGAGGAAACGTCTGGCCAACAGCCAGAAACATGAGGCTGAGAAACTTGTAAAAAGAAGAAAAATTAGGCAAGAGGCAAGAGGCAAGACAAAGGCGAGAGGTGGAGCTGCAGCAAGCTGAAGGAGGTGCAGCATATAGTCCTGGAGGATTTTAATTATATTCAGCCCCCCAGAATGGAGTATATTGGACAAGACAAGGCACTCGGTGAGTAAAATGCATTTATCTTACAACTAACATTTTATTAACCAAAATTTTATTACTAACAAACTATCTAACAGAGTAGTCTAAAATTTGGCATGCATGTAGTACACATATATACCTTTAAATTGTCACATGCTTTTTTGATATTTTGGTAATTTGCTTTGATATATTTTTTTTAATATTTTTTTTTTCATACAAATAGTGTATTTTTTTTTTAAATCATTAAAAATAGAATTTTAAAGGAAGCTGAAGGAGGTGCAGCATATAGTGCTGGACAATTTTAAACACATTCAGCCCCCCAGAATGAAGTATATTGGACAAGACAAGTCATTGGTGACTAAAATGCATTTTTCTTAAAAACCTATTGAGCACATAAAAAGTTTGAAAATGTTATTAGAACAAAAGTTAGTTTTCACTGTAGTTCAACCCCTTAATATGGTTGTTGACACTTGTTTCAGATTGTTGACCCTGGTTTTTACAGCAATGTCATTTTTGATATAATTCCTGCTTCAGTCCTTTTTATTAAACTGTTCATTATTTCTGGCCATATATTATTTTATGGTTTTCTGTTTTGTCAGTTGATGTATTTTATTTCGAGCAAATCGTGCTTAAATTATATTGGCGAATGGTAGGTGTAGATTGACCAACATTTCAACAATAGTGAGTTGATAAATCCTGGGATGAGAGTCCACATAATACATTTTATTAACGGCATAGATTCCACAATACATTTCATAATTTTCAAGCAAATATAAGAATCATCTCCTGAGTTTACTTCATTAATTGTTCTAAACGTCTGGCTGTTAACTCGCGATTCCGTAGGTCGGTAATCCGGTAACGAGCAGCTAGAGTTAAACGATCATTATGCTTTGGATACTATTTAATCAAGATACTCCCTGAAATATATTTGATTTGAAGAATAATCCACTTCATAAAAATGAGACGTTATTTGTATCCATATAGGCAGACCCTGGTGCCATATCATAAAGAAAATCCTCAACACAATTACTATCCTCAACGGGAGCCTTATAAAATCGCGTCCGTCTAGGACCGAATTCAAACTACAAAGGGTACAGTTATAATGTCGTCACATGCTAGCTTATCAACGCGACACGTCATCATAAATCTAGGCAACTCTAGCCCTTTGCGTTCAATACCGTGAAGCGCGAAACATAAGATATATATATATTAATAGCATTTTAAAACCTTTAATGCGTAACTTTTAACCGAGCTCACTATAACAGTGGCTAACATGATAAACCATATGTAACAATGGTCATTAAGTCAGATAACAGTGTCAGAGTGGTTAGAATGCTTGCTTCTTGAGGCAAAGGGGCCTGGTTTGAAACCAGGAAGCATCACACTCCAGTCTACTCTGCTGTAAAATTGAATATAACACTGCTCTTGATTTAGGGAACAAACTATATTTTTAAAGGGTTAAGAATTGGGCATGAAGGCCCGTCTAACGTTCATCCCTTCCTCTCTCTCTCATCGTGCATAATGTATCCCTTCATCCTCACATTTACTTCAAAGACAGTGAGGAAAGTAACCAGTCACTCCACTTTATAAAGCTGAAACAGGTATAGGTGGAGTCTTAAACACTTCACTCCCCATTGACAGTATCTGCTATGGTACTGTCTTTACCTTTTAAGTAAGATCCAAGAAAAACAACTCATGTCACAATATCCTGCAAGTTAGCAGATGTAAGAACCTGTCATTCAACTCTTACAGCACATGCCAAAATCCTTGTTCTGTTTAGCACTTACAAATTTAATCTAACAAATTATTTCATAACCTGGCAGTTTAGGGGTAGAAGCTTTTTCAAAAATTCAAGATCTATTAAGATCTTTTATGTAATCAGAAAGAAAAAAAAAGACAAATGTTTTCAGCCAGTCACACTTTTCTGAGGGCAGAACAGTAGTAGTCCTCATATAGAAGGCTGCACTTTACTCTTTAAGTAGCTTGTGACCACCACTGTAGTAGTTCTCATATAGAAGGCTGCACTTTACTCTTTAAGTAGCTTGTGGCCACCACTGTAGTAGTCCTCATATAGAAGGCTGCACTTTACTTTTTAAGTAGCTTGTGGGCACCACTGTAGTAGTCCTCATATAGAAGGCTGCACTTTACTCTTTAAGTAGCTTGTGGGCACCACTGTAGTAGTCCTCATATAGAAGGCTGCACTTTACTCTTTAAGTAGCTTGTGGGCACCACTGTAGTAGTCCTCATATAGAAGGCTGCACTTTACTCTTTAAGTAGCTTGTGGGCACCACTGTAGTAGTTCTCATATAGAAGGCTGCACTTTACTCTTTAAGTAGCTTGTGGCCACCACTGTAGTAGTCCTCATATAGAAGGCTGCACTTTACTCTTTAAGTAGCTTGTGGCCACCACTGTAGTAGTCCTCATATAGAAGGCTGCACTTTACTCTTTAAGTAGCTTGTGGCCACCACTGTAGTAGTCCTCGTGTAGAAGGCTGCACCCAAACACTTTGTGTGCTCTTGCACTGGTAGGTGTTGTAACACTTTAATTTCCATGGTGGGGTTACCCGCCTGAAGTACAACCTTGTGTTATTCATCTCTTATGACATGCGAGGTGGAAGCAATGGCTCTGTTCTCCCTTTGTCTTCTTTGAGACCCGCAGCAACCACACACTGGGAAATGGTTACTCAGTGTAGCCACTCAGTTTTTTCATAGAATATATTTTTTAGTTGGCTTCAAAAAATTTTGATTATTCATTTTTGCATTCTTTAACAATTCCTGTTTTAACCAGTAGATGACCAAAATGGCCAGTGCATTGTTGTTTTTATTTTGTTGCTTTTCCATGAAAGTAATTTCTTTTTTGAATTGTTACCATTGCTTTACTAATTTAGTCAATTCACAAAGCAATTTCATTACTTATATAAGAAAGAATCTGTCCAGTTTCTTTGGGCATATTATTAGAAGAGGAAAGATAGAATATTTGTGACAGCAGGAATGATTGAAAGAAAAAAATAGAGTATTCTGACAGTCGCTGTTTTAATATCTTTATGTATTTAACAGTTGCCAAGGCCGCTGTGCCTTCGTCTCCGGACCTGCTCTTCGCTAAAGCCCAGGGCTAATTGTAGATAGTGGTATAGTGACAGTTGTGCAGTGTATGTGTGCACAGCCACTAGTAGAAATTCTAACAGAACTGAACATTGCCTTCAAACTCTGTCTTGGTGGATACAAGAACGTTAATATGACACACACACTGACATCTTCAATAACAATTCAAATATGACAGTATAATACGAGGTCTCAACGTTTTAGGTGAAAGTAAACTTTAAATTCATCAAACACAGCAACATTGAAGAAAAAGGTTGGCAATCAACACAAGCCTGAGGGTGTTTAAGTTTTATTCTCGAATACGATCTCTTTCGCTGTCTTTATTCTCATGTTGCCTCTATTTCAATTACAAAAACAAATGGGGTGAAGATGATTCTCGTGATCTGTCTTCTTAATTCATTCACTTGGTGAAACAGTCGCATGTGTTAGGTTTAGTCTTATAATTCTAGTCTTCATTATCATCTTAGCCATGTTCACGCTCGTATATATAATAAAAAGGTAAACCTGAGTTCTCTTGTCTTTGTTCGTCTGGATTAGCTTTATATTTTCTGCCCTAAGTCTGATTTATTTTCGGTTCTCTTTTTAGAGCTTAATATGATTTCGTCAAACTAAGTCTATAGATCGAGGCTGCTACATAAATCCTAGCGTATAGCAATATGAACGACGTCCCAATATATGGAGCTGGAAGCTATGTATTCCTACTTACTTGATTGCACAATGCACCCTTCGTGATTTAATAATGGCTGTGAATATTGTTCAGTTGACGAGCTTCTACTAATTACTGTAGTCTGGCCATTACCAGTTGTTAGGTGTTGTTATATATATAGACTGCATGCCGTTTTCATGTTCATTAGTCAGCCAGACGTTCCCTTGATATATGGTACGTCTTCTTTGGTCAGGCACCAGATGGTAAGTGGCCTATAGTGACAAAAACCACGGATCTATGGGAACAAACGCATTAATTTTTACGTTTTTGTCCATACCTCGCGCGTCCCATAGTAATGGCGGTTACCAATCGTAAACTAGAACCCATTTCCAGTAAATTTTGTATCGAGGCTACTACACTAATTCTTCAATGACGTCATACGGAGTGCTTAAGATGGAAATACGAGGGGCGTTCAGAAAGTAATTGTTACGCACGGATCATTATTATTTTTCGTTTGTATGATCATTTTTCGTATGTATGATCATTTTTTGACTGAAGTGTGTATTATATATATTTACGGTCAAAGGGACAGAACCCGAAATATTGATACTGCTATTTTTTTAGGAGTTTACCTTCTCTTGTATAGAGACACGTTCGGTCTATAATTTCTTGAACGAAGCGTGACCATATCTCCTTATTTGGTAGTATCAGTCAACTGTTGTAGATGCCTGAAACCTTTCTTAACGCTTCTTTTGATGACCATAAAAGGCGCGACTGTGTAAGACTTTTATCTCGAATGTTCTTAGAAAAGTCTTATTGTGAACGGCGACTCAGAGATTGTCGTTCTGCGCATGTCTCGACTTGGTTTTCGTTTGTTGTTCCGGCCAGCTCGGGGAGTTTAGAAATGGTCTAAGTCGCGAGCAGACGCGACCTGCGTCTTGTGATTTTCTGAGGGAAATACATTGTCTTTGTGAGTTAGTTAGCTAACTAGACTATTTCCCAGTATTATTCAAGCCTGCCTGGAGGCATATGTTCATGGTTGATTTTCCGAAATAAGGTAATTCCTCTTGTATCGAACTTTATGCTATCATCTAGAGGTTCGTCATTTTGTCGCCTTTTTTGCTCGCCTGTGTGATTCAAAATGGAGAGGTACTTTGACTAGGATTAAGTCACCGGTATCTTTATACCTGAACTAGTTATATATATATGGGTCGCTCTAGACCAACAAGACTATTGTCTGTGTTCCAGGATTCGTTATATCAGAGATCACGTCCAAGTCAGATGGTTAGACTTAGGAAGGTTATAAAGGTCGAGCTGACCTGTAAACCATGTATGCTATTCACGTGCAGACAGTAAACGGACTGATTGTATACATCTGATCTGCTAGCATCAGAAAGGGAATATTTATTATTGTCTATGAACAGTGATGATCTGCAGCTGACACTGTTGCAGAATTTATATATATATTATTTATACAGCTTCATGAACTAGAACTCTATGATTTTGAATGCTGAACTCATTGAACTATGTTGATGATATAAATATCCTGACTGTTTTGTGGTGTGCAATAAATGGAAAAAAATTATACAACGAAGTTACCATTTCTATGACTCTACACATCATGTTGCCTGTGTTATACTCTGTGAACTGTTCTACTACCACATACACAGCAACATCCTAAAATCAGAGAAGACACCTACATCTTGCACTTTAATACCAGGTGTCGATAGGGGTGGCAAGTGGTCGTCAATCTTATACGGAGCTAACGTACCTGGCATTGTGGCGCACCATTATCATTTAGCCTAATCCACCCTTATCATTTTTGGTGGCCAATGTTGGTTTACTCTGATACCAGCTATCAAGGGGGTCAACAAACCCAGACATCATCAGCAGACTACAAGATAACGTTGCAGTTTCTATTCATCACCTTCGATGAAATTTTGTTGAAAGACGCGGCATTACTGACAGTTGTTGATATTTTGAAACTACCCGGCGCTGCTCGGCAGTATTGAAGTTTGTCTGCAACTAGAAGGACAAGTACCGAGCGAATGGATTTCCTGATCTGTTAAGAAGAAGGACAAGTGCCGTAACAACTGTTCCGGTCTCAGAAGTCAATTTGTAGAATTCAGAAGGTCAAGTTCAGAAGCTGTTTCCTGTCAGAAGCTCATTTCCCTCGTCATGGCTGTCTATGGGAGCAGATGTTAATCAACGTTGGATCTTTATCCTCAGAATGCTGACGACATCCTGTTCTGCACCATGCTGACGTTTGGGACATATAGAAGTTAAGTGGCCTGTTTTGTTTGTGAACTGTGCCCTTATGTTCTAGCTGAGCCTTCTAAATTCTTTCACACTTTTTGCTGTTTGTTATATGTTATTTGTATTTGTATATTTATATGTTTATATTCAGCGGGTTTTCTCGGTTGGGCGGTGTCTTTCAGTAGAAGATACCACGTCACAGAGGTTCTACTGTTAGCGTTTTCGTTAGGGACTGTGCGAATTTCCTACTGTGAAATTTGCTAGCGACAATCGTTGCTATATCTGTTTAGTTGTGACGAGTTGTGCTTTATTTTTGTTTCTTGTATATTTTTTTTTTCTTTTTCTTTTCTCTCTTTCTTTGTGTTTTTTTTTAGTTTCGATTTCGATTGTTTGTATTTGTAGGTCTCCCCTATCTATTATTCAGTTCTTTAAGTATATTTTTGTGTATACACTGTAGCGTCATTTGTTTGTCATATCTTCGCATTTTGTCATCACATTTCTTTTTAGTTTCGCTGTTTATTTATTTGACTTATGCGAATGTTTTCATATTGTTTGATCTTTGTTATTGTTTACATTGACTCTGATCTTTGTTGTTGTTTACATTGACTTTGATCTTTGTTGTTGTTTACATTTGACTTTGATCTTTGTTATTGTTTACATTGTTGGTGACCTTTGTTATTGTTTACATTGTCTTGTTATTGTTTGCATAGTTCTTGCATAGTTAGCTTTCACTATTGTTACATATATGCTCATGCACTATTGATCTATAGTGCACTTATCATAACTAACTGGTGGTTTTTGCTTATGCACTATTGTAGTGCAGTTATGATAAATAACTTATTGGTTATGCACTGATTTGTGTAGTGCACTGATAATTAAGAGGTGACTTGTGATATTATTATACATTTGATAATACAAGTTGGTGTCAAGTCTTGTTGCCCACAGAGATTGGAGTAAACATATTGATTACACAAGCACTTTATTAAGTCTGGTTGCTATTAAGATTGAAATAAGATAATTAATTATTTCAGGTTCTGTACTCACATTTTAGACATCATGTCTACATTTGAGTACTTTATTGAGCAGGGTAAAGCCCTTGGGAAGACAGGTGATAAATTAGAAGAATTTGCGACTGTTCAATATGCCAAGGCATTGAAGTCGGAGGAAAAGAAAATGAAAGAACTAACTGAACAAAAGAGAATAGATGCTGAAAATTTAAAACTGCAGATGCAGGTAGATGAAAAGAGATTACAAATGGAAATGGAAAAACAAAAAAGAGAAGCAGAATCACAGGAGAAGAGACTTCAGGCTGAGGTTGAAAATAAAAGACTTGAAAAAGAAGCTGAAAATAAGAGACTTGAAAAAGAAGCTGAAAATAAGAGACTTGAAAAAGAAGCTGAAAATAAGAGACTTGAAAAAGAAGCTGAAAATAAGAGACTTGAAAAAGAAGCTGAAATTAAGAGACTTGAAATAGAGGCTGAAAATAAAAGATTAGAAAAACAGGCTGAGGCTGAAGAAAGAAAGTTACAGGCTGAGGCTGAAGAAAGAAGGTTACAAAGAGAAGCTGATGAGAGAAAAGCAAAAATGGAGCATGAAGAAAAACTCTTAGCTTTGGAGTTAGAAAAGTTGAAGTTATCTAGTAATGCTAATGATGCTAATAAGGTATCATCTGCTAATAAGTCTAATGCTGTTGATTTCAAGCTTAATTTACCAGCATTCAATGCTTCAATTGATGATATAACATTTTATCTAGATAGATTTGAAAGTGCATGTAAGGTGCATAATATAGATAAAACATTATATGTTTATCATCTGTCCAAGATACTTAGAGGTGATGCTTTGACTTTATTGGGTATGGTAGATGTGCCTGACAAAAACAACTATGAGGTTGTCAGGGCGGCATTGTTAAAGAAGTACCAACTTAACGAGGACGGATATCGTCTTAAATTTAAAAACATGTTACCAGAAACTGGAGTTGAATTCTCTGAATTCATCTCAGGCATCCGTCTTACTTTTTTACGATGGGTTGAGTTGTCTAAAACAGAGAGTACATTTGAAGCTCTTATGGACTTACTACTTAGAGACAAGGTTATGTCTTCTGTTAATGAAGCTTTTCTTTCTTTTCTTCATGAGCGTAAGCCTAAAAACATAAAAGAAATGGAAGAATACTGTAGCCAGTATGTTACTGCGCATCCTCACATAACCATTAGCAACTCTAAAGTAAAAGAAGGTCTGCCAGTTGCTTCGGCAGCACCTTATGGCCCAAATTTTATGCGTAAATTTCAGGGTAGCCAGCAAAATTTCAATAAAAAGAGTAACCGTAATTATGCCCAGAATCATAGTAATCAATTCCAGGGTGATTCTTCTTCCCAGAACTGGAGACATCCTAATACTACACGTTATTCTACTCCGGTTAACTTTAGAAATTTTCACAAAGGTAATCGGTATAGAGGAAAATATTTTTCTCAGAGACCTCAATACCAGGATAATAGAGGTTCTCAACAGTATAGAGATGGTAATGACAGTTATGGAAACTGGAACTCAAACCAGGATAAAAAATTACAGTAGGGACTTTAATGATAATTGCAGAGGCAATAATGGTCGCGGTAGATCGCAACATAAGAGAAAAAAATATCAACAGACAAACTCTGTTCAACAAGAATCTCAGGGAGTAGATAAACAGGTTAATGATAATAAAGACCATAATGCTATCGGATGCTCATCTTTTGATTTTGGTAGAGCAAATAAATGTATCCAATAGCAGTACTTTATTTGACCCAAAGACCGTTAGTACTTTAAGCTGTGGTCATCCTTTGCCCGCTCTTCCTGCTAATGTTGCTCATGATGGGAGAGGTTCTCTTATATTACATAAGGGGCTTGTAAATAGTAATCCAGTCTCAGTGTTGTTTGACTCTGGATGTACTACTGTCGGGGTTAGGCAATCTCTTGTAGATCCATCCTGTGCTACAGGAAAGGTCATCAAATGTGTCACATTTGGTGGCACGTTGGAAAAGTATCCTACTGCTATAATACACATTGCTACTCCTTTCTTCACGGGAGAGGTCCACGCGTGTCTACTTCCAAACCCTATTGCGGACCTTATTATTGGTCGTATTCACGGAGTTAGGGAATGTACCCCACAGCAGATTGCTGTTTGGGAAGAGCAAAACATTGAAGCTACCAATGCGGTGGTCACAAGAGCACATGCTCTGGATCCACCTCAAACTTCATTAACTAATAATGATGAAGTAAATGACCAAGATAGTCACTTGACTATTACACGTGACTCATTTATCAAATTGCAAGAAGAAGATCCTTCTTTACAAAAATTCTTCATTCTAGCAAAAAAAGGTGATCCTAATCAAAATACTAATAGAAAATCTTGGATTTCTATGAAGAACGGCGTACTTGTACGTATGGTACAAGACTCGACTACGTCCACTCATTCACAAATTCTTGTGCCTAAGAGCATGAGATTGCAAATATTGCAACATGCTCATGACTCGCAATGTGCTGGACATATGGGTTTTTCCCGTACAAAGTCGAGAGTTCTTGCGGCTTTCTTTTGGCCATTTGTGAGCAAGGACATACAAATGTACTGTCGCTCTTGCAAAGTATGTCAGGAGGTCAAATCTAAAGGACCACGACATGCTGCGCCTATCCAGGCTGCTGACATTCCTATTCGCCCTTTTCAAAAAATGGCAATAGATATTATCGGTCCTTTTAGAATTAAGTCGGCTAGAGGACATCAATTTATCCTTACATGTGTCGATATGTGCACACGTTGGCCAGAGGCAATACCTCTCAAGAGCATCTCAACTGCTGACATCGCAGACGCTCTTTGGCTGATATTTTCTCGCTTGGGTTTTCCCGGAGAAATATTGTCAGACCATGGCACTCAACTTATATCAGACACTATGTCACAGGTAATGTCTATGCTACACATTAAAAGGTCTCTCAGCAGTATCTATCACCCAATGTCTAATGGGTTAGTCGAACGTTTAAATAGGACTCTGAAAACTTTACTTGGTAAAATAACTGAGGATCATCCTCAGGATTGGGACAGGGTCTTACCCGCGGCTCTCTTTGCGTATAGAGAGAGGTCCCCAATGAACATACGGGGTTTTCCCCTTTTGAACTTGTCTTTGGCGCGCAACCGCGCGGCCCTATGTCTTTACTTCACGATCTAATCACTGCCGATAATATTAGCGATGAAACTCAATCTTCTTATGAGTACGTCATTGCTCTTAGGCAAAAGATCATCGAGGCATGCAAACTAGCAACTTCGTCTTCCGAATTTGCTAAAGAAAAGGCAAGGCAGTTTGCAAATAAGAATAGATGTCTACGACAACTTTGTCCAGGTGACAAAGCTCTCGTTCTACTTCCTTCAAGGGAGAACAGACTTCTAATTGCATGGAAAGGTCCATATGCAATAGTCTCCAAAATTTCTGATGTCGACTATGTTGTCGATATTGATGGAAAGCATAAAACTTTCCACATAAATATGCTCACGGAATTTCATGAAAGACCAGACTATTTGCAGCCTATTTTCCAGGCAACGGACAATTCTCAAGTACCTCATGGTCAGTACTCATCTCTGTCAGTTATACAGGATGAGGAAACTACTTTTTCTGATGTCAATCTTCCTCTTTCTATGGTCCCACTTTATTCTACGGAATCTTGGAAAAACGTGACCGTTTCTCCAAATCTTTCCGCTGAGGAACATCGACAAGTTTCTTCGATGTTGCAAACATTTCAGGATGTTCTTACAGACATCCCGGGACACACACATGTCATTGAACATGACATTGTGCTAACTGATCATAATCCTATCAGAGTCAGACCTTATCCAATACCTATCCATTTCCAGTCTCAAGTCGAAAAAGAATTGGATGAAATGATACGTTTGGAAATCATTGAACCATCCACTTCAGCATACTCTTCGTCTATGGTTATTGTTCGAAAGAAGGATAATAACATTCGCATTTGCGTAGATTATCGCAAATTGAACCAAGTTACGAAGTTCGATGCTGAACCTATGCCTTCATTAGAAGAGCTACTCAATAAACTTTCTAATTCTAGATTCTTTACCAAACTAGATTTGTCTAAAGGTTATTGGCAAGTTCCCCTAACTGAACGTGCCAAACCTTTTACAGCTTTTTCTACACCTAGGGGTTTATTCCAATGGAATTTCATGCCTTTTGGTCTTATGAACGCCCCTGCTACATTCGTACGCATGATGCGGCGAATTCTCGCATATCGTACAGATGTCATAGCATACCTAGATGATATCTGTCTATTCAGTGATTCCTGGGAAGATCACTATTTGGGTTTATACGAATTACTGTCCACTCTTCGCGAGTATAACTTGACTGCAAAACCCTCTAAAGCCTTTATAGGATTTAGTGAGATTTCTTTCCTAGGTCATCGTGTTGGTCATGGTCTTTTAAAGACAGAGGACCACAATGTTTCAAAAATACTTAACATTTCGGTCCCTAAGACGAAGAAACAAGTAAGGAGTCTATTAGGTTTGATCCAATTCTACGGACGATTCATTCCGAATCTGTCCTCCATTATGGCACCGCTTTCTACTTTATTGAAGAAAGGGTCGCCTAATCTGATCCGCTGGTCTAAAGAATGTCAATCCTCATTGGACCAGGTTAAAGCCCTATTTTCATCTCCACCTATTCTTAGGTTACCTACTATTGAGAAGACTTTTGTTCTTCGAAGTGACGCCTCGTCAACTGGGATTGGGGCAGCACTAATGCAGGAGTATTCTGATACTCTGCATCCGGTGATGTATATCTCTAGGAAATTAAATGCTGCAGAAAAAGAATTACTCGGTTTTAGACCGTGAGTTATTGGCTATGGTATGGTCTATTCTGAAGTTACAAAGATTTCTTCTAGGCGCACATTTCATTGTGGAAACCGACCAGAAAGCGCTTACTGCTATTCAGAGCAAAAACTTGAAGAGCTCGAGGTCCACTCGTTATGCCATAGCTCTTCAACCATTTCATTTCTCGGTTCGAGCTATCCGTGGTTCGGATAATGTGATGGCAGACATTCTGTCCAGATGCCCACACGATTCCGCATGATTCTTCTGTCATATATATATATTTCCTGATATACAGTCCAATGTTGTAATGACATGTTAGTAGATTTTTTTTTCTCACTTTTTTGAGGGGAATTTATAACATTGTACCATGTAATTATCTAAGAAGGCTTAGTTAGTGATATACGGGCCAAAAGATCACTCGGCCACATTTAAACAATATATTTGCATAATTGTATTGAGAGATTTACCAGTTGTCTTTAAGATTTGTGTTATTGATATTTTCGCAGCACATCATTGAAGATGCGAGTTTATGTCCATTGTGGAACTTTGAGTATATCAAGTCCTGTCCTAGATTGGGAGCGGATGATGTCCACATCTTCTTCTATTGAATGTTTTATGTCAACGAAGATCAACACATGTATTACTTATTAATTACTGTTGCTTTATATAATGTAATAAAATAGTGCGGTATATTAATATGTTACACCGCTGTTTGCACAACACATTATATGATATCATAATAATATATTTAATTTCATATATTGGTATGAGAATAATTTGATTTTCATTATGATGTTACCATCATTGTGGCGTGTGTTGGTGGCACCTTCCTGGAATATATCAGCGTATACTTAGATAAATTTTTTCTCTAAGGAGCTGAGATATGATCTCAGTGTCGCTCCATGCGTTGAGCTAATTTGTTAGGTATATATCCGCGCATCATACGTGCGTTAGGAGTCTAGATTTTTTTTCCGGCTCCAGGATTTTAAAAAAAAAAATGTTTCATTTTTTTTTTCCCGGGAGGGTGCGGTAATGTTACGCACGGATCATTATTATTTTTCGTTTGTATGATCATTTTTCGTATGTATGATCATTTTTTGACTGAAGTGTGTATTATATATATTTACGGTCAAAGGGACAGAACCCGAAATATTGATACTGCTATTTTTTTAGGAGTTTACCTTCTCTTGTATAGAGACACGTTCGGTCTATAATTTCTTGAACGAAGCGTGACCATATCTCCTTATTTGGTAGTATCAGTCAACTGTTGTAGATGCCTGAAACCTTTCTTAACGCTTCTTTTCATGACCATAAAAGGCGCGACTGTGTAAGACTTTTATCTCGAATGTTCTTAGAATCGTCTTATTGTGAACGGCGACTCAGAGATTGTCGTTCTGCGCATGTCTCGACTTGGTTTTCGTTTGTTGTTCCGGCCAGCTCGGGGAGTTTAGAAATGGTCTAAGTCGCGAGCAGACGCGACCTGCGTCTTGTGATTTTCTGAGGGAAATACATTGTCTTTGTGAGTTAGTTAGCTAACTAGACTATTTCCCAGTATTATTCAAGCCTGCCTGGAGGCATATGTTCATGGTTGATTTTCCGAAATAAGGTAATTCCTCTTGTATCGAACTTTATGCTATCATCTAGAGGTTCGTCATTTTGTCGCCTTTTTTGCTCGCCTGTGTGATTCAAAATGGAGAGGTACTTTGACTAGGATTAAGTCACCGGTATCTTTATACCTGAACTAGTTATATATATATGGGTCGCTCTAGACCAACAAGACTATTGTCTGTGTTCCAGGATTCGTTATATCAGAGATCACTTCCAAGTCAGATGGTTAGACTTAGGAAGGTTATAAAGGTCGAGCTGACCTGTAAACCATGTATGCTATTCACGTGCAGACAGTAAACGGACTGATTGTATACATCTGATCTGCTAGCATCAGAAAGGGAATATTTATTATTGTCTATGAACAGTGATGATCTGCAGCTGACACTGTTGCAGAATTTATATATATATTATTTATACAGCTTCACGAACTAGAACTCTATGATTTTGAATGCTGAACTCGTTGAACTATGTTGATGATATAAATATCCTGACTGTTTTGTGGTGTGCAATAAATGGAAAAAAATTATACAACGAAGTTACCATTTCTATGACTCTACACATCATGTTGCCTGTGTTATACTCTGTGAACTGTTCTACTACCACATACACAGCAACATCCTAAAATCAGAGAAGACACCTACATCTTGCACTTTAATACCAGGTGTCGATAGGGGTGGCAAGTGGTCGTCAATCTTATACGGAGCTAACGTACCTGGCATTGTGGCGCACCATTATCATTTAGCCTAAATCCACCCTTATCAGTAATGCACCACATCGTTTTTCTTAGGAGCTGTTTATTCAAAACGCATGAAATTTATACACAATATACATGGATATGTCATGTAAACATCGGTATTATTCAACATAATCCCCATCAACTTGTACGGCTTTATGCCAGCGCAAAACAAGTGCATGTATTCCTAGCCCGTACCAGATTTTGTCTTGATCATGTAGCCATTTCTTCGCTGCATGAATCACTCCTTCATCATCTTCAAACCTTGTCCCACGGAGTGCATCTTTAAGGGGACCAACTAGATGAAAATCAGAGGGTGCCAAATCGGGACTATAGGGTGGATGGGGTAGTACAGTCCAACCCAATTTGGTGATTGCTTCCCGTGTTGCCAGACTTGTGTGAGGGCACGCATTGTCGTGAAAAAGAAGCAGGTCTGCTGGATTCTTGTGCGGCCGAACTCTGCGAAAACGTTGATTGAGTTTTGTCAATGTCTAAATGTAAGCTTGCGAATTGATTGTCTCTCCTCTTGGCATAACTTCCACAAGAATCACACATTCAGTGTCCCAAAAGACAGTGATCATGACCTTTCCAGCTGAAGGAATCGTCTTGAATTTCTTTCTTCTTGATGATTGCGGATGATGCCACTCCATTGACTGTCTTTTTGTCTCAGGTTCAAAATGATGTGCCCAGGTTTCGTCGCCTGTAACAATCTTAGCCAAAAAGTTCTCTCCATCAGCAGTGAAACGCTCCAACAATTCAGAAGAAATTGCTTTCCTTTGCAATCGGTGGTCATTTGTGAGACTTCGAGGAATTCATCTTGTGCAAACCTTAGAAAATCCGAGAGTTTTTATAACTGCATTTGCACTACCAATGCTGACTGACAGCTGTAAGGCCAATTGTTGAGTAGTGATTCGCCTATCAGTAAGAATAATGCCCTCAGCGCATTTCAACATTTCTGCGTTGGTGGCTGTGGCAGGAATTCCACAGCGCGGCTGATCAAGCAGCTCCGTATCTCCACTTCCTGATTCTTTGATTCTCTGAACCCAGCGACTGACTGTACTCCTGTTGACTGCAAAACTTCCATACACATCACATAGATGCTTGTGAATATTCACAACAGTTTTCTTCTCTGCAACGAGAAATTCTATCACAATTCGCTGCTTATAACGCAAGTTGCTAACATGCTCGATTTCAACGGTTTAGGGCAGCCGTATTATTTGGCCGGTTGCAGTGCAATTTAGTGCACACAATTGGCACATGCCATGTTTGAAGTGTGCAAAATTTCATGCTTCTATCTTCATTATTAGCTGAGAAAAACGATGTGGTGCATTACTTTCTGAACACCCCTCGTATGCTACGACATATTGGCAAAGAGAGAAGATACTGATATTATGGCATGGAAAAACGTCAGCAACGAAACTGATCAACAGTACTGAGGACTGGTAGTTGTGAAGCATAGCACTTGATGAAGAAGACAATACAGATTTACTACATTTACCCTAATCATTCCAGTTAAATGAGACAGCAAAAAGATGTACTCAAATGTCAAGACAGTATGGCTTTGAAACATTGAAAAAAACACAAAAAGCTACAGACTTTCATAAATGGGTGCTTGTGTAGAATAGAAGGGTCGAAGCAGAATGGCAAGATCTCTAATGTGGAACTGATGACAAGAACCAGCAGGGAAAAAGAGAGGAGGTGATGATGTTGGCGATAGATTGAAGAATCCTGTTGGTAGCTTTGGCAGGCAGTCCTTACTCTAGAATCCCTAGGGTCTGACATGTAGAGGCAAACCAAAGAATACATGGAGAATAGAGCTAGGGGACACGGAAACAACTTGAGCTGATGGCACGGGACATTAGGAATGGACATGTGTTTGTTGAAGAAGGTCCATGCTTCTTAGGGAGCTAAAGGGTATTGATTGATTGACTGTATAAGATAAATGAGGAGAGCTACAGGTGTAACTTTTCCTTTTTTGTTATGATGTCCCATACCTGTTATAGACTTGTTAGTTGTAAGTTACACTGTGTTGTGTTTTTGTGATGTCCCTTTCCTGTTATAGACTTGTTAGTTGTAAGTTACACTGTGTTGTGTTTTTGTGATGTCCCATACCTGTTATAGACTTGTTAGTTGTAAGTTACACTGTGTTGTGTTTTTGTGATGTCCCATACCTGTTATAGACTTGTTAGTTGTAAGTTACACTGTGTTGTGCTTTTATCATTCAGTACCTCAGCTCCCACGAGCACAAGCCATCAACAAATTCACATTGAGTTGTCATCCTTTCAAGGTCTTTCCATCTCTCTTTTATTTTAAACCCGTTCTTGTCTCCAGTATTCTTCATTGTGCATTTTTAGATATCTTTGTTTCTTGTATCCTGGGAATTCTAGACCAAGAACTGCCATGTAATGCTATCAGTCAGTTTCACCAGTGTGTCCTATCCAGAACTAGTGTTTCCTAAAATCTTGTTTGTCTGGTTCGGTCCATTGCCATAATTAGTAAACACCTAATGAATTTGTTGTGCCTCATTCCTATCATATACAAGTACATTGTGGTTGTAATTTTAGCTGTGTTATTTTCTGTCATCGTGAATAAATACAGAAATTGTTTGTTACCAGCAACTTACCCGCCAAAATGTGGCAGAAAATAATGTTGTGTGCTTTCTGCTGCGTGCTCTGGTGATGGCACTAATTCTCCTGTAATCATTTGTCTGGATGCATTCTTTATGAATTAACAGCCACTTTATCACACCATGTGTTGTAAATGTATGGATATTTTTTTAAATCTTGCCTTGGTACTTATTAAAAAAAAAAAAAAAATTCAAAATAAAATTTACTATAACTCTTGTCTCCGAATCATTATTTAAACAATTATCGGCTTGAGCGACTAAATTGGCCGTATTACTGCACACGTAAGGAACGCCCTTCATTATCTACTGCTAAATGTAAGATACTTATTCATGCTCACCCAAAATGCAAATGAAGAAAATTCAAGAAATTGTGTTCAGAACCAAGCATCCGCCGATACTAAGTAATGGAAACATAATGCGCGTTTTTTTAAAAGGCGTACACTTCAGTTCCATCCCAAAAAACGCGCCATGAAAAAGATTTGAATTTTGGTGACAAAATATATAACATGACTTTAAGGAGGGATAAGACAATTCTTGTTATTAAATATGCCCGATCTTATCATAGATTTTGTAGTTGTTACTTAAGCTGTTATGTTATGTTGTGCTGAAGGGAATAAATACTGAAATAATCATCTTCTTTGGCCCTTGGCCTGCTGACTGACAAAGCAATCAGTGAAATAATAACAATACTAAAGGTACTTGGAGAATAGAGAGAATAAAGAAAAGATTACAACATATATCTGAGGCGGGCATTTTATAATCATTAAGTGATCTAGCCTGATATGTTTTATGTAAACTTCTGTTTTCAGTAACTGAAGAGTCACTACAAGAGGAGAGTCGTCCACAGCAACATTTACTTCTCATGCAGCATCAACACCAGCCATCACCAACTCAAATGAATCAAGGTGCCAGACCTGTAATTGGAGCGGGCCTTAACATGCAGCCGTCAGTTTCAGGTGCAGAGACCACCTTGGCTCAAATGTCCAGCACTCAGCAGAAGATGATGACCAAGCTGGCCACTGGTAGAGCTATTGTGGGAGGCAGTTCTGTCCATCAGCATCAAGTTCCCAGTGCCTCATCTACTCAGAACCATGATGTTTTACGTATGTTGGAGCAACAGCATTTTCAGCAACAACAGCACATGCAGCGGTTGCAGCAAGTGGTGAGTTGTAGTTGGTGAAAATACATTTTGAATTGTTAACCCTTAGCACGCTGCATTAGAAATTCTGAAAACTTGCCCTGCCACTGCATTCTTTTTCACAACGCCCCATGTTTATAGTGGGTGACTTATAACGTCTATAGTTTCTGTGTTTCTTTGTCAATTGCTATCATTTTTTGAATTTATATAAATAAATGAATGATGAATCTGATGATATAAAATTTGTTTGTGTACATGTTAGATGTGATGAAGCGAGGAATGGAAAGATGAAAAAAACGAAAAAAAAAAATAATATTTTTTTTAAAATTTAAAAATTGTTTTTTTAATTTAAAAAAAACACTAACAAACAAAGAGTCCTTATCCCTTGCATCTCAATGAAAGTCATTTGACCAATACAAATCAAATGACGATCTTTTCCTAACACCCATCATCAGTAGCAAAGCAACAAACGCCCTCGTCAGCAGTGACTTTCGGCCGTAACCCTAAATCTTTCCCATAAACCTAATCCTACCCCCTAAAATTAGACATACTAGCAATGACATTCTACTTTTGTTTCCATCTCTGCCATCACCCATATTCTGAGAACCGATATCAGCGCTAATAAAGACAACAATCTCCTCGCCATCGCATCTGAGTTGGAATCCATTAAAATCAGAGCAAAAATGGCCACGTGTTCGATGCCGATTGATTTCGATTTAAAAAATTCATAGAAAATAAACGCGAATACACCCATTCCTAAATGATCGGAAACGGAAGCTAACTCTCTCGCAAATACGATTAAATCTTAACATCCGAGGGTGATGTCACGTGTACACAACAAAAAAATGCTAGAAACCGACGATATCTGAAGGCGCAATAATGCGCCTGCAGCGTCCTATGTTCTGTCAGCTGCTGGCGCAATAATGCACCTGCAGCGTGCTAAAGGTTAAAATCAGAAGTTAAAAAAAAAAAAAAAAAGTAATTTAGCTTGATTCATCTGATTTTATCAACAAGGTAATTTAGCTCGATTCAGTTGATTGTGTTAAAAAATGTATCTTTATGTGTGAGCAAAAACATAAATATACTAGCCGTCATTAAAAACGCATCGAAATCGTGACATGTTTTCACTGTTGAAATGTTTATGCAAGTGAGCGATTTTCAAACCCGGAAAGTGTGCAAGTGATGAAGTTCATGTATTCCCACTTTACTGTCGATGTGATGTTTACTTCAAATTTTGCATGCTTCACGTGCAAAACAAGGTTTTTGATAAATTCTAGCTTTATTAAAAGTCGAATCACATTGAAATTTGGCACATGCATTAGTCAAGTTTCAGCGAGTAAAAAGCCATTATCTGTTTTCATCGAAAGAAAGTCTGTTAATGTTTTTGTCATGCCTCGACTGTCGTCACAAGAGCGATGGCAAGCTGTTGGTATGCTCAGCAGTGGAATGGCGACCAGAGAAGTTGCCAGACATTTCAATTGTGACCAGTCCACTATAGTGAGGCTGAACCAGCGATTTCAGGCAACAGGTACCACCAATGACCGTCCCAGGCTTGGTCAACCTCGTGTAACAACACTAGCTCAAGATCGCCAAATTCTATTGTTACATCTGCACAATCGCTTCCAAACAGCAACGACGGAGACGCCGATGCCAAGCCTGTATTGATGCTGTAGGGGGTCATACACGGTATTAATGATGGCTGTGACTGAATGACAGTGAGTGCGACTTTTGTTTTTACACCTAGGGTTGACAACTGCTTAGGAGCCGGTTCTGAATTGTCTCATGTTTAATAATACAGCAAATTTGGGTTAGTAAATGGATCAGAAATGTAAAATCAGTGGTTTCATGTATTTTAAATTTAGCACAACGAGTTGCGGTTCATAAACTAATGCGATGCGTTTTTAATGGCGGCTAGTATAGATAAATTATACAGAGACAAAAAACAAATAACCAAGATGTGAGAACTTTTTTGTTTTTGTTTTTTTACAAGATAGCTGTTGTTTCAGCTTGCAAAATTCTTTTTGAAACTATCAGAGTTGAAGATTTTTTTTTGAAGGCTTACGCTCCTTGGGACTTTAATCAAATGAGCATTTACTAGTAAAGTCTAAATGGTTTGTCATGAGGAAACCATGGGTCACACAGTTGTAATTGTTATGGATTTTATAGTGTTAAATATGTGCAGGTACTTGTGTTTTTTATTAAAGCAGTTTCTGTCTGTTGTGTGTAAAGAAAATGTCAATATTTGACAGGTTTGTGCTAGATAGATATAGATAGTCCCACAGCAGGTACTGCTGTAGGGGAGTGAAGTGTTAGAGACTTCAGTATACTAGGTCCAGCATCGACAGGTGGGGGTGACCAGCTCCCTTCCTCACTGCCTTTTCCTTTCCTAACTCAACAGGTTTGTGCTACATATAATTTTAACATGAAATGCATTAATAAAATATGTAACAGTACAGATTACACCCATAGGGAAATGGAATTCCCACAGTCCAAGGGTTAAACAGATTAAAACAAGAATTCTGAAAATGTGGTGCCTGGAGAGTATCACAAAAGTAGACCTTTAAGATAGACGCAAAGAAGAGCCGGCTAAGTTATTGTTGATTAACTAGGGTTGCTGGGCTTGTCATACTTTAGCAGACAGTGCCACGTTGAAGAATTTGCACTGTTGAGTAGGGCTGTATAGTGTTTGTGATTGTTGGGGAGCCTGATAATAGCTTTCTTCTTTCTGTGGAGAGTCCTGGGCAAGTGAGCAGCACACGGACAACTATCTCATTTGGATGTGTACAATTGTGGCAGTTAGGCTGATTAGTAGGGTTTAATTTGTGCTTATTGAGTCTGATGTGTTTTCTGTTCTTAGTTGGAATTGTGCTCTGCTCCACTCATCATAGGTTATTGATTAAATATATGTTGGGCTGGGCGATTTCTTTATACAAGGATGTCCAGTGTCACAATGTGGCTTTGATTAGAGTCTGTCTGAGTACAGAGACAAGACACCAGTTTTGAGAAAGTCTGAGAAGATAGATTTAGATGAGAATTACAATGAACGTGGAAGGATGAGACCTTTATAGCTTCAAGGGTGAGAACCTAGATTGACTCTCCCTCGCCAATTGTGACTTATTTACTAGCTACTGTCTCACCACCTCTGACTACCAGAAAGGAGATAAGGTTTCACTAACTTATCCACAGACACCACTATAAAGTCAAAGCATATAAGTACAGTATAGTTAAAGATAAAGTGATCCAGTTTACATTTTATAGTTTATTAAACAACAAATCAATACCACAGCAAAAAATAATAACGTGCGAGTTCGCACAACCTGGAAAAAGAACAAATCAAGTGAAAGACACAATATAAAATTTCCACACTCTCACCCCTGCATGAAAGCAACTAAGGATAAAGAACTATACTTGGTGTGGGTCTCCAAGTAAGAGCCACCCCTCCTGACTACACTATTGTTACTAACTAACACACTGTCCCGCTGAAGATGTATAAACTAAATGACTACACTGTCTCACAGGCGCTCTAGGCGGCCCTGCACAACTAACTAATACACCATCAGAAATTCTACGCTAATTGATTTTTCAGCGCTAACTCAGAGGCTGTCCTCTAAGTATTTCTATCTGACCCTACTGTTCCTCGATAAACTCCTCGATCTCGGTTCAGTGCCTCTCTGACGCTACCGTCTTCGTCTGAGGCTCTGATGAGTTGCTTTTCGTCACGCACCTCCTCTCGTTAGCATTTAAAAAGGTATGTTTTCCCTCTCTCCTTTCCCGAATACTGATGAAGAGGGCCTTGGTAAATACAGCTATATGTTGTTGCCTAAGGCTGTAGATTCGATCACTGCTAAGGACACTCAATTCTGCAAACCGCCGAGTTAACCCGCTTCGGGTTTAGGCCTACTGCATTATTGTGGCAGTATATAAACAACACCAGGCAACGTAGCCTGTTTTCTTTTGTGTTGGCCTTTACGAGCTAAGAGCTCCTATTTAGAGGCAAGTCTCCCGCTGAGGCGTAGGTTTCCTCACGTCAAGAGAACTTCTAATTCCTCTCAGTGTTGCAGACGTAACTGGGCGCCTGGTACAAGTGCCTCCCCAGTTTTCTTCAATTTCACTGATGTCTCATGCCTCCTTCTCCTGAGAAGGCAAAGTCCGTGGTAGGCTTAGAGCTATCTACAACCTCCATGCCGTGGATTGCTGTAAAACGAAAAAAATAACAAAATCTATACAATTCAAACTTACCTGATACTTAACACATTAACACCCAAAATTCATCTACACCCTGGTGTCCCCTAAATTAATAAATCTCCCCTACACACAAGCTATACACAAGAAATAAACAGATATTTCTGCCCAAGGGTCAGACTAATTTACAGCTCCCTCCTATCTCTCTCCCGCACCAATTACTCGCTGTCTGTTACGTAAACCCCAGACGCAGGCTGACCTGAATCTTTTTTGTGCTTGTCTCACCAGTAGGCGTCACAACATCGCTTCACAAATTTCTCGGACCGAGCAGACGGCAATGGTGCTTATTCACGGCACAAAATTCTTGGACGAGTGAGCGATAAAGACTTTTGACGCTCACTATATATATTATGAATAGGCTGATGCAAATCAGACGCGGTGAGTCATCGCGTGTGGCATCTATCAGGAACCATTTTTAACCAACCTTTGACCTACTATCATGCCTGCACATGAATTAAATCGAACCCACCCAATCATATCATAAGCTAACCTCTGACTCAGTGTTGACCGAGCAAATCGCAAAATTATTTCTGCTCACTCGCCGAAATTATACGTAATATTCTGTAACGCCTCTGACCTTCTATCTACCAGAATAATTTAATGGTTCTGCGTTAACCTGGGTTGTGCTTTCCCCCATCCCTACAAATAAAAGGGTTGGTGAAGGTTGTCTGAGTAATCCTAACATCCAACAAAAATAACCCAGAATTAATAACTAATGACCCCGACCGCCTAATAATAATTAAAGAACACAAATAATTACATGGAAAAGAAAAAGGGGGCGAGTTGAAAATAAAATAACAGTAACTCATCACATCCAGTAGACCCTTCACCCATCAGTTCAGCCATTCCTCTTTGAAGTTGTTGTGGAGTATTCATTAAGCTGTCTGCATGTTGGCTGTAGTGTTTATTTGAACCATTCTTGCTCCTAGTATCGCAAGTCTGTCTGTTTTGTCTATGCCTGGTATGTCTGTGTGTCCTGGTATCCACTGGAGAGCGACTCTGGTGTCATATTTTGTTAGCAGGCTGTCAGCTGTTTCAGGCCAACTGTATTATTTCTTTATTTTCAGTTTGGAAGTTAATCTTGTAAAGCCTGAAGTGGGAATTTTGAATCAGTGAAGATTATGATATCTGGGGGCTTATAGATTTCTTGTTTGAATTGGCTGTCTATTGCTGTTGTGAGGCTGGTGTTTATTGCTGTAACTTCTGCTTGGTAATTAGTTCAGAATTCTCCACATGGCAGCCTGCTGAGTAAAACGGCAGCCTGCTGAGTAAAACGGCAGCCTGCTGAGTAAAACGGCAGCCTGCTGAGTAAAACGGCAGCCTGCTGAGTAAAACGGCAGCCTGCTGAGTAAAACAAGGTAATTGAAAAGTCAATCCCTATTTTTAAACTATTATTTCTTCTCTCCTATTCAACTAATTTATATGAAGGAAACATCAAAATAAAGATAATTAACTGTTATTTAATTACATAAAATGCTATGTTACATTAATGTTACAACTCTGCATGAGGGAATCCAGTCCCTTCAGTACATGATTTAACAGCCAGCAGCATTTTTTGCTGTCTCTTGTAACATTAGTTTATTAACCACTTAAGATTTTATTTTGTTTCTGGGAATAAAAAAATTAAAGTTATTTTTCTGAGATGACAGTTATTGGTCCTAGTTTTGACATTTATCTCACGGGCATCCAAATAAAAAACAATGAGAATATAAACATTTAAAAATAGGAAGTAGCTTTTCAGTCACCGTGGAGATAAGGAAACAGATGTAGACACCAGACCACCTGGTCTTTTATATTTGGACATACATAACTGACGGACCTTGTTTCATGGTTGAATGGGACACACCTTACCAAAGCAAGGCAAAAGTCCTGTTTACAAAACAGAACAGAAATGGGGATGGATCAGACTGACACTAAGGAAATTTTTAAAAATTGATAGAGAAATGAGATGTAAGGAAAGGTGAGGATGCCGACCTCCGCGTATGCCAGGGAACCAAGAGCTTCGTATAATTGATTGGAATAACAGAAGTTGTTGAAAATAACATTTACACAGCAGATAAAACAGTGTATAACCATATTGTTGGCCACAGCTGTGCAATTTTTTTTTTTTTTTAAACTAATATACTTATCACTGTCAACCTGCCTCCTTTGTGCCACATGGAAAAAAAATCTTTCCTTACCATAAAAGTAACATCTTCCCTTCTGTTGTAAAATGTTTGCTTTCTTTATCCTGAAAACTTTTCCTTTCTTTATCCTGAAGATATCTCCTTTCTTCACCCTCAAGACGTCTCCTTTATTTATTCTTTGAAAGCTCCTTTTTATCCTGAAAACATTTCTGTTCTTCACCCTGAAAGCATCACCTTTCTTTATGCTTTAAAAACTCTCCTTTCTTTTAATCATGAAAACATCTCCTTTCTTCACCCTCAAGATGTCTCCTTTCTTTATTCTTTGAAAGCTCCTTTTTGTCCTGAAAACATTTCTGTTCTTCACCCTGAAAGCATTACCTTTCTTTATGCTTTAAAAACTATCCTTTCTTTTAATTATGAAAACATCTCCTTTCTTCACCCTCAAGATGTCTCCTTTCTTTATTCTTTGAAAGCTCCTTTTTATCCTGAAAATATTTCTGTTCTTCACCCTGAAAGCAGCACCTTTCTTTATGTTTTAAAAGCTCTCCTTTCTTATTAACCTTTAGCACGCTGCATAAAAATTCAGAAAATTTGCCCTGCCACTGCATTCTTTTTCACAACGCCCCATTTTTATAGTGGGTGACCAGTAAATTCTATAGTTTTTTTTGTTTTTTGGTCAATTGCTATCATTTTTGGACTGTATAGAAATGAATGAATGATGAATCTGATGATGTAAATTTTGTTTGTGTACATGTTAGATGAGATAGAAAGAGAGGAATGGAAAGATGGAAAAACGATAAAAAGATTTTTAAAAATAAAAAAATAAAAAATTTTTATTAAAAAATTTTTTTTTTTAATTTAAAAAAATGACCAACAAACGAAGAGTCCATATCCCTTGCATCTCAATGAAAGTCATTTGACCAATAGACCAATACAAATCAAATGACGATCTTTTCGTTACACCCATCATCAGTAGCAAAGCAACAAACGCCCTCGTCAGCAGTGACATTCGGCCGTAATCCTAAACCTTTCCAATATTCCTAATCCTAACCCCTAAAATTATACATACTAGCAATGCCATTCTACTTTTGTTTCCATCTCGGCCATCAAACATATTCTGAGAACCGATATCAGCGCTCATAAAGACAAAAATCTCATCCCCACCGCATGGCGTCAGAATCCAATAAAATTAGAGCAAAAATGGTCGCGTGTTCGATGCCGATTCATTTCGATTAAAAAATTCTTAGAAAATAAACGCGGATGCACCCATTACTAAAGAAGATCGGAAACGGAAGCTAACTCTCTCTCAGATAAGTTTAAAACTTAACATCCGGGGGTGAAGTCACGTGTACACACATTCTAATGCTAAAAAACGTTGCACGCTGCAGTCGAGATATGTCGACAACAGCAGGGAGAGCATAGGTTACCTTCGTCGACATATGTCGACCGCAGCGTGCTAAAGGTTATACTTGTCACGAAGTGGATTTAAGTTTAGAGTTTGTCCGAGTATATAGACAAGACACTAGTATGAGGAAGTCTGAGAAGATAGATTTTGGATGAGAAATGACAGTGACTGCGAAAAGATGAGACTTATAGCTTTGAGGGTGAGAACCTAGATTGACTCTCCCTTGCCACTCGAGACTTAGTTAAGAGCTAAAGACTCACCACCTCTGACTACCATAAAGGAGATAAGGTTTCACTAAAAGTCCACAGACACCACTATACAGACAAGCATATATGTACATTATAGTTATAGAGAAACTGATCCAGTATGCATTTTATAGTTTATTTAAACAACAAAATAAATAACACATCAAAATAAATAACGTGCGAGGTCGCACACCTGAAAAAAATAACCAAAACAATTAAAATGACAGACAATATAACCCAACCCTTTCACCTACTCTTCCAACCTGCATGGGAAAAAGAATTAAGGATTAACCACCCTGTACTTGGTGGGGGTCTCTAAGTACTAGCCACCACTCCTAACTATCCTATTATTAATTTTAAATCTAATCCACTGTCCGGCTGCAGACGTAACTAAATGTCTACACAAATCTGAATGAACTATCTAATGTCCTACACAGCTAATCACCAGCACTGATCCACTACCGGACTTCTTCAGTGCAAACTCAGAGGCTGTCCTCTGACTCTGACTATCTGACTCTATAAATTCTGTCTCTCCTCTGGTTCTGCGAAGTGTCTCTCTGACACTCCTGTCTTCTGCTGAGTGGCATATCCATTACGCCCCTCCTCTCAATAGCATTCGGAAAAGGAATGATAACCCTCTCTCATGATCCTGACTACTGCCACTGATGACTTTAGTATCAAGCACGAGGTACTTGACTTGGGATGTATATGCTTCACTGCTGCTGACAATTCTTTAACGGCCGATTTAACCCTCTTAGGGTTTAGGGACAAACGGCATTATTATGGCCGTAAACACATAAAACCAACCTCCAGGTCACGCGCCTCTTTGGAGTGGTATAACGAGCTAAGAGCTCCTGATTTCAAAGATAAACCCGTTCCTGCTGAAGCATGGGCTTCACTGCCGGAAAACTGCTTTCTATTACTGGTGCAGACGTACTTGGCGCCAGTAAATACTGCGTCACCAGTTCTCTTTCACCTCTGGCGATGCCTCAACCCTTCTACTCCTGAGAAGACCGAATACCTTGGCAAGTTGTAAGGCAATTTACAACCCTCCCTGTGTGCCGTGAAAATGCTGTAAAACAACAAAATAACAATGACTGTACAACAATTCAACATATTCTCATCCCTAACATATAACCACCTAAATAAATACCTCTCCCCTAAATCAATACAGCTCCCCTACACAACTACGCACCACCGATATACAACTATTCCTACCCAAGGGTCAACTCTCTACAGTCTTCTCCTATCTCTTCCCCCACCTCAACGTAACTATCTGTCTGGTAAGAAAACCCCAGACACCGGCTGATCTAATCTGTTACGGTAGTCTAGCCTCAGGCGTCAAAACATTTACTTCGTTGAAGCGAAACATTCCCCAGTAAAATTCCTAGGCCCTACTTTTTATGACTGACCCGGGAAAGTTATCACTTAACACAATATCAACACACTGTTGGGGCTCCAACTCAGTAATATTAATTACATCCCTTACACCCCTGTCTCCTGACTACACAACAAATTAATATACAATTAAATAAAGTACACAAATACGCTCGCGTATATACACTGCAAATTAACATAATCAAATTGCGATTTTCACAACTACTACTACATATTACAGAGCGCCCGTGTATCTAAGCGCTTATCCTCACACAGTTAGTATCCCAAAGCCACCACACAAATCAAAGATACTACTAGCTTATCATAGAAAAAATTATATGCACAACTTACATTTTTATTATTTCTATAAGATAGCAATTGATGGCACTACAAATTCCTCATCTTTAAATTAACTCCCAGAAGAAAACTTTACTTTATGCGAAGATCTATTATGAAACGAACTATCTACGACGCTAATTAAGATGTACACATACCCAATTTATCGAATTTCTCACTAAGAGCAGACGATATGATGTTGATTCCACGGCAGTAAATTTTGAAAACCAGAGAGACCGCTAAAGACTACGACGCTGTTATTTATAATTGAAATAACCCACACTATGAGTCATCGCGTCGCTTCGCTGTGGGGCCGCCCTAGACCAATAATATTTCTGCAATTTAATAAAGTCTGACCTCGGCCAATGATATCGTAAACTAACTCATGACTCATGTTTATTCTGCTTCTGCGCATCTTATTGCGTCACGTTAGATAAGGTTTTCTGACCGTTCGCGTTATCAAGATAAATTTGATTGGTTATAGCGTTGAACCTGGGTCGTTTCTCCCCCCATCCCTCGTTTAAACTGGATGGGTGTTTCTAACATCAGAAAATTTTTACCCAGCCTAATAATATTACTCAAACGCCTAATAAAATAAAATTGAACGCAATTACTTAGAGAGAAAAGGACTGGGGCAAAATTGAAATTAAAACCCACAGTAACTCCTCATAAATAAACGCAAATAATACATGGAGAAGAAAAATGGGGCCCGTTGAAAATAAAATGACAGTAAATCCTCACAATACTTAAAACATCTCCTTTCTTTATTCTGAAAACAGCACCTTTCTTCGCCCTCAAAACATCTTTCTTTATACTTTAAAAGCTGTCCTTTGTTTCATACTGGAAACATCTCCTTTCTTTATCCTGAAAAAATCTCCTTTTTTTATCCTGAAAACATCTTTCTTTATCCTTTACAAGCTGTCTTTTCTTTATACGTTCCCTACTTTGAAAACATCTCCTGACCTGACATCCTCACATTACAAACATATTTTTTAATTTGAATCATATAATTAGACATTAATTACTGTCAAGCTTCAGCTATGTTGTACCAGATTCCTTCCATTCATTATTTATGTGACTTGCAGCCCCACTGTCAGGGAATGGTGCTGCCTCCACCACCTATGGGTACACCAATTGCTTGTCTGGGCCCACCCCCTGTGGCGATCCCTGTCTCTGGTTGTGTCCCTTTAGTGTGGCAGCCTCCAAACTCGACTACAAATGCTGCTTTAATGCATCAACAGATTGTTCAGGGTGAGTTTTTCCGTACTTACTATTCTATCCCCCCCTCCTTTCCACCCAGAGTTTTGAGGGGACATTGGCACAAGTTTGTTTGGGTGCTTCATTTATTTTTATTGTTAAATATTGTATAATTTGCATGAACTTTTAATTTTATATGTAATAAAGTTTGTGTTATAATTTTTAAGGGGTTATATTAATAGTATTTTCTCTTAGATGAGTAGTTGTTCACCTGTCAAGCAAGTTTTACTTGTAATAACTTTTTAGCTCTGGCTTTCTTTGTCATATTTCCTAACTCGGAGTTCATCATATTTTCCAACTTTGAATTGCCTTATTGCATTTCGCGACTAAGTTTTTGTTTGTTTGTTTTGTGTGTGCCGACTATAGGATTATCTGTCATGTTTGTTGATTGTAATTTGTTGATTGTTGTTTGTTGATTGTATGAATCTGATAAGCAGAGTGGTTAAAGCACTAGCCTCTCATGGCACAGGTAGCAAAACAAAGTAGCATCACGCTCCAGTCTGTCTGGCTGTAAATAAGTACCTGACTGCTCTTCAGTTAGTGTAAGCTTATGGCAGCAAGGAAGAAAACTGGTTACTCCATGTCTCAAAGCTGACCTAGTAAAGTGAAGTCTCTAACACTGTCACCTACGACAGTATCTGCTTAATGACTACCTTTATCTTTCGTGTTTGTGGATTTGTTCAATATTTCCGGACTGCATATTTATTTGTCCTAACTACTTATCCTGACAGTGAATTTTTTCTTAAAACTCTTTCTTTAGTTTATTTTGCCATTTTTCCCAGAGCAACTTAGATATAGTTTTGTTAGCTGAAAGCCAACATGAATTACAAGAACTAATGGAGCTATTACACAGCATAAGTCATAAATATGTATTGGACATTAACACTGAGACAACAAAAAATGTGATAATTTACAAAACAAATAAGCCAACTTTAAAAGTAAAAATAAATGGAAAGGTACAACAAGTCAAAGGTTTATCTGGAGCACATAGTAATAGAGGTTGGCAGATGTGAAACTGAAATCATGAAGAGAGTTGAGATGGTCATCGCTGATTTTAGCAGCATGAGACAGATGTTAGCTTTCAAACACATAATTAACAAATGAGAGCTATGGTGAAAGTTGACTTTACTGATAAACATACAGTGACTTCATGACTGTGAATGCAAAAAGAATCTACCTAATACAATTGGCATCTCTGTATCCAACATGGATGGTGAATAATCAGTTAGAAGAAAGAAATTGAGGCCCTTGAATAGGGATTGAGTAATGGGGTCAATATCATCGACAGAGGGGGGAAAATGTTTCTAGAAAAGCTAGGAGGGAAAAGAAAGTATAAATGAATGCGATAAAAATTAGACAGATAAAATACTGTGGACATATAATGAGAGATCTTGTTGAAAATTATAATAGAAGGAAATTTTTTGAAGGTATTAACAAGCAAGAGGTAAGTGGTGGTGCAACAGGTGGGAAGAAAACTTCATGATACGTACAGGAAAGAGCCTATAGTAGTACCAACAAAGCAAGTAGCACTAGACATTGGAAGATGTATTACACACCTGACCTTGTTTGTAAAGATAGGAACTGATATTTTCAAGAGTAGTGTTCAGTTTTCTGTTAAATGACCTTTTCTGTTTTGTGTTTAAGGAATGTTTTTTGTTTTTTTCCCCCCTTAAGTTTTATGCTCAGGGGAATATTTTTTTCCCTCTTAAGCAGTGTGTGCTCTTTGTTTTCTGGTCTTTTTTTTTTTAAATTATCATTTTCCTTTTCACTCTCTATGAAGCATGGACCCACCACTGCTGTTACCTCTTGCAGGAAGCCTGCACCAAACATTCACATGCACTTGCAGTTGTGGTTTCTATGGCTATGTTTTTACATCATGAAGTTGCCATCTCCATGCGTAGTCACAGTAGGCCTGTTCTTTATTTATCTCATCACAAAGACATCCAGGAACTATACTGAGTTTTTCTTTTTATGAGGGTTACATGCTCCTTTCTTTGAAGTTTGTGTAATTTTTTTTTTAATAAAATTTTGAAATAATTTTTTGTATTGAGCTGACATCCATGTCTTATATACTTGATGAGCTGACAGTTGTTGTTTTCATCCAGCCAATGCCATTGCTGCCCAGCACAACCAGCAGATCTCTCATTTGATGGCCATGCAGCATTACCAACAGCACCGTAACATGTCTGCTCTACCCCCACTGCACACTGTGATGGCAGGTACGTCTACTCATCTGAGCCCTCACAATCAAGCTGCTGGGCCTCTGTCTCCGGCTGCCTTGAGTGCAGCCATTCAGAAGATTGCATCACCTCATGGTGCTCTTAAAATGAGTAAGTTTTGTCTTGAACAAGCATCCTTAACCCTTGTTCCTGGAGTATGCCATGACTGAGCCTTAATAATACATATCTCAGCAAGAGCTGAAGCTCAATGACAGTGGATCAAAGTCAGTAATACATATTTGTTTCATGGCTCACGACATCAAGTTTTTTATGGTACAGAACAATGAGAATCATCAATAAAATTATGATTGCAGCCAAATAATATTTCAGGTTAGACAACTACAACGTTAAATTGATTGTACCAGTGCTTCTCAAACTTCAAACAATTTTGTACCACCTTCTGGATTTATTTTTTTGCTGTATCTTTATACTGCCTGTATTATTATCTGCTTTATCTTTGTTTCTCAAAATTTTTTAAAATATTCTTAATGACAGGACGTGGTTTTCCCAGGAATTTTCTGTCACTATGAGTTTTCATATAGTGTTAAACTTTAAACAGCTGATAGGATAGTATGGTGCTCTCTCTTCCAAACCTCTACACCTCAGAATAGAAGAGGAATGACTAAGTAAGTAAGTTACACTTTAAGGGTCAGTTCATTAAAAAAAATTTTCTAAAAGTATGGTAATGTTATACATAATTTTATTGGAAATTGAATGAGGATTGATAAAGTATAAATTGGGATAAAACAAAACAAAAACTTACTGCTAATATGCCGACCCCGAAAAGGGCCTCCTTTCATGAGTGCCTGAGAAAATCGGCCACAAATTCTGGCCTTTCATCCTTTAAAACTGCCTGGCAAAGAACTGTGGAGGCAGATATGCAAAGCATGAACCAGAGCTGAGGCACCACATGAAGGATGGCTGCCAACCGAGAAAAATGGAGATAGTTTGTTGCTGCCCTACAAGACGCCACTAGGCGTGATGGCCACTGATTGATTTGTCAGTCAGTGGCTAAGGACCGAAGAAGAAAGATCCTTTAAAAATTAATATTCAGATATAGTTTTATGTTATATATTTATATATATATATATATATATATATATATTTAAACTGACTTGATTCTTAAATTTACAATTGCTGTTTCATTTTTGCTGTAAAATTTGACACAGACTTTGTCAACATATAATATTTCTTTAGATGGGCCACTTCATCCATCATTGACAGCAAGTGTTGGAGGACCAAAGGTGGATTTGAGCAGTGGCATTCAGCGCTGGTTCAGTCCAGATATTCTCAGAACTCAGCTGCCCAGTATGCCACCTCTCCCCGCCCAAGGAAGCAGGGTGTTGACTGTGGATGAACTTGAAAGAAGTTGAGCATGTGCAATGGCATCAGCTTTCCACGTGATGGAACACAGATGAGCAAGGAACGGGAGGATTTTGTCTGATTTTGTGTGACCTGGTGTCGCAAGGGTCGAAAGTGCATAGCAAGAAACAGATAATATAAAGTTGATGTAGTGTTTTAGAAGTTATATAACTTTGTAGTGGAGGTTCATAAATGTGAACAACAATGTGACTATATGTTTGCTACAATTATTCTCGTTATGATATTTTCCAAGGCGGAAGAAAAAAGCCAACAAAATAACATTGACAGTTACACTTTTTGTTTCTCTCAGTTCTCAAAGACATTTAAGGGCCATATGACATGGCATGTGACATTTGTTTCATATATAGCAATTTTACATTCCATTTACAAGATTGTTATGAGAGTGAACATTTCTGGTGTGGACAGGCCAGCCACAAAACTGTCCAGTTTAAATTGTGGAGATCTTGGAGGAATCAGAAGTTGTCTGCTGTTGTAGAGTAAAATACCACATTTTGTTGAGTTTGGACATTTTTCAAAGTACGTTCAAGTTTCGTATTGTTTATTTATTGAGTTACTACTGACTGAACCACAGGTTTGGACAGTTTTTAGTTGTTTTTTGTTTGGGTATTGCTAGAATTATATTACGTTTTTCATTTCATGAGTGTTCACAGAGATAGTGATGAAGCTTGTCTGATATGAGGAAAATGTATGTATGAAATTTTCAAGTGATATGAATTAATTTTCTTTCCCTTGTTCAGACTGATAACTGAGTTATGTATTTGCATAAACTTGGTAAAATGGATCCAGTAGCACAGCAGACGATGGAAGGAAAATAAGGTGGATTTTCTGGTTGCCCTCCTGAAAACTGCCATTCTTTCATATGATAGGAAACTCTATACAGAGCAATACAACAGGAGGCAATCTGATCATCAGAAGCGGGCCCCCGTCAAACACGTGTTTCGGCCCTTTATTCTCCTTTACACTCAGGGGGGCGGGCCCACCTGGGTCATAACTCCCAAGTGTCTCTGCCTCCTGTTGTCTTATGTAGAAATAATATGGTGTCTTTCAGGATCTAAGTATTCCCTTTAACATGATATTATGGGTTTGAGGCACACCCTCCACAAAGTATCTGATTTTTCCTTTAATCGGCTAAAACATAAATGGCTCAAGTGTTTGCTGTCACAAGTTTAAAGCCTGTTTTCACAGGCCAGGTTTTAAAAAAGGGTTTCAGGCACACCCTGCTCAAAGTGTTTTTTTTTTTTTAAACTAGGTATTGGAATCTCACAAGACTGCAGTTGTAAATGTTCCTGATGGAAAAATCTGCAGGAATTCAGCTGATGTTAAAAGTTGGCATTGCTGATAAACATACAGTGGCTTTATGACTATGAATACAATTATAATCTACTTAATACACTCGGCATCTCAGCATCCAACACCTTGGGAGCAAGCTTCTTGAATCCGAGACAAGATTTCAACCAATAAATTTAAATCAGATCTGTGGTGACAGTGCTAAACCTAGTATATGACTTTGCATGGTATCTGCTATTTTAGCATTGACGATATTGAATGACAGTCCTGACCCAGATATTTTTATGGGGTTTTCTCACAAATTAAACATGATATTATTTATTTATTTTTTGACTAATGCATTAATTGTTTTTAATTTTAATGATATAAATATTTTCTTTGTTTTCAAACAAATTTGTTAGTACTTCACAAATACGTCAGTGCATGAAACTTTTTTCGTAAGCTTTAGCAAGTTTTTTTTTTTTTTTTTTTTTTTTTTTTCTTAACCAGCGGCACTTAGGCTTTCAGCCCTTCGGCCCAATGACATGTCATTGCGAGGCTGGGGAACCTGAGGACTTTCCTTCCAACCCGGTCAGGAGCTTCGCTCCTTCCCATCCACAGAGGGTTTATCACAGGAGCCGTTCAGGCTATTCAGTCAAATTTCCGGCCGTAAACATTTCTTCAAACGCCGACGCCCGGGTTTGAACCATGAACACCTGGTCGCCAGTACAACGCCGAAGCCATTACACCAGCGCGGCTCCCTTAGCAAGTTATAAACTGGCAATATACATGAAGGGAAGTTAGTGAACGCAAGTGCATTTCTGTATTTTGTCCTGTCTTGTGGACATTAACTCTTTCTGTCCCAGGTAGTTTTTCAGTTTTATCCAGGTCCCAAAAAGGATGCATTTTTATCCTATGTGCGGTGCTTTAAAAACAAGCAGTAACATTCAAATTAAGTAGACATAAATATTATGCATCAAACTTTAGGAAATTGGCTGAACAACATTGTGAAACGCAATGAGCTCTTATGTGATGCAATAATTGTTTTGTTTTGTGAAGTGCAGAGACATTAACAAGATAAAATACCAAAATTAATTAAAATTGTGCACTAACACATGAATATTTCAGCTCTGCTTAATTTCTTGGTGGTAAAAGCTCAGAAATTGGAAGTATATCCAGTGGAAAATTAACCCAGAAGGTTTGATTACAAACAAATGAAAATTCTAATTTTTGTAGTTTTTTCTTCGTAAAGTCACATATTGCTGAATTAGAATCTCACCTACCCAGTCATGTCCCACGCAATTTAATTTATTACTTAAATATATTATTCCAAGAAATTTGTTAGACGGCCTTCTCGAAATAGAAAATAGGCTATTATCGCTATAAATATCACATAATTCATTTAGAAATAATATATTATGGTTGATTGATCTAGCGGCACTTGGGCTCTCGCCCTTCGGCCCTTTTTTATGGTTGATCAGTTGATAGTCTGACTGTGATGCCTGCGACACTATTTGTAAAATAAAGTGGGCGCATCCAGAGGCCTATGGGTAAATCTATAGGGTAACCTGGCGCATGACTCGGCTCATGGGTTACAATGAATTAATTGGGCTCGTATTGTAGAATTCTCAGTGGTACAATAACCACTGAGTTTGCTAGGCCAGTCACAGCTTTGCCATTGCCCAGCTTGACAGTGACCCAGTCTGGCCTTCATGGCTAATGTAGCAGTCCTATGGGATAACCTACACTATACTTGCCCGAGCCCAGCAGTTCTCTACTTCACTTCTGTTACTACTCTCTCAGAAATTAAATAACTGGTAGATTTGCTGAATTCAATTGCACCAGTGTGTAGATTAATCAGATGTAAATGTTAATGAGGTGACTGATAGATTCCAACTTCTGAACAACAACACAAGACTTAATAGTTACACTGTACTGGTTTGTGGTCACATTGCCTGATGAATCTCTGATTACTTGGCTGCATCATAATAGCGTTTTTTTTTGTTTTTTTTTAAATTTAACTGGTAATACATTTCAAAATCCACCAGATTGTATTCAATTTTTTATTTATCTTATTTTACCATTGGAAAGGAAGAGATACAAATTAAACAAAACAAAATATTCTGAGCGTAACAAATAACAGCTCTTTTGTAGTCAGTAGCAGAAGATGAAGAAAAAGGTTAAAGAGAAGCATGAAAGATAATGACAGTGCTATAAATTGAAAGGAAATGTCAAAGGTGGACTGAAGAATAAAGTTATCAGAGTGTACCCTCAAAGAATCAATCAATCAATCAATAATCTTTAGCTCCCCGAGGAGCATAGGCCTTCAACAAACACATGCCAAGTCTTCCTATCCTATGCCATCTGCTCGTTCTTTCCATGTTTTCTTCATCATTTTCACCTCTATCCAGTTCTCTTCTCCATGTGTTTTTTAGTCTACCTCTGCATCTCTTTCCCTGTGGATTCCAGAACAAGGACTGCCTTGTAATGCTATCAACAGGTCTCCTCAACGTGTGTCCTATCCATCGCCAGCATCTTCTTCTCAACTCTTGTTCCACTGACACTAGTCTGGTTCTTGTCATCAATTCCACATTTGTGACTTTGTCATACCATTTCAGTCCTTCTATTCCACGCAAGCACCCGTTTATAAAAGTCTGTAGCTTTTTGGTTGTTGTTTTTGTTGCTCTCCATGTCTCAGAGCCATACAATAGGACTGACTTGACATTTGAGTTGAAGATTCTTATTTTCGAGTTGGACTTGATTTCTCTTGTTCTCCATATGTTTCCCAATGCAATGAAAGCTCCTCTTGCTTTTTGTATTGTTATTTTGATATCATTGTCTGTCCCACCAACTTCGTCTATATTACTGCCAAGATATGTGTACGATTCTACATCCCTTAGTGGTGTTTCTTCAAGTTCAACCTTGTTGTCTTTTCTTGCATTTATTCTCATTATCTTTGTCTTTTCCCTGTGTATTTTTAGGCCCACTTCTTGTGACCTCTCATTGAGAATTTTCATTTTCTCTTGCATCTGATTATGGTTGTGGGACAGAAGAGCCAAGTCATCTGCAAAATCCAGATCATCAAGCTGTTTAGTCAGATTATACTGGATTCCATTTCTGTTGTGTGATGTCGATGTTTTCATAACCCAATCTATTACTAGTAAGAAAAGAAGTGGAGACAAGAGGCATCCCTGTCTCACTCCCGTTCTAATCCTAAATGGTTCTGTAAGTTGTCCTTCATGAAGAACTCTGCATGTCATGTCTTCATGGGTCTTCCTTATTAAGTTAATGATCTTCATGGGAACTCCATAATGCCTCATCAATTTCCAAAGTGATTCTCTGTCTACACTGTCAAATGCCTTTTCAACCCTCAAAGAATAAAGATGGGAAATGTGACCTTCAATGCCAGTCTTCGATGTGGAAAATTTTTTTTTTTTAGTAATCAAAGAGTATTTAACACATTAACTACCGAATTGAAAAACACACTGTGGCCGAATAAAATTTTTTTCTCATTTTCATCCCGTAGCTGTAGTTTTCGTAATTGTTTACAGATTTTTATGAATTACACGTCATTGTACTATTACAATAAGCACCATTTGTAACTCTAATGTTGGTTGTTGCTATTTAACGGCTGTGTGATGGCCGAGGACTTGCAATATTTCCACAGTTATAACTGCTTGCACCCCATCTCTATCAAAATCACTATTTCAAACAATGTGCACACCGTTTTCACTCTTGTCCTCATCGCTAGATCTATCAGTGATTTGTTGAAACAACTTTCTAGCCTATTCAGCCGTTAGACGAGAAGTACATGCATTTTTTGTGGTCCTATCACTAGTTGCCACGGTAAACAGTTTTACACGATTTGGTAACTAACCCAAAACGCTGAAAAATATGAACATATCAATTTTCCAGTGTTCTACAACAACCATGCTTTGGGAATTTGTTTTCCGGTGGCAACTTAAAATCTTGAACCAGATCAGAAAGTGTTTCAGTACATTTTTCATTCATTTTATTACTAAAATTAGATTGATGCTCAGAGCGGCTCGAGGTCCAAATGATAGGATTTCAAAAGCTGGTCCCACCGGCTTGCGGTAGTTAATGTGTTAATGGCTGTGCCTCTCCATAAACCTGTATAGAGGCTTTGTTACAAAGATGGTTTGTTTATCACAAGCAAAATGATGCACTTATTATAAATGCATGTCTGAAAATGTTAAATATTGTCAGCACTTGCAGCCTGTTGTCAAACATTTGGTCTTTTGAACAGAATTTTTGTGTGTGTCTGGACTATATTTTTTTTTAACTTGAAAGCTGAATATGAAAAACTTAAACTCAGGGAATTTCAAAGTTAACACACACACACACATACCCCTCTTTCTCTCCCCCCCCCCCCCCCCCCCCCCCCCCCCCCCCCTCCCCCCCCAAATTCAGAAAACATAATAAGTATATAGCATGAACAAACAAGGAAAACAGCTTATTTTATACATAATCTGTGACACGTTCTTACACACATGGCTTTCCTGCCAAAAGCAACATGATATAAATGAAGATGTGGCTGCAGGTTGAATGTAATCAGGATTAAATATCTTGATATTTGGATCAATAGCCATGTTTTACTCAAACATACTTTTGATCAGTGATAGCATCTTATGTTTCTTTGTGAATGTTGTGCTTTAGTCACTAACACAGTTGCCTACCATTTGAATGTGGAGAGAACAAATTTTGTGTTAACAAAAACTCATTATTGAAAACTGTGGTTTAAAGACTGTGTTCCATATGCATTGTGGAACATTGTTTGTTCTAATATGAAATCATATGGTTGCTGGCTGTTAAAACTTGTTGGCCATTGCCATATTGTATGAATCATTTTGGAGCTCTTCATTAAAGAAAATCAGTGGTGGTGTAGTTAAAGGTCACAGATATGAAAGATATTTTTGAGGGGGTTTAAGACATTTTCTTTTTGTAAATAAATAGCAGTGAACATTTTTGTAAATAATCTTAAGTAGGTAAATGCAACAAAAGAAAAGTTCATTTTTTCTCTACCTATCCTTTTCATTTTTCCCTGTTGTGATGATTTTGTCTTCCCATTTGTATTTCATAAAGAGTTGTTTGTTGTGGTTTTGGTACACTGTTGATAGCTACCACTAATCATCTTGCAATACACAGCATTCAGTTGTGTTAACAGTTTTACTTTCGTTGGATTAACAAATAAAGTTGTGTATCTTGTACAGGCTTTATTCGTGTTCTTTTAAATTTGGTATTTGAAATTTGAGAATGCATCTCCGTTAGTTTAATACAAGTGACTGCATTTGTTTGTTTTTGCTTAAATTTACTTTATTTTGAGAATAAACTGGGAAATAGTTTCATGTTCTGTTGAATGCAGTGAACAAAGCTGTTGTTAACTTTTTTTTTCTTTTTTTTTTTGAACAATTCTCACATTTCTTCTAATTGTTGATTGACTGTGTACATAAGGCTGTTTGGAACTTGCCACTTGTAATATTTCTTTGACAGTTATATTTATTATTGTTCATCACCAATTGATATATGTTTGTTACATGCTTTATCATCGTCATCATCATAATTATTCCATTTTTTTGTTCCTTTCATATTTTATAGAATGTTGTTTTCTTGTTATGCTAACTTTGTAAATATTTCCTGTTTAGTTCTTTTGTCCTTTATGGTTATGGGGAGCAAGACAGAATGCTAAATTAAGAAGTGTTTTTTCCCCTTTACTTTGCCATGGTGGGTGCAGGATTAGGTAATGCTAGATGTGGGGAAAATTAAGTATTCTCCACAAAAATTGTTGCGCCAAAAATCTGCTTCTGGAAATTGTTTGCCAGAATAATGTTTGGAAAATGGCTTACCTGAATTTTTTTTTTTATTTTCTTTTTTGTTTCTTCAGAATGATTAAATTGTTCAAGAGCAAATTGTTTGCTTGGAATGTTTTTGAAAAAGGATTAGTTGTTAAGTTCACTTTTAGTTATTTCTCAGTCATTGTTGGCCGCACTTAGCTGGTATGTATTCAGGAAGACATACATTTAAAAATTATGTGAATTTACATTTTAATATAAAATGTATATGATAATTGACATAAAGCTACATTTCATATAATTTACTTTGATCACAAAGCATGACATTTCCCTTAAATTCAACTATAATTGCCATAATGCCATATTCACTTTAATAATTGACATAATGTTACAATTAACATACATTCACTTTTTAAGTTGTCATAATGTTGAATACAGTAAAATTTCTCTTTAACACAATCTCATATTTAACATAAATTTCCATTGGTAATATATGTAAAGCTACATTTAACATAAATTATTTTCTATGATTTAAGTAGATATATGGCCACATTTAACATAAACTTGCTTTGATAGTGTAAATCATAAAGACATGTTCACCAAAGCATTGGTATGATGTATAAATAAACTTTAAATCATTTTGACTATATGGAGTTAGGCCCCATTTCATTCCTAGGGGGCCTGTGACGAATAATATAAAGAATAGGACAACTGCACCCTCAGGCATGGTGACGTATGAGATTGTCCATTGGGCTGGCAATCTCATCATGTAAAAACATATTGCCACAGAGACCACTTTTGCAAGAACATGTAAATGCTTAGTGCAGGATTCCTACAGTGGGACCAACTTCAGTGGTGACTCAGTTCTTGTTCAAGTGGTGACTCAGCTCTGTTCAAGTGGTGACACAGCTCTGTTCAAGTGGTGACACAGCTCTTGTTCAAGGAGAACAAAGGAAAATGATATTGATTATTTGATAGAATAGACCGTACAGTAAATCTAGAATATTCTGAGATCCCTGCCCATACAGTAATCTAGAATATTCTGAGATCCCTGCCCGTACAGTAATCTAGAATATTCTGAGATCCCTGCCCGACAGTAATCTAGAATATTCTGAGATCCCTGCCCGTACAGTAAATCTAGAATATTCTGAAATCCCTGCGATATTCATTACAAATTAAAATTTCTCAAGGTTTGTATCAAGAGGCCACTTGCTGAATTGTCCACAAAGATAAACTGACAGAACTGTTTACAATACAAAGAAGGATGTCTGCTTGCACCAGTGATCTTTCTCATGGTCATGAACTGGATGATGAGCCAGACAACAGAAGGAAAGAATACAATGAACATTTCACCAACAACTAGATGGTCTTGAATTTTGCTGATGACCTATGTCTTTTATTACATAAACAACAATAATGGAGGGAAAACAAAACAGGAGAAACAACAAAACCATGGCCGCAGATAAGGGTAAAGAAAACAAAGGATTTTAAAATAAAACATAAGTAAACCTATTCTACTAAAAATCAATTTTCAGATGATGAAGAAGTGCACAGCTTTATTTATTTGGGAAGTACTTTTGCCAGTGAAGGAGGAACAACTCTGGATGTTGGTGCTGGGAGTATTGAAGCCAAATTTATACCAGGATCAGTAAAGCCACACTCTTATACCAAAATGGAATTCTGTAGATTTGTCTCAAGAAAATAGTTAGACATTTGTAAAGTCTTTCCTAAAGTAGATTCGGACATTTTGTGTCTCATCAAGAATCTTTCATCATTTTCCTTTACGCTCCTCATGTAGCATGGACTCACTACTACAGCTGGTCCCCTTGCATGAAGCCTGCACAAAACATTCACATTTTTTTATAGTGGTGGTTTTTGTGGCAGTTTGTTTTATATGATGAGGTTGCTTGCCCCATTAGTCTCCTTGTATGACCTGCCCCATTAGTCTCCTTGTATAAATGACCTGCCCCATTAGTCTCCTTGTATGAATGACCTGCCCCATTAGTCTCCTTGTATGACCTGCCCCATTAGTCTCCTTGTATGACCTGCCCCATTAGTCTCCTTGTATAAATGACCTGCCCCATTAGTCTCCTTGTATGAATGACCTGCCCCATTAGTCTCCTTGTATGAATGACCTGCCCCATTATTCTCCTTGTATGAATGACCTGCCCCATTAGTCTCCTTGTATGAATGACCTGCCCCATTAGTCTCCTTGTATGAATGACCTGCCCCATTAGTCTCCTTGTATGAATGACCTGCCCCATTAGTCTCCTTGTATGAATGACCTGCCCCATTAGTCTCCTTGTATGAAAGACCTGCCCCATTAGTCTCCTTGTATGAAAGACCTGCCCCATTAGTCTCCTTGTATGAATGACCTGCCCCATTAGTCTCCTTGTATGAATGACCTGCCCCATTAGTCTCCTTGTATGAATGACCTGCCCCATTAGTCTCCTTGTATGAATGACCTGCCCCATTAGTCTCCTTGTATGAATGACCTGCCCCATTAGTCTCCTTGTATGAAAGACCTGCCCCATTAGTCTCCTTGTATGAATGACCTGCCCCATTAGTCTCCTTGTATGAATGACCTGCCCCATTAGTCTCTTTGTATGAAAGACCTGCCCCATTAGTCTCCTTGTATGAATGACCTGCCCCATTAGTCTCCTTGTATGAATGACCTGCCCCATTAGTCTCCTTGTATGAATGACCTGCCCCATTAGTCTCCTTTTATGAATGACCTGCCCCATTAGTCTCCTTTTATGAATGACCTGCCCCATTAGTCTCCTTTTATGAATGACCTGCCCCATTAGTCTCCTTTTATGAATGACCTGCCCCATTAGTCTCCTTGTAAGACCTGCCTCAGGGTGCAGTAGTCCTATTCTTCCTTTGTCTCCACAGACACCCCCCAGGAACTGCTCGGGGTGTCACCAAGGATGCATCACCCAAACTGCAGACATTCACCAGCATAGACTTAACATTGGATCCTCGATAATCAGATGACCAGACGTTATAACAAACACAGACCTGTGGAAGGGAACCAGACAACTACTACTTCAGCTAGAGATTCCAGAGAGAAAGTCAACACAGACAGGACATACCTTAGAAAAAAAACCAGCCAATATTTTCTATTTATTTTTATTTTTTCTCCCTATGGAGCCACCACCAAAAAAAAATAATGAATGATGATAATGTTGGCCGCCAGACCAGAAGATCTTTGTTATTTGGATATATGCCCTAATATAACTGAAGAACCATGTGTCTGAGATGAACAGGGTGCACCTTGCTGAAACGGAGCAAAATTTTATTTAATAAAAAAAAGGCATGTAATATTAATTTAGTATTATTACACAGAAGCCCATACATAATGAAAATTGTCTATGATAATGTGCCTGGAAATGTTCCTTGTGGGGGTTACCAGGGTAATTGTTGAGACGCAGAAAGAATAGGACCATTTCTCCCACTAGGCATGCTGTGTGAGGGTGACTAAAGTTGTGTGTGGAGCTAGCAAGCCCCATTGTATAAACAAAACATTTCCTATAGAAGTCACCACCGCAAGAGCACATGCAAGGAAGCCAAATAACGTGATGACCCCAGGGAATGAAGTAAGGCAACAGAAAACTTAGATTATATCTAGTGTGTTATGTGCTAGTAATTTTTTGTTTAAACAGCTGCCTTTAAATATTTTTGCAGGTTAAATTTTCAGGAAAAAATTTATTTTAACTAGAAAATGGCATTTTGGCAAACAGTTTTCAGTTTAATTTTGTGCAGGATTTTGAAGTAAAAATATTTTAAATACAAAAGAATAATGGCATACTAAGTGTGTTTAAAAAAAAAATGTGTTTTCCTTTAAAAAATCATTTATTTTAGATGTTTCTCATTCACTGTTATATTACTTTTGTTTTCTTTGATTTGTTTGGTTTGATTTGTTTTGGTTTTCTTATCTTTCTTTTGTTTTAAAATGTCTGGATCTCTTGACCACAGAGCATAAGTTATTTATTATTTCATCAGAGGTTCATGAAAAAATTGCTGAGAATAGAATGATTGAAATGGTATGGCAAGATTAATTATGTGGAATTGAGGACAAGGACCAGACAAGTATGGAACTGAGAACAAAAACTAGACGAATGCCATTGGAACTAGAGATGAAAACAAGACACTTGTGGTGGATAGAACACATACTGAGGAAACATGGTGATAGCAATGCAAGGCAGTCATTTTCAAATTACCAGTGTAAGAGAGATTGAGGGTGACCAAATAATTTACAGACACGAGAAACGAAGACAAACGAAAGGCATCAAGAATTCATGGAAGGACCTTGAGAGGATGGCACAGGTTAAGAGGGCATCAATTTGTTGAATGCCTTTGCTGTTCACGGAGATGAAGTGTAATCGATAAAGGGGCAGTATAGAATTACCAGTAGTCATATTTCTGCCAACAGCTCAAGCAGCTAGTACAACAACAAGTTTGATGACTTAACCCTTAGATTAATTTTCTTTTTCCTTGCTGGTAGAATTTACCCTAAGCTGGGTAAAGAAAAAGGTAATTCACTTTACTAGGACAAAAGACTAAGAAAATTGCCTATGTTGTGGCCACAAGGGATTCATCTCAATTTTTTTTTTTATTCACCTACCCCGTCACAGTCTCCTCTTCTCTTCCCCCCCCCCCCCCCATATCTTATCTTCCTACTATTTTGCCCTAGGTAAATGTTTATTTAGAGCATTATATGCGAAAATTGAATGCTGAATGCAGTACAGATTTTGTTAAAATATATGTTTCTGTATTAATGTATAACTGACAAAAGCTAATAATAACATAACCATGAAGTATTTGTGCTCCCTGGACACTCTTAAAACCAAAAATTATTTAGAGAATGTGTGATTTCTGTAAACACACATTGGGATCATCGCCGGTGCTACAGAGTTTGTGCACTGTGCTGAGATCCTCATTGTGTGATCTAAGGGAGGAGATCGGAGCACTGATGGAGTTGTCCATGTGCAATGAAGATGGTCCTTAAAGCTAAACCAAAACCAAACCAAACCAAAACCAAAACCAAAAAAAAAAAAAAACAACTATTGATGTATCTCTACGATAGTTAATGGTCCACTTGGATTGGACACTTGTACCATGCCCATAGGTTACTGTGTTTCTTTGTCAACACATTCAGCTTTGATCAGTGTTTCTGACTCACTGCCGTTACTCTTGTTTTCATTTGTGTTGAAACAATGATCCTGACCTTCATTGTTATGATAAAAACACATTGATACTTTCATTGTGAAGAATCACACAATCATCAGAACAAACACATCACCTGTCTAGTATTTCTCCTTCTTCGTTCGCCCTATGATGTCAGCTCAAGGTTCCTGGCATCTCCAAACAGTTTTTCGTTGAGAGAAGTGGGTTGTTGCCATATGCGTAGTATTTACTTAGAACTGAACACCACCATTTTCATACACTGTTTTATTTTGATGGCATTGACCTCTGAGAGATCCACAAAAATCACTGGTTTGGACACAGAAGAGCTCTGTGTACAAAAAACATTACATTACTGCTTGCCAAAACACATTGTAACTGCATGACATACAGGAGTGACAGTCAATGACAGAATAGTACACCATCCCCTGGGAAGAAAGTTGATGGTGATGGAAATATATGTTATACCTAAGGGAACAGTGATTTGTGTCACGGAAGTGTGTGTCATACGCAGTCTAAGGGTTAAGTTATCAATGCCACAATCATAACAACTTAAGGGGTCATAAGCAGTCAAGGGGTTAAACATTATGCAGTTGAAGATTTTTTAACCTTTTCTCCTTCTTGATCATTTTTCTGTTCTTGGTAGATCTTTCAGACAAATCTATTCTTCATGTGCATACAAGTGGATAAAGCCACATTAGTAAATACAGTACTTTCTTTCTTGGGTTCTTTATTATTTACAGGCTTCTGTAGTTGTCTCAATGAATGTTTTATGTCTGTCTTTCTCATAATTGTTTGTTTTTTGTGTGTGTCTAATCAGTTCATGGCATGTCATTTATCTATCTCTAATTAGTTTGCTGAATGTCTTTTGTCACTCTCTGAGTAATCTAACATATTCCTAATAATTGGATGAACAGAGTGGTCTTCATCACCCGTGATGGACGAACAACAGGGAGTCCACTGTATGTCTTTTGTGTGTCTCTAATCACCCCACTGTATGTCTTTAGTCTGTCTATAATCACTCCACTTTGTCTTTTGTCTGTCTCTAATCACTACACTGTATGTCTTTTGTCTGTTCTCTAATCACTCTACTGTAAGTCTTCGAGGTGAATGTAGAATCACCCAAGCAAAAAACTATTTTTGGAGGCTACAGAGATGTGGTTTTACAGAAGAATGTTAGAAATACTATGGACAGATAAACACGAGTAATGTGAATGTTCTGAAAGAGACCAGCACTGAAAGGAAACCTATTACTCATCTTTGAAAGGAGCAGTCCACTGTCTTGGAGCAAACTATGAGAAGAGAAAAGCTGGAGTATTTTGTGACAGCAGGAAAGATTGAAGGAAAAAGCAATAAGTTAACACACAGAAAAGATGCTGGACTTTAACATCATGGCATGTGAAGAAGTCAACTAAGAAATTAGCACTGGAGACAGGAAGTTGTGGAGAGACATGATCACCTACACTGGCAGACATGGTATATGAAGATCTGTTTTTCTCTCTGATAGATATCTTTCTTTTCTCCCTGCCCCCATTATGTCATTCTCCATCTTTCTCAATTACTTTTTTTTAACCACACTCCACCTTGTACATACAGTACTTTGCAAAAAAAATGGCAGTCATATTTTCGCAACGCAGCACACTCATAGAAGCAAATAATAATAAAAACTGTATGTCCAGAGGAAGATTGCTATCTCCCGTATCTATTAACAGTGGTTTCAGTACAATACAATGTTGCCTTCTCCAGCAAGGCAAGCCTGGATGCGGCGAGGCATACTTCCCACAAGTGTTTGTAGGTAATTGTGAGTCAGACTGTCCCAGTATTTTTCAGCTACCTTCAATTGTTCAACGTCTCTGAGTCCACTCTTTTTTAAATGATTCTTGAGTAGTGCCCAAACGTTTTCAATTGGGTTTAGGTCGGTACTGTTGCTGGGCCACTTCAGCACTATCACATTCTTCTCTTGCAGCCATGATTTGGTGGTATGAGCTGTATGCTTTGGGTCATTGTCATGTTGAAATGTGCACCCATCGGGGTACATGACCTGCATAAATGGCAGAAGTTGTCCCTCTAGTATGTCGATGTACCTTTCTTTCGTGAGAATTCCTGTGAAAACACACAGTGGGGTGGCACCTCTTGCTGACACCCCTCCCCAAAGATGGAATTTCTGGGTATGTTTCGGTCGCTGGTACACAGGCGTTACAGAGTCTTTTGTCCAAATATTTATTTGGGCAGGATAAGACCAAACAACCATCAGCAATCAAGAACTACTTATTCGGAGTAACCAGGAGGACATGCACACCATCATAGCTGGCAGACGCTGGAGTTGGGTTGGCCATGTCCTCAGAAGGGACCCTGATACCATCACAAGAACAGCTATGCTATGGACCCCCGAGGGAAAGCGAAAGAGAGGCCGACCAAAAACAACTTGGCGGAGAACTGTGGAAGCTGAGATGCAAAGAATGAACCACAGTTGGGGCACTGTACGAAGGATGGCCGCCGACCGAGCAAAGTGGAATCAATTTGTTGCTGCCCTACAAGACGCCACCAGGCGTGATGGCCGCTGACTGCTTTGACAGTTGGCGGTTATGGATCAAAGAAGAAGAAGAAGAAGACCAAACAGAACATTCATCTGAAAAAAATCACATTGTCCCATGACAAATTTTGGTGTTCGTGGCACCAGTTCAAGCGCATCTGTTTGTGAGCAATGGTGATGAAATTACCCGCTTTTTTGTGTAATTCATCCTGTGTAGCTCCCGGTTGACAGTAGCATTAGATACCTCTGGGCTTCCCAACTCGATCATGCGCTGCCGTATGTTTTCTACACTCTTCATTGGCCCAGCCCGAACGATTTGGGCGAGACGCCGATGGTCCTTTGTGTCCAAAATTCTTGGCCTCCCACTACCTTCTTTTCGCTCGATTCCATTACCTGCTTTTAATTTACTCACAACTCTGTAGACAGTCCGCTCAGGAATGTTCAAGGTTTTAGAAATGTTGGAACATGTTTGATTTCCTTCATTCCAAAGCTGTGAAATTAACATACACTTTGACTTTGTATCCATTTTCTGCCACTAGCATTAGAAATTGTCGTCTGCTCTATTATCAAGGGACTTTACTCTCCGCTAATCTTTTTTTACTTTTGTGTTTGCTCACTTAAGTGGAGTGCAAATTTGGGGCAGAACATGCATATTTAATTAGATTTCAGCATATTTAGCTGAGCAATATGACTGCCAATCTTTTTGCAAAGTACTGTATGTGTGTGTGTGTATGTGAGATGCACTGTCTCACATTCACGTGTTGGCATATTGAGATGTTTGTCGTCAGAAGAGTGGACTTTAAAAAACCCCTTTGTAGTAATATTTTTAAAAATTATTATTAAATTTAGAAATTTGATGAAAGGTTATATATGGTAGAAGATTATGTCTGGAATATCAGATTGTGAGAGAATTGAACATTTAACATCATTTTGACATTTCATCACAGGGTAAAGATATTTTTAACATGTTATCTATACCATTTGATGATAAAAGAAGCTGAAGTGTCATAAAATTTACTGCTTAACAAAAATCTATTTTTTAAACAAAACTCGTGGTTATTTTGGTGATTTTTTTCAATGAATGTATGCCAAATTGTTACTGAATTTGTATGTGTCATTTACACATGAATAGATTTGCACACACATAACAAATCTGCATTTGCTCAAATGTAACAAAATATGTTATAAACAGTGTTGTATACAATTTCCTGACAAATTAAGTAAAATCAGTGTCTATTGTAGTACCACTAAAAAATTTATTTAACCCTTCACAGACCTTTGAAAAAAATGTCTTGCAGCAACTAGCAGAGAATGAAATCGGTTAATTTTGATGTTATAATGTAATGCTATGATTGTGTTTGTGTGTTTTTTTTGTGTGTTTTTGTTTTCAGTTTCAAATTCCTTTCATAGTGAAGTCTGTTGTGCTTTTTAATTTATGTGTGTCTGAAACTGAAGTTTGAAACATGATATTGTTGTTGTGAGATTTTATTGAAACGTGAATATCAAACTTAATACATCTCTATGACAACTTTCAATTTAAACTTTGTGCTTGTGTGTATTTTTAAATTTAGACACCTGAATGTAGAGACTGTCCGTTGCTGTATGCTTTAAATAAAAGCCAAAGATATTGGTGAGGAAGTCACTTTTATAAATGCACAATGAAACAGAATATATGTTATTTGAATGATGATAAAATATCTTATAGAAGCTTAAATATTTTAAAGTTTTCCATAATTTTGATTACTCTCATAATCTACTATGAATGTGTCAGACAGATATCATATGAAGTATACTACTGGACAAAAGTTAAGGGCCACCAAGAAAAACTCCACTATGGACCAATTAAATGCAACCAGGTGTAAACAATTTATTACAAAATAAAGTTGATTCATCCGTGGAAAAGATCAGTCAGGTGTTTTTTAATAATGTGTGACTTACTAACAAAAAGAAATTCAACTCACTTTTTCACCTTTTGAACTAGTGGGGCGTGTTGCATAAACCACGAGTTTTTGCCACAACAATGGCAATTTTTACGTGCGGGTTAAATTGACCCAATTTTTGGACATTTAAAAAAAAATTAACCTAGTGCACACAGAATTACATTTCTGTGTGCACTAGGTTAATTTTTGTTTAAATGTCCAAAAACTGGGTCACTTTAACCCGCACGTGAAAATTGCCATTGTTGTGGCAAAAACTCGTGGTTTTTGCAGCACGCCCCACTAGTTCAAAAGGTGAAAAAGTGAGTTGAATTTCTTTTTGTTAGTAAGTCACACATTATTAAAAAACACCTGACTGATCTTTTCCACGGATGAATCAACTTTATTTTGTAATAAATTGTTTACACCTGGTTGCATTTAATTGGTCCATAGTGGAGTTTTTCTTGGTGGCCCTTAACTTTTGTCCAGTAGTATATTTGTAATTCTGTCTGTGCACTGTTGCTCAGAATGATAAATGTCTGACAAAAACTCAGATGTTTTACAATGTTTCACAGTTTTGATTGCTCTCACGGTGAACAGACAAATAGATGACATGAAATCTTTGTGAATTTGTCTGTATATTGTTGCTGTGACTGATGGAAAGCACCTCACATGAAAAAATTTAGTACTGTTGGCAAGTTGAATGTTTTACCTTGTCTCATAGTTTTGATTATTTTCATTTCATATTGCTATCATAAAGTATCTATTTTGTTCACTAAAATTACATTAGTATGTTTTGTTTGTTAGTGACCTGTCTCCGGAAGATTCACATCAGCATATTTAGTTATGCCAGTTTAAAATATGCTATTTGTTCACAAGAATTCCATTAAAATATACTATTTGTTCACAAGAATTCCATTACTATTTTTTTGGTAAGTGGCCTGTGTACTCTGTGGAGACGCACATCAGCACATTTTGTAATGCTAGTGTAAAATATACTATTTGGTCCTGACAACTACAGTAGGGTACTTTTCTTTATTAGTGACCTGTACACTCAGTGAAGATTCACATCTGTATGTTTTGTACTGCTAGTGTAAAATATTCTGTTTATTCATGAGAATTCACATCACCATATTTTTTGTTTTCAGTACTGTTTATTACTAGTTAATAAAAATTGTACGTATAGTATGGAAATCAGATTTAAGCAAAATAATACTATAGCACTAAGAGACATTTCAGGACAAACTTGTCATTAGCCATAAATAAAGATGAGGAATGTACAAAAGCTTAGGAGCTAATGAATGACACAAGGCACAAGAGACATAAAGAACAAAAATTAATAACAATGAAGAAAAAAAACAAATCAGATTAAATTCCATCATCATATTAAAGGTTAACTACTATGAATCCCCAGCATTCGTTGTCTCTTGCCTTGATAGACTCTTACGTGTCCATCACTTGATGTCTTGTCACTTGCATGTTTGCCTTCCAACTTTTCCATCTGTTATGGTTTTCAACTAGGCATTATTTCCCTTTATGATCATCTGTCTAACTTTGATGTCATTCATTAATTCTCTTTTTATTCCTAGTTTTTCTAGGACCTCTTTATTTTCTTCTATTCCAGAGAGATGCACTCTCTACATATATCTCCACATTTCAGGGGCATCAATCCATTCTTCTGACTGCTTGTTCACTGTCCACTGAAATCCACAATACCACCTTCCTCTAGTGACTTAGACAAACTTTCAGCATTCTGTAAGAACAAATGTACAAACTCAGTTCCACCCGACATTCCTTTTATGACAGTTAATGAAGTGTATAACTGTCTTATTGGCCTTAAGGATAATAGCTCATCAGGGCTTGACGAAATTAGTAATCGAATACTGCGTTACGCCGCACCAGCTATTAGTGATTCACTAACTTTTATATATAATCAATGTATTGCTAAAAGTTATTTTCCTTCGGCCTTTAAGATTGCCAAAGTATATCCTCTCTTCAAACCTGGCTCGTCAGATAACAGTAATCTTGGTAACTATAGACCAATTTCTCTTTTATCATCGCTTTCTAAACCACTAGAAAAACACATACATAAAGCAACACTACATTACCTAGTTAGCAATGACTTGCTAATTGACAGTCAGTCAGGGTTTCGACAAAAGCATTCATGCCACACAGCTCTAACTAAGATGATAGACAACTTGCACCTAAACATAAATAACGATAACATATGTGGAGCAATCTTTGTAGACTTTAGGAAAGCATTTGATATGTTAGATCACGCTGTTTTAATAAGAAAATTAGAAACAATGAAAGTTAACTTTAAACTAGTGACATTACTTAAATCATTCCTGTCCGACAGACAGCAAGTAGTGTGGTACAATAACTCCTTGTCAAGCTCAACTATTATTGACACTGGTGTTCCTCAGGGTTCTATTCTCGGCCCTCTACTTTTTTCCATTTACATAAATGACCTTCCACTACACATCGAGCACTCATCCTGCGACCTATTTGCCGATGACTGTACCATTTATACTAGTGATAAAAGTTGCAACACGCTAGAAATATTATTACAAAGCGACACAGACAATCTTATTAAGTGGAGCAATGAAAACTGCATGCAAATAAATATCACTAAAACAAAATGTATGATAATATCAACTAGACAAAAATTACAAAACTCGCCGAAAACAACACTTCAGCTCTACATTGGAACCTCTTTAATTGAAAATGTAAATGAATATAAAACAATAGGACTCATAATTGACCAACATTTAAGTTGGAATTCGCATGTACAAGCACTGACCAAACAAACGGCACAAAAAGTTTACCAGTTAGCTAAAATCAAACATTTCCTAGATGAGGAGACACGAAAAATGTTCTATACATCCCAGATACAGACACATCTAGACTATTGTTCCACAATTTGGGATGGCTGCACCATGTCCAACACTAAAAGACTCTATTCATTACAAAAACGTGCAGTGCGCCTAATTTCAGACACAAACCTCACACAGTGTGTAGACGCATATACATATCTTAACATATTACCACTAAGAAAGCGCCTTCTCTTCAACAAAGCCAAATTTATTCACAAAATCTTGTCACAGAATGCTCCAACGTATCTGTGGCCTATTTTTAAATACAGCGGAAGACGCAGTCAACGCTTAAATAAATTACACATGCCCAAGCCTAGGCTCGACTTATTCAAGAAAAGTTTAGCTTTTTCTGCTGCTCATCTGTGGAATACTCTTCCACACGACTTAAAAAATACTCTTAGTCCATATTCATTCAATCACAGACTTTTCAAATACATCATGAGTGCAGATTATATGCCACCCTAATTTCGTTATGTTCTTAAATAATTACATAACATCATATGTAGGTTTTAAAGTTAATTTTGTCCTGTTTAGTATAAATTATGATACGCATCTGTAAATCTGTGTAACTGTTATTGTACTGTTACAATGTTGGGATTTTATTTTATTGTACTTTTTTGTTATTTTATTATTTAAGTAACATTTAGGATACGTGTGAGAATAAATGGATTAACTATGGAAGAAGAGAGAAAGGAAGGGCAGAATGTTAGACGGGCCTGCGTGCCCAATTCTAAACATTTGAAAATAAAGTTCGTTCGTTCTATCTATCTATCTATCTATCTATCTATCTATCTATCTATCTATCTATCTATCTATCTATCTATCTATCTATCTATCTATCTATCTATCTATCTATCTATCTATCTATCTATCTATCTATGTATTAATGTTTATTTTTATTTTTATTTATTTTATTTTTACATTCATTATTATTATTATTATTATTTTTTAATGTTAAAAACGTACTTTAATTATGACGATTATTGCAAATGTAATATTACTCTTATAATGATAAATGCCTTAATTATGCTTATAGTAAATGTGAGGATGAAAGGATATAGTATATATGATGAGAGAGAGAGGAAGGGCAGAATGTCAGACGGGCCTGCGTGCCCAATTCTTAACCCTTTGAAAATAAAGTTCGTTCGTTCGTTCCATGTTTCTGTGGCACACATTAATGAAGAGTATATGCAACACTTGATGATTCTCAGTTTTAATTTGTGAGTTATGTGTTAGGATGTTAGTATTTTTCTCATGTTGTTGAAATGTAGCTTTGGATGTTTTTTTTTTCTCTCCTTGATTTCTGTATCACATCTGCCATCTTCTGCTATTGTGTCCCAGATATGAGACTCCCTTAACTTGTTCCATTATCTTCCCATTTATTCTTATTTTTTAAGTTGACTTCTCTTCTGCATTGCTAATTTTCATTGTATTTATTTTCTTTGTCCAGTCCATATTTGTAACTTATGCTGTTTACTTGCTTTGTCAGTTCTTGCATTTTCTATTTGCTTTTGGCTAGCAAAACTGTCATATGTATATATTCTTCTTTCTTCTTCTTTGATCCTTAGCCGCCGACCATCAAAGCAGTCAGTGGCCATTACGCCTGGTGGCATCTTGTAGGGCAGCAACAAATTGATTCAACTTTGCTCGGTCGGTGGCCATCCTTCGTACAGTGCCCCAACTGTGGTTCATTCTTTGCATCTCAGCCTCCACAGTCCTCCGCCAAGTTGTTTTTGGTCGGCCTCTCTTACAGTATTTTTTATCCTGGCATTTTCTCTAATCCGGTTGAAAATTTTTTTCTGTGTAGATATTAAATAGGAAAGGGGACTGTACATATTCTTGTCTCACACTTCTTTTTATGCTCGTATATGGTTGATAATTTACTGCCGGATCTTACTGTCACAGTTTGTTCCCAGTAAAGGTTACTGAGCATTCTTATGTCTTTACCATCAATACTTATCTCTTCAAGCCATTCAGTTAGTTTATCATGATGGGCTATGTTAAAAGCATTCTTATAGTCACTGAAGCACATTCAAATACATTTTTGGACCACTATATATTTTTCTGTTAGTAATCTTCTACAAAATATTGCTTCTCTTGCTTCATTGTAATAAAAAAAAACACTAAACTGTTCTTCATCGTCGACCTTACTTTTTATTTTTTTTCCTGTATGATCTTGAGCAACATTTTAGTCTTGTGACTCATGAGGCTGATTATTTTAAAGTCTGAACATTCTGTTGCACTAGGTTTTTTTGGGCAATGCCATAAAGGCTGATGTTTTCAGGTCATGTGGTATTGATCTTGTCATGTATGTCATTACATAGATCTTAATTGTATCTATACCAATTTTGCCTGTCTTATTTGATTACAAGCCAACTTTTTATGAACATTCACATCCACTGCTGGTGTTAAAAATATAAACTATTTAACTTTATTCATAAGAAATTACAGCAGTTTATCTTTTTCACTGCTGGTGTAAACTTAATTCAAAATCCATGAGAATTAATATTACTGCATTTTCCATTGCTTGCATAAGACCAATTCTTTACTACTTACTTAATCGTTCATCTTCGACCCTGGGGTTTAGATGTTTACCAGAGAGAATGTCATACTGTCCTAACGGCGGCCTTCCTCCTGGCCTGGTTCCAGCCTGTTCCTCGGTCCTGCAAGGAATGTCTAATGTTGTCCTCCAAGCGAACTCTGGGACATCCTGGAGGTCTGGATCCCTGGCTTTTGGTTTCCCATATTTGTCGTGGTAGTCGGTCTTCTTCCATTCTGCATACATGGCCAAACCATCGTGGTTGGGACTGTTCTAGTTGGGTCAGTCTTGTTCACTTCAGATCACTCTTATTATAATTCATATCAGTGTTTTTCTGCATTGTTGGTATAAACTAATTCACAGTTCATGTGAATTCAGTACATTTTCCATTCCTTTCATAAAACTAATTCACTGTGTACTATAATTCACATAAGTGCATTTCTCCAATGCTAGTGTAAATCCAGTTTGCTTTATTCACAAGAATAAATTAAATGTTGACATATGTTCTTCTTTAGAATTCACATCAGCATATTTTCCCTTGTTGGCACTGAAGCTAATTTAGATCATCATAAATTCCTATGTTAGTTTAAATCCCAACTCACTGGTCATGAATATTATGTCATTCTATTTTCTGTTGATTATTCACAAACTGTTTCCTCTATTTATAGAACAAATCTTTAGTTGACACATTGTTTTCAGAAATTCTGTTTCAGGCAATCCATTGTAAAGCTTTTTTTTTTAAATTTATTTGAAATTGAACTGAAAATAATAAAAAGAAATAAATTCCAGATTTAGCGTTTTTGATGCTGTTGGTTCATGATCACAAATACTTGTCTTTCTTGGCAGCTCCTTCATGCTGGGACATTATAAATATTTATTATATAAAAGAGTGTAATAAACTCATCATTTCCCATCTTTTGTTCCTTATGGAGCATGAAGCCACAACTGCAGTTGATCCCTTTGCAAAAAGTCTGGACTGCAGCATTTGTGTGCTCTTGTAGCAGTTGTTTCTGTAGCAGGTTTTTGATATGATGAGATTGCCAGCCCTATACACAAGATTACATTAGTGCCAGCCCTGTACACAAGATTACATTACTGCCAGCCCTATACACAAGATTACATTAGTCACCTCTTACCACATGCCTAAGGGAGCAGTTGTTCTATTTGTTCATTGTCTCCCCTGAAACCCTGGTGGGCTACATGGGGCACAGCAATAATTAGGGTCCTGAAAAAAATGATCGTGATAAATAGGAATCGCAGCTGGTTCTAATGCAGCAGGAAGCATTGTTTTGAAACAAGTCAGGTGTTGTTTTCTGGTTGTGTAAATAGCCTTGATTTTACCATGAGGCCCATGAGACCTAAGATATTTAGTTTCTGGTGTGTCTCTTAAAAAAAAAAAAAATAAGTGTGATGAAACCTGGTATTCATTCATCACCCTTTAGCTTCCAAGGAGCAGACGTTTGAAAACGTGTGCCAAGTCTTCCTGACCCGTGCCATCATTATCTTCTTCACCCCTTCGTGTCAGTCTCCAGTTCTCTTCTCCATGTGTTCTTTGGTTTCCCTCTACCTCTCTTACCAAGGGATTCTAGAACAAGGAGTGCCTGGTATCGTTATCAAGAGGTTTCCTCAGTGTGTGTATTTTATCTGTGTGTAAACCGAGATATCTGATCAACTGAGATATCTAATCAACCGAGATATCTGATCAACCGAGATATCTGATCAACCGAGATATCTGATCAACCGAGATATCTGATCAACCGAGATATCTGATCAACCGAGATATCTGATCAACCGAGATATCTGATCAACCGAGATATCTGATCAAGAACAGACATTTGCCATTAAAAAAAAAAAATAAAAATAAAACATCCTGCTCAACCCTTGATGGGTTAGGACATATGGTGGGTAATCTTTACCTTTAGTGCCGTTGAGTATGTATAATATGTGTACTGAGTTAGGATAAGGGTTGTGGTTAGGGTTAACTCTAAATAGTACGAAAATACACATATTATACATACTCGATGGCACTAAAGGTAAAGATTACCCATAAGGTGTAATAATTCAAGAAAATAAATTCAGATTTCCAATACCCAAATAGAGTACCCTTTCCCCCTCCACTCAGTCCAAATAGAGTAAATCAAAACCAAATTTGTGTGAGTGTTTTTGTGTGTGACCTCCCCTTTCCATGAAACAAACAATAAAAATAAAATAAAAAACAAACAAATTAAAAAAAAAAAAACAACTTAAATGAAGTCTCTCATAACTACCCTGTTGTTAACAGGGTGAAAAGGGGTGAGAAAGCCAGAAGGTGTGCGAGATGACATCAAATCCACCATTTATCTGCCATCAGCCATACAAGCACCCCATCAGACTACTACTTCTCCTCACACCATCATTGATCTTTATACATTAATTTTAGTTCTTTTTATATACTGTTTTACTATATTGTGCAATTCTCTAGGTCTATCTATTCTCAACATCTATGCCATCTTCTCTCTTGGATCCATCTATCTTCACAGCAGAAACGTGACATGTAACCAAGAGGGAGACAGAGCATCCAGGCCCCCACCACAAAAATGACGCCTAGCGTCAGCTCAACATAGGAGAACAAATAGCTCAACAGAGGAGAATGAATAGCTAACATAGGAGAACAAATAACAATCTCCAGAATTGGCACACGTCACAACAGACTGAGATAATATGTGTTCAATAAGCTAAAGATGAGAATAACCTGATTCCGTACGTAACGTCTGTTAAAAGATCCTCAGTCCGACCTCTGCATACGTAATGTCTTTTTAAAGACGATGATTTATTTTGTTGTTTCTTTCCACTCTGATATTTTAAACTGACCGGAATTTATCTCGAACGGAAGCAAACACAAAACTGCGCAAATTTCAACAAGTTTCAACGACCTTTGTTTGAGTTTGAAGGGAATTTTTCACATTTATTTTCACTTTTAATCGTGTTTTGTTGTATCACCATAATTGCCGAGAACACACAGGATATGTTACTAATATGTAAACAGTGAACAAACTGTGTGATCAACCACAACTTTCTTACTTTTTCTGTGTTTCTAAATGGATTGCCTGCACAAAGAGAGCAGTGAAACTGTATTGTGTGATAAAAATTTATGTTACAAGCCTTAGGTAAGTGGAAAATATTTGTTCAAAATTTCAAGTTATCTTTTTTTCCATGTATATGTTAGCTGTCATAACATAAACATAACATAAAATTAGCTAGAAAAGTATATAGATTCAGATTGTCCAACCAATGTTCTTTAATTTGATATATAATATGTTAAACTTAACTCATGAATAGACACACATTGTCAGTAAAAGTAAATTATGTACATGTAAATTTTTGGGGCTTAAAAATAATTCCGTCCAGAGCTGAAAATAATTACGTACTGAATCAGTGACATAAATGGCTTCCCAAGATCCATGGAACAGAGAAAGCGCAATAGGTCATCACGACTACCAGATCTGTACAAGTCTGATGGAAATGTCAGCAAACTGAGGTTGACCACAGCTTTCTTCAAGTACCGGTATATTCACTTGGTTGGGTTTTGGGGCCATGCACAAGAAAACTGGTGTTTATCCTGTGCATGGAATAACCGGTTCAGCCCCAAGCTGGTTATAATTTGGGTATACAATGTTCTTTATTTTATATCATATAAAACGTCTGCTGTTTTTCTTGAGCACTGCTTAGGTCCCTGGGGTCTCTGATGAAGGAATAGACTACTGCTCCCTTAGGTATGCCATAAGAGGCAGTGTTGTTGACTCCAGCCAATCGACTCAAACTCAAGTTAGACTTAGGTCACCACAACGACTCGACTCGCAAGTTAGTTTTGTATTACGACCTCAGACTTGCCAATTTTAGCAAACCAACTCGTCGTATAGAGATTGTATTTCTAAGATGTAATGCTGGAAAATAAGTATGGTTACTGAGCAATTAAAAAAAAATCACAAATATTCTTTGATCAAATAAAAGCAATCAGTAAATGAAATACTCAACATAGTGATGATTATTTTTCCATTATTATTTATAGTGATTGATGCCATTTTTCAAATAAATGCGATTGTGTCTATAAACAGTGTTAGACACAAAACGAGACGACTTGGAACTCGACTTAAAAACTCCTGTTAGGGACTTGCAACTTGAACTGAACTAAAAGACTTGAAACTTGTTAAGAAAGACTTGAAGACAGCTCTGGTAAGTGGTGACTAACATGAGGTGGTGTGTGGGCAACCTCATCATGTAAAACAAACTGATACAGAATCAACTGCTGTAAGAGCACATAATTCGACAAAGGGATTCTATGGGGAGGGGGGCATCTGCAATGGTGGATCCATGCTGTATAACATGCAGAAGAGAAGACAAAGATGATAGTCAGTTAACGTCAAAATAAAAATAGAAGCTTTAAAAAGACCTGAATGCTAGGCTATTCACAATATGTGCTGAATAAACTATTTTATGCATTGAGCTTGATTTTCAGATAACAGCAAATCTGTTGATCAAACTTTATTTCACCAAACAGTTACAGTTTCATAAATAGGTGCTTGCCTCGAAAAGTAGGACTGAAGTGGGTTGACAAGATCACTAATGTGGAACTGATGACGAGAACCAGACAAGTGCCAGTTGAAGAGATGAGAAGTCACAGGTGATGGATAGGACACACATTGAGGAAACCTGTTGATAGCATTACAAGGTAATCCTTGTTCTGGAATCCCTATGAAAAAGAAGCAGACGTACACCAAAAATACACATGCAAGAGAGCTGGAGTTAGAGATGAAAATAAGGAAGACATGGAAAGACCTGGAGCTGATGGCATAGGTCAGGGTGACCAGGCATAAGTTTAGTAGAAAGTTGATGCTTTTTAGGAGTTGAAGGGTGTTGATGATGATGAGGCAGCATATTTTTCAATATGTAACTTTTCAATATAAAAACAAACAAACCAACCAATGTACAGCTTAAACATTCTAGCATTATTGACAACCTGATGTAATTATCTAGCTTTATAAGACTGCTTGGACATCGCAGACTATACTGGCTTGGCCATGTCTGCCACATGGAAGATGGTTGCATCCTGAAAGATATCTTCTACAGACAACTGGCAGATGGCAAAAGAATAGTTGGGCAACCACATCTGAAGTTCAAAAACATGTGCAAGAGAGACATGAGGGCACCGGACATAAATCCTGCAATCTGGGAGGATGAAGCTACCGATTACGCCAAGTGGAGATGCTCTCTACGGCACCACCAGATTGGGCAAAAAGAAGCTCTCACAGCACGCAGAAGAGAGGAGAAAACGTTGAAACACAAGAAAAAAAATTAGCTGTGGGCTGTCACCTCAGGGGCACATTCCCATAGTCAGTTACGACTGAAAGGGCTATTATTACAAAAAAGCTGATGTATCTTCCATATAGTGTTATCAATAAGCCTTAGTGGATTGTGAGTCTGATACAATAACTACCTTTGTTTATAAAGTCTCAGACAGCCATCTTAATGCAGCAGTAACTTCATCTACCTCCATTCTCATGCTGGAGGTTGTTATCATGTAAGCCCTGCTATGTTCAGCGACGGTTCTGCCCTTTACTCTAGCAGAGAAGCCCCACCTTGATTTATTACCAGGGATTACAGACCCATCAGTGTACACAATGGCACCATCATCCCCTGCATTAACATTTATAAGCTGATCAATTTCCAGCTCTGCTCTCCCATTGTCCCAAGTTTTGCACTCTCTACCAAGGCTGATGATGACTTGCTGGTAGTTCATCCAGCTCTCATCTGACTTACTCCACTCGTCTCCCTTGAATATATTTGCAATAGATGTCAACAAAATGTCAAACACAACGTAAAATTAACTCTGTCTTTAAGTTTTCTGTGACTAAAAGAAATTGATCTCTGATTCAGTAGGTTGATACACAGCTGGCGGGCCGGAGAAAATTATTCTCGGGCCGGTTTCTGCCCGAGGATCGTGGTTTGCCGACACCAGTCCTGTATTATAGCTCAAGATAGATTACCGCATATGAAACAAGATATTCGAGAAGATGTAAAATATATTTAAATATCACCGAAATTCTACAACATTTGTTATTTTTGCCTGTTTTCATTAGCACAGCAATTTTTTGTCCCATAATTCTCTCCACAGATTAAATATTTTGTTTTATATTAATGATGAAAATATCCCGTTCAACCTCTGGTGGGTTATAATTAGGATATATATTGTTTTCAATTCCAAATAATATGAATAACTGCCGATATTGGAAAATTGCATCCCACTTGTTAAATCATTGTAAATAGGGCAAATCACGATTACCAATTTTGCTTGTATGTTAGAAAAAAAAACCAAAAACCCAACAAACAAACACGAGATAAAACCGAACAAAATCAAGCAGAAACTCCAAATAAGAATAATATTAAGGGGGAGGGGTGTAAAGACATGGTGGTTCCAGTTATATAACCGACTTTAACAGATATTTAATTGTCTTTCACCTGTCAAAAGTCATATGCATTGTAAGAACAGTATCAGACCTTCACATTCCCAATTACTATATATTAACCTTTGTTCGTGTTAAATATTGTTTGACTATATTATATATATATAAATAACACATAAGGAAGGGAAATTTTCTTTATTTCTTACGTCCTAAAACATACCTTTAATTGACTATATTATGCAGTTTTCATTGCATGCGCTCGAATGTGTGAATACGTTAAGAAATAACTGCGAATTTAGATTAGTACGGCTTATAAAGGGGAGTAATTATTATTCCACACCACAAGTTTTCTTGGAAAAGTTTGCAAGCAGACGTAGGTGTGGTAAATAGCTCATGATGTTTTTTTTTTATGTTTTTATTTTTGCTCATTATGGAACCACAACTGTAGCTGGCACCCGTTCGGGAAGCTTGCATCAAAGTATTCCTATTCATGTGCTCTTCTATCGATGATTCCTGTAACAGTTTCTTTTTGTAACTTGGTGAAGTCGGCCTAACGACATGATTTGATATTAGTCGGCTCTTGCCGGTTCGAAATGCAGAATAGCGGGACGTATTCTTCAGTGGCATCCAGATAAGTCGCCCACTTTGTTAGGATTTATGGTTAGGTTTAACCCTTATTACTGCGTCTCTGAATTCTTTTTTAAGGTCGTATCTAGCAACGTCCCACTCTTCATTCCAACCTTGTCATGTTTATTTTATTTTAAGCAGTAGGCTACAGTTTTAAAGATTAGGCCTAAGTGAATAGATTGCACTTGGAGGAACAACTAAACAAGATGGGGATTCGTACTTATATCTTGACAGCAACATACACAAGATTGGAGGAGCAGACAGTAATAAGAATATAGAAAAAAATGGATAGGGCCTACTTGCTTTGTATTGAGGTATAGCCTATCTGGAGATCAAAAGAAATCAAATCAAGCACAGAAATAAGGAACTAACTCAAATAGCAAGTTAGTCCTACTTTATGGCTCTGAAAGTTAGACTGTCATAAATGGATACTTTCATAGAAAAGAAGGATTGAAGAAAATAATATATAGCATTTCTTACTAAAATGTAGGAAGTATAAACAACAGAGAAAACCAGTATTAGATTATAATCTACGGGCATGGAATTCACCCATAAGTGTAGAACAGGTGTTGAGAATAGACAGACCTAGAGAATTGTACAGTATAGGGAAACAGTAGGCCTATATAACACACACAAATTAATGTATAGTGACCAGTAATGGTGTGACAGGAAAGTGGGAGTCTGGTATGGGTCTCGTAATGCTTGTTGATGGAGGCAAATGATTGGTGAATTGGGTGTAATTTCGGACACCCCGGGCTTTCCTTCACTTTTCCTCCTTGTTAACAACATGACATTTGTGAGAGACTTTTTTTTTTTTTTTTTTTTTTTTTTTTTGGAAATAGGTGGGCGCACACATACTTTCACACAATTTTACATTTTTGATTTACTCAATTTGGACTGAGTGGAGTGGAGAGGTGATACCATATTTTTATATCAGAAATCAAAATTATTATCTTTAATTAACTATACTATATATCCTTAGGGTTCGTGGGTTGAACAGGATATTTTTTCTTCAAAAAAAAAAAAAAAGATTGAAATGGTATGACAAGATCACCAATGTAAAACTTATAAGAACAAGACTAATACCAGTTAGACAAGAAGTGAGCAAAAGATGCTGGTACTGGATAGGACACACACTGAGGAAATTGAATGATAGCATTACAAGGCAGTCCTTATTCCCAAGTAAGAGAAACAGGGATACCTAAAATTCATACAGAAAGGAGTAGGAGACATACTTAACAAAGATAAAGAACACATGGAAAGACTGTGAACAGATGGAACAGGACATGAAGGCTTCTTCTTTGATCCATAACTGCCAAAGCAGTCAGTGGTCATCACACCTGCTGGTGTCGTGTAGGGCAGCAACAAATTGATTCCACTTTGCTCAGTCGGCGTACATCCTTCGTACAGTACCCCAACTCTGGTTCATTCTTTGCATCTCGGCTTCCACAGTTCTCCGCCAAGTTGTTTTTGGTCGGCCTCTCTTTCGCTTTCCCTCGGGGGTCCATAGCATAGCTGTTCTTGTGATGGTATCAGGGTCCCTTCTGAGGATGTGGCCAACCCAACTCCAGCGCCTGCCAGCTATGATGGTGTGCATGTCCTCCTGGTTACTCCGAATAAGTAGTTCTTGGTTGCTGATGGTGTTTGGCCAAAAGATTTGGAGAATTTTCCTTAAGCAGATTGTGTGGAAGGAGGACAGTTTCGACATTTCCTTCTCTGTTACTGTCCAGCATTCCGCACCATAGAGAAGCACAGAAAGTACACAGCTCTCATACAGTCTTAATTTGGTGTTTGTGCTGTACTGGGAAGACTTCCAAATGTTGTTGAGACTAGCAAAGGCTGTTCTCGCTTTATTCATTCTGTTGTTAATGTCCTTGCTTGTCCCGCCGTCAGGTGTTACTATGCATCCTAGGTAAGTAAATGTGTCTGTTCTAACTTCTGGTTCCTTACTGTTGTTGGCTCAGGATTGCCCACATTTAGTGTCATGACCTCTGTCTTCTTCAGATTGATGTTCAGGCCAACCTGCTGGCCATACTTATTCAGTCTATCGGTTTTTTCTTGAATGTGTTGATGTGAATGCGCAAGTAGTGCAATGTCATCTGCATATTCCAGGTCTTCCAGTGTAAAAACGTTGTCCATCTAATTCCTCTTGGACTGCCCTCTGTTGTCTGGCGCATCACCCAATCTATGGCTGTCAAAAATAATGTTGTTGATAAGGGGCATCCCTGTCGTACTCCTGTTTTCACTTCGAAAGTTACATTACTCAATCCAACACTGCATGTAAAGTTAGAATAGAGGTTTTTTATGATGGAAACAATGTGGCTGGGAATTCCATAAGCCCTCAGTATTTTCCATAGGCTGTCCCTGTGTATGCTGTCAAAAGCCTTTTCAGAATCAACAAAGTTAATGTATAGCTGTCTCTGCCATTCTGAGCACTGCTCTATAATGTTCCTGAGGGTGAATATATGATCTGCACATCTTCTATTCTTTCTAAAGCCCGCTTGTTCTTTCCTCAGTTTATGGTCAAAACTGCTTTTGAAATTCTCTGGATGATTATCCTGCCTAGTATTGTGCTGGGAACTGAGAGGAGAGTAATTCCTCTCCAGTTCTTGCAGTCTGCAAGGTCACCCTTCTTGGGCAATTTGACAATTATTCCTTTACTCCACTCTGTTGGTGTTGTCTCAGTTTCCCAGACTTGTGCAAATAGTGGTTCTAATAGTTGTGCTGCTAGTTCAGGGTCTGCCTTGAATAACTCAGCATTTAGATTGTCGTGACCAGGCGCTTTTCCATTTTTTAACCCTTTGATAGCTGTGATGACTTCTTCTTTTTGTGGAATGTCTGTATTTGCGTCTAAGTCACTTTCAGCCTCAGGAACATTCAGCTGAGTCTCTGGTGGTTCCTTATTCAGTGTTTCTCTGAAGTGCTCTGCCCATCTTGTTTCCTGCCCCTGTGCTGTGGTGATGAGATTTCCTTGCTTGTCTCTTACTAACGTTATGTTGTTTGCACCTCATTTTCCACTGATAGTTTTAGTTATTTTATAAACTGTGCTTTGTTCATTTCTCAGTGCTGCCTCTTCTGCCTGTCTTGCAAGGTCATCCAGAAATGTCCTTTTGTTAGCACGGGTTTGACGTTTTACTTCCTTGTCCAGCTGACTGTTCTGTTCACTATATATTGCCTTTAACCTGGGAGACTTAGCTTCTGTTTTTCTTTCTTTTCATTTTCTTTCTCTTCACTATGGTGTTAAGAAGATAATGAAGTCACATACTTTGAGAAAAAGAGAGCTATCCAGACTATCAGAAGAGAACAGAACCAACCCAAAGACGACTATCACACTCTCGACCGGCAGGGACAGATAACTATTTTTCGCCTCAGGACAGGGCATAACAAACTGAATAAACATATGCACAAGCTACGATTGTCTGCTTCACCACTGTGCACATGTGGATTAAACGAACAAACTGCTGAGCATGTTCTACAGGATTGTCCTCTGTATGACCAGTTAAGAAAGATATACTGGCCCAATGACTCAACACTAAACTCAAAGCTATATGGAGCTAAAGAGGAACTTCAAACAACAGTCGAATTCATCATGAGAACTTGTCTGACGGTGTAAACATCAAAGATGCGATCGCAAGAAGAAGAAGAAGAAGAAGACTATGGTGTTTAGCGTTTCTGGTGTTATCCAGTCTTGGCTCTTTCTTTCCTGGAATCCCAAGCATGACTTGCTGCTTTCCTTGTATATTGTTGAGATAGTGTTGAATTTCTGGTGGACATCGTCGGGCTGTGTTCTTTCCTGGCTTTTGGTAATCTGTTATCGTCTCTTTACGTCGACCATGAAAGCTTTTCTGGTGAGGGGGTCCTTAAGTTTCATGATGTTATATCTTTTCTGTTTGACTGCAACTGGTCCAGCAGCTCTGAGTTTCACTTTCAGTCTTGCTACTACTAGGTGATGATCACTTCCCACATCTGCGCCTCTTCTTACTTTCACGTCTTGTAATGCATGTCTCCATCTGCCATTGATCATTATGTGATCTATCTGGTTTCTGTCCCATCCGTTTGGTGATTTCCACGTTAACGTGCACTTCTTTGTGTGGAAAAAGTGTTCCTCCAATGACCAGGTTGTTAATACTGCAGAAGCTTATTAATTTGTCCCCATTCTCATTTACTGTTCCACTGCCGCATTTCCCCATTACTCATTCGTTATAATTATTGTGTGTTCCAACTTTCGCATTTAGGTCTCCCATTACTATAATAAGAACGTACTTGGGTGCATTTTCCATTTCCTTTTGTACCCGTTTATAGAACTCGTCCTTGATCTTTTCATCGCTGTCGTTTGGTGGTGCATCTTTCTTTCTTTGATCCTTAGCCGCCGACCGTCAAAGCAGTCAGTGGCCATCACGCTTAGTGGCGTCTTGTAGGGCAACAACAAATTGATTCCACTTTGCTCGGTCGGTGGCCATCCTTCGTACAGTGCCCTAACTCTGGTTCATTCTTTGTATCTCAGCCTCCACAGTCCTCCGCCAGGTGGTTTTTGGTCGGCCTCTTTTTCGTTTTCCTTCAGGGGTCCAAAGCATAGCTGTTCTTGTGATGGCATCAGGGTCTCTTCTGAGGACATGGCCAACCCAGCTCCAGCGTCTGCCAGCTATGATGGTGTGCATGTCCTCTTGCTTGCTTCGAGTAAGCAGATCTTGGTTGGTGATGGTATTCGGTCAAAAGATTCGGTGAATTTTTCTTAGGACAATTTCGACATTTCCTTCTCTGTAACTCTCCAGCATTCCGCACCATAGCGAAGCACAGAAAGCACACAGCTCTGATATAATCTTAATTTTGTGCTTGTGCTGTATTGAGAGGACTTCCAGATGTTGTTTAGGCTAAAAAAGGCTGTTCTTGCCTTATTCATTCTGATGTTGATGTTGGTGCATAGCATTGTATAATTGTGGTGTTGGTGAACCTCCCTCTCAGTCTTGCTCTTATCAGTCTGTTGTTGATGGGTTTCCATTCCAGTAAAGACCTTTCCATTCCTTTCTTCGGGAAAATGGCTACACCTTCATTGTGCTGACCATCCTGTCTACCAGAATAAAGTACTGTTTCCCCTGTAGCTGTTTTTATTCTCCCTGTCCCTGTCCATCTGCTCTCGCTTATTCCCAGGATATGTAATTTGTAGTTCCTCATCTCTGCTGTGATTTATCTCAGCTTTCCTGCCTCATTCATAGTTCTGACGTTCCAAAATCCAATTCTGGTTTCATGTTTTGCGGTCAGGGCATCCATTTTCATGCCAATGGCTTCCTTTCAGCTTTCACCACTGGCAGTCATACGAGCCTGAGACTCCGGATGTCCGTCCCGCATCAAAGTTTTTCCATTTGTTGCCGTTTCCGTAACATGTGTGACTTTTTACATAGACAGGGGTGTCGGCCCTGTGCTAAAACCCCCAACCTGGAGGACCAGGGTACCAGCTTTTGTCTGACCCCTACCCATGCAGACCAGTCCAGCTTGGTTGAACCTACCAGGAGTAAAACTCCCACTGGCATAGCTTTGGGGATTGTCAGGGTGCACAAGCTGCCATACCGCTACAAGGTATAAGTACCATTGATGGTAGACATGAAGGCTTGACATGAGTTTATTGATGGTCTGCACTCCACTGGGAGCTGAAGGGTACTGAATGAATACAATATTAATATTGGACATTGTGAGGAAAATGTCCATCTTGAGTTGCTATTACAAATAAGAGACACATCATCACCATCAGGTACCATGCCTAGTGATGTAGGAGATATGTCTCTCCACAACTTCCTGTCTCTAGTACAATTGGTCAATTCTGTTATTGACTTCTTTCCATGCCACAATGTCAAACTGTCCAGTATTTGCTCTCTTTGTCTTCCTCTATCTCTTTTTCCTTCAATCTTACCTGTTGTTACGATATATTCCAGCTTTCCTCTTCTCATAATATGCCCAAAACAAATGGATTGCTTATTTCTAACTTGTGAAATAAGTTTCCTTTGTGCATTGGCCTCTTTCAGGACATCCTCATTACTCTTTTTGGCTGTCCCTGGTATTTTTAACATTCTTCTGTAAAACCTCATCTCTGTAGCGTCTAGTGCCTTCCCTGCGTGTTTACTAATTGTCTTTGACTCACTCCCATATGTCAGGATTGGTTCTATATAACACTGAAGAGACACAGGAAAGTAGTTTAAATTCTGTTTATCTAATTCATATTTTTGGTTGTTTAGTATGTTTAGTTCTATTTTGTTCTCACATTTACATGTTTTTTTCCCCCTGCTTATTTCTGCTTATAACATAATTGCTTAGCTTACCATCTCTGTGTCTCTTGTTTTAACTGCAGCTTGAGAGGGATTTTTTTCCCCTGAAGTGTCCTTTGCTAATGTTGTATTGTTCTGTAGTAAAGCTTACATCCATAACATTATCCATTATTACTTTTATATGCAGTAAAGAATAGACAGTTTCCATTCATATACTTTTATAACATCCAGTAACGTCAGTTTATTCTTAAATTATGAGAGGCCTGTTCTCCCAGGCTTTCATGATTGGAGGCCAGTTTTTGGGGCTGGTATATTTAAACTAAGTTTTTGTTTCGTGTTGCTCCCACTGTATATTTTATTAATCCTTGTACAATTTCCTTTACCACTGTGATTAACATTACCATTTTGTTTTTTAAAACATGGAAAAAAAACTGTCCCTTATACTGTAAACTCTATAAGAAAACTTAAAGTCACAGGAAATGTCATTGCGTCAAACATGGGAAAACCATCATGTCATTTGAGAGTTAATAGCATGACAAGCCATCACACCAACAAATAATATACAATTATAATTGTCACTAGAGCTGCACCAAATAGTGGTTTTTTACTATTCGGCCGAATATGAATAGTGAGTGAATGTTGGGCATAAAAAGTTGTGTTCAATAGGTCTACTGACATTTTTATTAATTATACAGCGTTACAAAAAATAGAGCAAATGTCTTGGAACTATTTAATGCTACTAACTGGCCATTAATCAGTTTTTTAAAATTGCTGCATGAAACATGAATTGGTTTAAAAAGAAAACAAAAAAAACGAGTCTCTCAACATTCTCTGCTAAAAGACAACATCTGTTATCTGAAAACGTGTTGTCGGCAGTGCTGAACAGAAATTTACTATTCGTATTTGATGGCAGTGTACTATTCGACCAAATACAAATGGTTCATTGAATGCACTATTCAGCACCGAATCGAATATTTGGTGCAACCCTAATTGTTACTGATAGTGAGGATGAAATTTATTTGATGATGTATGAAGCCTTTGTTGCTTATGCCTGTAAGATATAAATGGTAAACAAACTGGTAGTGAAACAATTTAAGGCAGCAGAGATGTTGACCTTAAGAAGAACACAGTGCCACAACTAGTAATTAATACAATTGAAGGAGGAAGTCCTGACAGAAAAAGAAGGCCATAATCAGCAAGTTAAGGCATGTACATTTAAAGTTCATCACATACAAGAGACAACTCAGAGAACCTAGTAACAACTGGTAAATTAAACTCATAAGGAAAAAAAAGAGAGAGAAACACCTTGATAAACTGAACATGTGGCATAGGATGCAGCTGATTCATGATTCCAGAGACTGTAGGAAATGGAGGGCCATGATATGATGATGATAGTGGAGATGATTTTTGCTGTATGAAGATTCTTAAGATTTAATGCTAGATGAGGAAGAGTACAATCTGATGTACTTTATTTTGTTTGTGCTCTGTATCAGATTTGCTGTTAGCCAGTAAAGACTTTCTTCAGAATAAGAACTTTGGCATAGCTGAAAATGGCTGCCGGGAAAGTTGGAATCTTAGTTGAGTTCAACTTTGAGGAACCAGAGGTAATCCAGTGTGTTTCAAATTATCTGTGGGCTTAAGTTTTACATTGTTCTGTGTTTGTACAGTTTGTCCATGCAGCTGTAATTCCTGTCACAAGAATATCAAGTTTAAAACAGATGTAATGAACATTATAATAGAATCACACTTTTGTAGGTCAGCCAGGTCTCCTGAAGAGGGAAACTAGTACACAAATTACAGAAGTGGTTTTATTAAATCAGTAAATTACACAGTATACTTCACATGTTGAAATAGATGGTTTTATGCAGCACTATATATTTTTTGGTGTAGCATTGTAACTGTATCGCAGTAATTATACTTACCTCTTTGTTTTGTATCAGATATTAATAGATCTGTGTCTGATTTGATGTTTTTTTCTATTTTTTTATCTGTTTCCCTTAGCTATATTCTTACATTTCCACAAACTGAGCGACTCTGGACATTCATAAAAGCCAAATAAGTTACAGTGCCCAACAAGAATATTCCAAAATATAATTAACAGTAGTATTCATTCATTCATTTATTTCCCTATTCACTCCCTATGGAGCATGAAACCACTTCTGTAGCTGGTCCCCTTTGCAGGAAGCTAGCACCATAGCAGTTGTGTCCTCTTGCAGCAGTGGTTTCTGTAATAGTTACTTTAAAATAATGAGGTTGCCAGCTCCATGCACAACCTCATTTTAGTTGTCTATTATGACATGTTTGAGAGAGTAGTAGTCCTATTCTGTCCATCTCCTTAAAGACTCCTGGCAACTACACAAGACAACAGTAGGCTTAGGAACTACACAAGACAACAGTAGACTTAAGAGCTGCACAAGACAACAGTAGACTTAGGAACTACACAAGGCAACAGTAGACTTAGGAACTACACAAGGCAACAGTAGACTTAAGAAATTCACAAGAGAACAGTAGACTTAGAAGCTGCACAAGACAACAGTAGACTTAGGAACTGCACAAGGCAACAGTAGACTTAAGAAATTCACAAGAGAACAGTAGACTTAGGAGCTGCACAAGACAACAGTAGACTTAGGGACTGCACAAGACAACAGTAGACTTAGGAGCTGCACAAGACAACAGTAGACTTAGGGACTGCACAAGACAACAGTAGACTTAGGAACTGCACAAGACAACAGTAGACTTAGGAACTGCACAAGACAACAGTAGACTTAGGAACTGCACAAGACAACAGTAGACTTAGGAACTGCACAAGACAACAGTAGACTTAGGAGCTGCACAAGACAACAGTAGACTTAGGAGCTGCACAAGACAACAGTAGACTTAGGAGCTGCACAAGACAACAGTAGACTTAGGAACTGCACAAGACAACAGTAGACTTAGGAACTGCACAAGACAACAGTAGACTTAGGAACTGCACAAGACAACAGTAGACTTAGGAACTGCACAAGACAACAGTAGACTTAGGAACTGCACAAGACAACAGTAGACTTAAGAACTGCACAAGACAACAGTAGACTTAGGAACTGCACAAGACAACAGTAGACTTAGGAGCTACACAAGACAACAGTAGACTTAGGAGCTGCACAAGACAACAGTAGACTTAGGAGCTACACAAGACAACAGTAGACTTAGGAACTGCACAAGGCAACAGTAGACTTAAGAAATTCACAAGACAACAGTAGACTTAGGAGCTGCACAAGACAACAGTAGACTTAGGAACTACACAAGACAACAGTAGACTTAGGAACTGCACAAGGCAACAGTAGACTTAAGAAATTCACAAGACAACAGTAGACTTAGGAGCTGCACAAGACAACAGTAGACTTAGGAACTGCACAAGACAACAGTAGACTTAGGAACTGCACAAGACAACAGTAGACTTAGGAACTGCACAAGACAACAGTAGACTTAGGAACTGCACAAGACAACAGTAGACTTAGGAACTACACAAGACAACAGTAGACTTAGGAACTGCACAAGGCAACAGTAAACTTAAGAAATTCACAAGACAACAGTAGACTTAGGAGCTGCACAAGACAACAGTAGACTTAGGAGCTGCATAAGACAACAGTAGACTTAGGAGCTACACAAGACAACAGTAGATTTAGGAACTGCACAAGATAACAGTGCACAAGATAACAGTAGACTTAGGAACTGCACAAGACAACAGTAGACTTAGGAACTGCACAAGACAACAGTAGACTTAGGAACTGCACAAGACAACAGTAGACTTAGGAACTGCACAAGACAACAGTAGACTTAGGAACTGCACAAGACAACAGTAGACTTAGGAACTGCACAAGACAACAGTAGACTTAGGAACTGCACAAGACAACAGTAGACTTAGGAACTACACAAAACAACAGTAGACAGGAACTACACAAGACAACAGTAGATTTAGGAACTACACAAGACAACAGTAGACTTAGGAACTACACAAGACAACAGTAGACTTAGGAGCTGCACAAGACAACAGTAGACTTAGGAACTGCACAAGACAACGGTAGACTTAGGAACTGCACAAGACAACAGTAGACTTAGGAACTACACAAGACAACAGTAGACTCAGTCTCACTAATTATTTTAGAGGCAATGGGAGGCTTTTTATAAGGAAGCAGTTGTGTTAAGAGAGAAAAATATTAATCCCTTGAGAGGTTTTTATTGTTTAAAAGTATTGTTATTGTTGTTCAGAATTGACATCATTGCACTCCAGGCAAACACGTAGGTGCTCAGTCTCCCTCAGCAAATGTTGAAGGGTATGAATGCTAACAGTTCCTGTTGCGCGCTGATTGTACATGCGCCGGATGCATCCTCTCATATGTTCATTCCTGCCAGTCCCACGCCTAATGCCAAACTCCAGCAATCTCAGCCATGATGATTCATCGATTGCAGTGTCATTCTCTAACAGGCGATCATTAATTGTCTTCAGTATCTCTTGTTTAAAAGTTAAAAACAGTTTATAGGAAACTTTTAAAGTCATTATTGTTATTATCATCATCTCTCATCCTTCTCCTCCACTTCATCATCTTTTCCTGCTCCTACACTGCTTTCCTTTTGCAGCTGTGTGTGGATCAGTGACCTCCATCTCTCCAGGCCTACCTGTTTCTGTTGGGATCACATGATGTGTCACATGATACTTTGTTTCTTGACAGCTTCTCTATCCTTACTACCGCATGAAAGAGGCTGGTTTTGAAACAGTACTTATAGGTCCTGTAGCAGGCAAGCAGTACAGTGGGAAACATGGCTATCCAGTCACGTCTGAAGTAGCTATTGATAATATTACAGCAAAGGTTAGTGTAAAGATCTTAGTTGCCATTGTTAATATTTTGGTGCCACTTTAATGTCAGATCATCATTATCATTGCCTTTCAGCTCCCCAAGGAGCATAGGCCTTTAACAAACTTTTGCCAAATCCTTCTGTCCCGTGACATCAGCTCAAGGTCTTTCCATGTCTTCCTCATGCCTGCCTCCAGTTCTCTTCTCCATGAGTTTTTTGATATCCCTCTACCTCTCTTACCCCTGGGATTCCAGAGTAAAGACTGCCTTATAATACTGTCAACAGGTTTCCTCAGTCTGTATTCTATCCATCACCAGTGTCTTCTTCTCATCTCTCGTTCCATTGGTACTTGCTTTGTTTTTTGGTTCTCCATGTTTCAGAGCCATTAAATATATGGCTGGCATAACATCTGAGTTAAAGATTTTGATTTTTGTGTTAGACTTGATTTCTTTTGATTTCCATGTATTTCCCAGTGCAGCGAAAGCTTCTCTTAGTTTTTGTATTCTTATTTGATATTGCTGTTTATTCCTCCAGCTTTTTTTAATGCCTAGATATATGTGTGATTTTATACCTTGTAAAGGTTGTAGGAAACGCAAAGCTTGATTTTTACTGTTCTAAAATTCCTTAATTTGTTCAGTTATATTTTGGAATAAAACCTCTCTTGTAAAATAATTATGTTTCAGTGGGTGGTCATGCTGCCTGACCTTCATGAATTTGTTGTATTTAATAATATTGGTTTGGTAAGTATGTGAGTAACCATTTAACAGAATATGTCATAACATTTTGTTTAGGATTTGTCTGCTCTCATTATTCCTGGAGGATGGGCTCCTGATTACTGGCGAAGGGACCAAAGATTCCTTCAGCTAGTCAAAGATATCGATGCTCAAGGTAGGAATTAGACGTGATATGATGTTGAATATATTATGAAATAATTATAGATGTGGGCTCTATTATTAAAATGCTTAATTCTTTAACCCCCAAGAGCCAGTATACTGTACTTCCCGCTAGACCCATTTGGCCCAATCAACAGTATACAGGCTTTCATATCTCTTGATCCTTTCTAGGGCTGTTTTCTAATTTTGACAACTCAAAAACGCTATTTTCTTAAAGTATAGCCATCCATTATGGACTTTTGTTATTTATGAATATGAACATTTAAAAAAATTATTTCCAAACAAAAACAATAAAAACATACTGGTATGGCCATTTTTGTGTGGGCCAAACCCACTTTTTTGCTTGGGACTGAAAGAGTTAAGTTCCAGACAAATTTATCAGGACACTATTAGTGTATAACATTCTTAATTAAGTCTGGTGCTTTTTGCCTCAGCATCCCAGAATAGATGACTCGAACTGGTTGATGTTAGTTGCAAAATGTTCATACCAAGTCAGACAGCGAGACAAATCATTTACTATTTTGGGAACATGGCAGAGTTATAGTGAAGACTTTCCAAACAAGTCAAGTTGCTAATAAAACCTCTGAAGTTGAGTCACTGTGGTGAATTAAGTCCAACTCCAGTTTGAGTCGATTGGCTCAAGTTGACAACATTGAAATAGCAAGTCCCAAGTCAAGTTGAGTCACTAATTTAAAAAAAACTCGAGTCATTGTGGTATCTTGAGTCAGTTGACTCTAGTCTACAACACTGGAACATAGACCAGTGAACACCTGCTTACTTAGTATACATTTTCAGCATTTGGGACAATCTCTGTCTGTCTGTCTCTCTCTCTCTCTCCCTCCCTCCCTCTTAAATCTGTATGGTATAAAATATGTGTCTGACTTACCTGGTGTGGGTTCTATGGATTTCTGAGGAAACACAGACATTATAAGTACAATGTTCCCACCAGGTTTGGTACAAGTTCAAGAGGCAGCTAAGGGGATATTGTGCATAAGGCTAACAACCTCAACATTTGAAACACATTGCTGCTGAAACCACCTCTATAAAAACATTAAGTGCTTTTGGCACAGGCTTCCAACATGGTGTCGTTTACTCTTTGTGCAGAAAAAAAGCAGCATGAATTCATTTAGGTGGTATGACCTTAATGGGATTTTCATCCATTCAGATCTTGTGATCTCAACAGGAAATTTATTCATTCAGGTGGCATGACCTAAAAGGGACATTCTTTAATTCAAGCGGTAGGACCAAACATGGACATTCATTCAAGTGGGGTAACATATCTTTAGCCCTGTTTGCTTGTCTATTACAGACGTGTGGAAGGTAGACAGTGGCCCTATTACTGGCTCCCTGGACTGAAATCCCGACCACACAATCGTAATTTCATATTCAGGTCGGTTCCTCCTCGCTACATATTATATACTAGGGTGAACTGAAACAGTTTCCACATGAGTGAATTCTTTATGTTTGTTCTTGTTTGCACTGTTTTAAGCTTCTTATTTCTTCTTTTTTCCATACTGCTTATGCCATACCATGTCGCAGGTGGGACTAATTATTGGTTTCCTGTATGTGGTAATAGAGAAGTGTCTAGCTAGAGCGAATGAGGACATTTCCAATGTCCATCTTATTTCACAACCTGAAGCATTTGGGGTTTCTTTTGTTTCATAATAGCTTCTGAAATTCCTGTGTTATCAAAAAAGAATGAAGGTTTCATATTTAATTATGCAAACAACATTTTTTCAGAAATTTTAATTTCTAAGACTTGAGAGTAAAGGTATATGTATGTGAGCACATATATCTGTATGTGTTTGTATTATTTTTTTGTGAGTATGAGTGCATGCAATTCTCCAGCCTTCCTTTTCGACTGTCTGGAGTTTTTGAGAGTCTGCAAAATAACACTATACAGCAGGGGTATGCATAAGGTAGATTCTAATCTACCAGTAGATTACGGGGGAGGATTTGGTAGATCTCTAGATAATGGAGGGGGAAAAAAGGAATTTTTAAGCTAATGAAGACCCCTATTGCAGGGTAGAGAACCATCCTTCTCGTGGCATTGCACACACGCCAATTAGTGGGTCTGGTGTGACCTCCACCAGCTGCACCCGCTGAGTCGGGGAACTTCTCGGGTTGCAAGAAAGCCCAAAACCAATACCCTAAATTTTGTTGCAAGGGTAAAAGAGTGAATAACTCAAACCTGTGGGGATCAGAACAAACAAACAAGCTAATGAAATTTCAGACTAGCCCTCTTCTGCTGGCATTTAACAGTGTGGTATCCCCAGAATTAAAGGTATATTTTTTCTGCATCCCAGTGAAAACAGCTAGCTACTGAAAATTCACTTTAATCGTAAAATGCTTGCTATAGGAATGCAATCTGCTCTTTGAAGTGACGGTAAGTTTGGATAAAATATATAAGATTTCCAGCAGAAATAAAAATGACATGTAGGCTGCACATTTTTCAAAGCCCACATTCTCTGAAACCTGAAAAATCCAGATTTTATGAAAGTAGATCTATAGAGAGCTCTTTGTTTCTAAAGTAGGACACCACAGCTTCTGGGCTGCCTGCCACTGCTGTAAAGCACTTTCTCTCTTGAAATGTAATAATCATGAATTCTACAGTTAGAATATTTAGTCATGCCTCTCGTCCGTTACTGTAAAACGTGTTAATATAAACCTACCTAATGAAATACATCATATAGTAATGCATGGAGGCATAAGTGGAGTCATCCTTATATGACCAACAACTAAGCACAATGATATACTATACAGATGTGGAAGTGAACCTTTGTCTTTGAGGCTAATTACACCCTCATTGACTCTTGAAATCATCCACACACTTACAGGGATTCTTCCTGTGGTGAAACATGTCGAGAACCCAGCATCGCACACTAAGCTTGGAGGAGTCACTTGAGCCCCAGATGTAACTCTGACTTTTACCTGGTTGGCTGTGAGCAGAAGGATCTCACTATAAACCCATGATAGGCAGGAGGAGCTGAGAAGTGGCACTGTGTAGGACATGACAATTATTTGGCATATTTCGCCCCCTTGGATGGCGGGAAATGCACATTATACCAGTCGCTTCTTCCTCCTAGCTTGGGACCAGATGTGATGATCCTTTAAATGCCAGCCAAGCAAGAGAAACTGGAGCTCATAACTTCAACTCAATGTTTCAGAATGGTAGGAAAGCCACATGAAAAGCCTAGATCTACAGTGTAGATGATACCAAGGAATCTTCGACTTGGTATTGCCTGCAATAGAGTGAGAAGCCCAGCAGCCCTTTTTTAAACAACTACAACAACATATAGTAAAAAAAAAAAGTAAATGACAAGGAAAAAATAAATATGTGACAGGTATACATTTTCAGCATTTGGGACAATCTCTGTCTGTCTGTCTGTCTGTCTGTCTGTCTGTCTGTCTGTCTGTCTCTCTCTCTCTCTCTCTCTCTCTCTCTCTCTCTCTCTCTCTCTCTCTCTCTCTCCCTCCCTCCCTCTTAAATCCCTCTTACACAAATGACAATGATGATGAAAACATGGAAAGCCCTTGAGTTGATGGTAGTAGACAGGAGAACTTGGCATATGTTTGTTGACAGCCTAAGTTCTTTGGGGAGCTGAAGGGAATTGATTGATTGAATAGAGAAATATCTTTGAGTATTAATATCTAAAAATTCATATTGAAATCAACATTTACCTGTTGAGAAATCGGGTAAAGGTAGTCTCATAGCAGATGTTGCTATAGAGGAGTGAAGTTTTAGAAACTTCACTATACTAGGTCCAGCTTTATGAGGTGGGGTGACCAGTTCCTTTCCCTGCTGCCTTTGCCTTCCCTAACTCAAGAGCACGTGTCAGGTACCACTTTATGGCTGGGTACACTGTAATGTAACACTTCCAGGTTTTGAACCTGGAACCTAGTAACTTTGCCGAGAGACAAGCACTGTAACCACCCTGCCAGTTGAATTCTCATTGATATATTAAGAGAAATTTAAAGAAAACAAAAGAAGAAAAATGCTGAATCTCAGACAATAAAATAAATAATTGGTATCATCTGAAAGTGTGAATCAGGAATGTGGTATTGTCTAGAGGTTCAATCCCCATGCACACACACACACACGCTGGCACTCACAACTCACAGTCTATCCTGTTTTTTTTTTTTTCTTTTTAATGCATTTCTTTATAAATGGTTCATGGTAATACAATGGTATTAATAGGCAATTTAAAAAAAAATAATACACAGAATTTTTGATTGGCTAGTATACAGTATTTTTGATTGGCCAGTCACGGTGATTGAAGAGCCACTTCCTGTTTTTAAATGTTTGTATCCACTGGATATGCATGAAACAAATGTCAAAACAGTGAGCAGTAACTGCCAAATGACAAATAAGTTTAATTTCTTTTTTTATTTTGTATTCTCGGAAGGAAAACAAAACAAAATAAAATCTAAAATGGTGAATAAGCTGACGTTACAAGACATAGCCTGCTGTGAAATATTGTGTAGAACTAACAGGATCTTACATTTAATTGTAATGTTAATGTGACACAGCATTGTATGTTATAAGATGACAGTTAATTGCCTTATCTTGACATTTGTTTCATATAAATTAGTTGGATAGGTGTGAGGAAATAACAATATAAAAATAGGAAGTAGCTTTTCAATCACCCTGTACAATATGGAATAAGTGGTTGGGAAGCATGATGTCAGTAAGTTAGTGGTAGTAGATGAATATATTATTTGCAGTTATAAACATCATTTATTATAGTTATAATGATCCATAATGGTGGTTGAACAGGTTACTGTTATTCATTTAAAAAAATAAAAAAGCAAGCCAGGGAAAGAAAACGACATTTAGACACCATCTGTAATGGTAATTACTAGGGCTAGGATCTTAATGATTTTGCATCTTTTATTCGGCATAAATAAAACGTTGCTCAGTTGAATATAAATGTGTTTTATAAAAAACTAAGCTGATTTAAGAGCCTTTCTTAAGGCATTATTTTGCATGTTTCTTCTTCTTCTTCCGTCCTTAGCCACCGACCGTCAAAGCAGTCAGTGGCCATTACGCCTAGTGGCGTCTTAGGGCAACAGCAGATAGGTTTTCTTTGCCATTGTTTCCCATCACGCCTAGTGGCGTCTTTAGGGCAACGGCAAATCAATCCATTTGCTGTTGTTTTCGTAATCGAAGTGACTGGCAAACGGGTGATCAGCCCGTTGTGATTTTGCATGTTTAGCCATTTTAAATAAGTTAGGGCATTTTTTTTAGATTTTTCTGGCACATTAAAGCATTTTTGGTTGTTTTTAAGTCATTATTTGGCATGTTTTACCATTTTCACAAAAACATTCTTTTTTGGTGTTAAACTGTCTCTTACTTATTGTTTTTTTTGTTTTTTTACAAATTTTTTTTTTTACTTCACTGTTTTCCTATTGCTCTGTCATAAATTTCCCTAGACCACTGAAAACCAATGTTAAGTTTCATAGTGTGGCCGTAAATGAACTCGTCCAAACCAGTCTGAGCGTGAGAGGGGTGGGTAAGGAAAGAGGGGAAAGGCCAGTTCTCCAAAGCTGACCAGCGGATTGGCTGTGTGAGAAAAGTCTTTCTGAAAGCACTATTTTGTGTGGTATCATTCCAGTTGGAGGCTTGAGACATTTCTTTGCCGCCTGCTCCCATTTTAACCAGATGGGGGATCTGGATTGAAGCATGCAACTATTACTGCGAGAACTTCAAAGTGGTGAAAAAAGATCATCAACTCGTTTGACAGCAGTGAAGCGGCCTCAATTAAAGTTGTGCAGGGACTACTTTCTGATCCAGAAATTGCTGGCAAAAGAAAACTGAGCAAGTTTTGACCCCTCTTCTTCTTCTTTGTACATTCTCAGATGTCTACTTGAATGTTTTCAAAGAAAGCAGTAGTCAACTTGAGGTTATTTGCATCTCCGTAGAGCTTTTCCACGAATGTTGCTGGTGACGGCCATATTTCCTTTCTCTGTTCCACACATGTTGGGCATCTTTGAGGCAGATGTTCAGCGGTCATTTTATCATTGCCAGAATTACACTCATCGGTAGTTCCTATCTTTAGCTTGTTGAATAGACGGTATCCCAATCTGTTGTGGCCCGTGCGGAGTCTGAAGATTACCACTTGTTCTCTTCTGTTGAGCTGGTTGTATGCATCATTTTGTGTGTGACCTGGATGCTCTGCATCCCATTTGTTTCTGTATCTGAAAATGTTGGATATGAAAAGCTGTGCTTAATTTCAGATGTGCTGTCGGGAAACATTTTTTCCCTTGGTGAAATTTCAGGTGACATTTGCACATGAACTGGGAAAATTTAAATTACATATTTAAGGCATGTTTTTGGATAATAAAATAAGCTTTCAATTTGGCCTAGAAACTGTTAAACAAATTAAATTGTATTTTTTATATTTTTTCCTTGTTTTCTTATATTTTAATTTTTTGGTTAGTAAGATAAACAATTTCAGTTTGGCACAGTTACAGTTTAAAAAAAAAAAGTCAAATTTTTTTAGCTTCTTTTAGTTTTGTTTTATTTGGCTCATTTTCTTCTTTTAATAGTGCAAACAAATTTTAGTTTAGCATGGCAACTAAAAGAGAAAGTTTTATTTTTAGATCACATTTTTTAAGTTATAGGGCATTTTCTTAGGTTTTTAGGTCATACATGCGTTTTTTATAGTTCATTTTTAAGCAATTTTTAGGTCATTAAAATCCTAGCCCTAGTAATTCTATCAAGTTAAAAAACAAAACAAAAGGTAGTACCATAGCAGATACTGCCACAGGGTAGTGAAGTGTTAGATACTTCACTTTGTCTCAATCTTTATGAAGTGGTGTGACCAATTCCCATCTTCATTACTTTTGCCTTTCCCTGACTCAAGAGCAGAGTCAGGTATCCATTTACAGCTGGGTAGACTGGCACATGATGCTGCTACACCCATTGAAACTGTTGATTTCGCCTGAAGAAGGAAGCACTCTAACCACTTTGCCACTTGACACTCAGTAATGTAATAGACAGGGAAAATAATGAATGGTTTATGTGAGAACCTCTTATGTGCTCCGGATCGAGGAAACCTGTTGATAGCATTACCAGGCAGTTCTTGTTCTGGAATTACCAGATAAGACAATTGGAGGTAGATGGACAAATACATGGGGAAGACGATTGGAGGTAGATGGACAAATACATGGGGAAGACAATTGGAGGTAGATGGACAAATACGTGGGGAAGACAATTGGAGGTAGATGGACAAATACGTGGGGAAGACAACTGGAGACAGAAATGAAAATTATGAGGAAGATGGGGAAAGGCCTTGAGCTGATGTCATATGACAGGAGGACTTGGCATACATTTGTTGAAGACATGATCTGTGGGGAGCTGAAGGGTAAAGAAGATTCCTGAATGAACCTATGCTTGGTCATAAGCAAAATTGAGCACATGTTTACATAAACAACTTTCCCACCATGTCATTGTTTAAGTGGCAGAGTCCAGTTTGTACCAACAGCATTGCTGGCTGTACAATCATGTGACATGTTGTATTTTACCAGGTTGGTTTGGTTTGTTTTTTTTATGGACTATCTTCATTGTACATGGACAACTCTATCAGTGCTCCGATCTCCTCCCTTAGATCACACACGAAGGATCTCAGCACAGTGCATGAATTCCATAGCACCATCAAGGATCCCAATGTCTATATACAGGAATCACACAAGCTGTAAATATTTTTGTGGTGGGTAGGTTTTTCCTCATTTTGTAAATTTTGCCAGGGTAGCGGCCATATGGCCTACTCTTTATGATTTCCAACTGCCCAGGGACTTTTTAACTTGTGCAACTTGCACACTGGACATCCTATTTATTCGCCCTTATCCAAGAAGGCTTCAGCGGGCTGATCACCCGCTTGCCAGTTACTCAGATTACGGAAGCAACAATTAATTTTTTGTTGTACCAATAAACGCCACTAGGCGTAATGGAATAACAGTTAATTTCTTGTTGCCCTAAGGCGCCACTAGGCGTATTGGCCACGGACTGCTTTTTCGGTCAGCGGCTAAGGACGGAAGAAGAAGAAGAAGATCCAAGAAGGCTATACATCCGATCTCACCTTCCAGGGAAAACAGGGGGAAGTAAGACATCATTGAGACCCACTGGTTCTGAAAAAATGTCCATGAAATATATTCCATGTGCTAGGAACCAAACCCGGCACTTTTAGAAATAAATGCAGGTGCCATAGCTCTTAGCCTCTCTGACCCCCAGATAAACTTCTGAATCTTGAACACAATCTCCAAGTAAAATATGAATGTACTTTATGTTTTTCTAGAACATCTATATGGAAAAGGTGAATATTGAATTTGGCTGCTGTGTCTTCCCACAATACTCTGATGTAGATGTGGAAACATACTTCCTCCTATAGCTAGTTGATTTCAAGCACAGAAGTTTGTCAAACCCATGTTTTCCTATTTTTTGAAAGTCCCTATTATATGTTTTTATCGTTGTATTAAGTTGCATATCAAGATTGTAATATGTTTACTTCTATTTATCCATTATATTATTTGTAAATCTGCTGTAAAATTCTTCTTTACTTGGATTCTGCTTTGTCATTAGTTGGTGTATAAAATTGGATGATGTTTATAAACAGTTTCACAGTTTTGAATGATGCAGCTATTTGTCAGAGTCCCATCACCTCCCATTCTGCGATATACATTTCTGTTGCTACCTGTGCCGTTTTCACTTGTTTGTTTAGTTCAAACATTCCAAGTGTCCATTCTGGAGATTTTCCTAAAAGGAAAAAGGTGAGTCAGCAGCCCTGACTCCTTTGGTTTTCTGAAGGCTGCGTCATGAACCTTCTTAACAGAGGACTTTCTTCTCGTAACATATGCTCAAGATATATAACTTTTCCTTAAAATATAATTTTATGTTTATCAGTTAATGTGTTGGTAAAACAAGAATATTTTTAGTCTTCCATGAACTTCCAATTTAATATATTTTTTCCTGTTAATGCATTTAGGGTAATGAATGCTTTGTTGGCTAGCTCAAAGGGTTGTTGTTGTTTAACGAGGGCTGCTGAGCTTCTCACTCATTTGCAGCCAATACCAAGTTGTAGACTCCTTGGTATTATCTACACTGCAGATCTAAGCTTTTCCTGTGGCTTATCTGCCATTCCGAAACGTGTTGAGTTGAAGTCATGAGCTCCAGTTTCTCCAGCTTGGCTTGCATTTAAATGATCATCACATCTGGTCCAAAGCTAGGAATAAGAACCGGGTGGCGTATTGTGCATTTCCCGCTATCCAAGGGGGCTCTCCAACTATGCAGAGCTAAAATACTGTGCTGTTTCTGGGCTCTCCCAAGGAATTGTCACGTCCTGCACAGAGCCACTTCTCAGCTCTCCCTGCCTATCACTGGGTCCATAGTGAGATCCTCCTGTATGCAGTCAACCAGGTCAATGATAAAGAATCGTGTCTGGGGCTCAAGTGACTTCTCCAAGCTTAGTGTGCAATGCTGGGTTCTCACCATGTTTTACCACAAGGGGAATCCCTGGAAGTGTGCATTGATTTCAAGAGTCAATGAGGGTGTAATTAGCCCCACAGACAGAGGTTCACTTCCACATATGTATATTGTAGCATTGTGCGTAGCTGGTGGTCATTTAAAGATGACTCCAGATATGCCTCCATGCATAGCTCAAAGGGTAAAAAGGTGAAGAACCACCACAATATGATTAGTCTGTTATTACAATAGACCAAATCATTTGTTACATTAGACCAATTGAAATTTCGTGCTAGACTAAGGTTAGCCAAACTTTAGACAAAGTAGTTTACATTAGTCTTAGTCATAACTTTAGACCAAATTAGTTCTTGCATTAGTCTAGGTCAGTTACTGAATTAGACAGTCACATTTTACATTGGTCTAGGTCAGTTGTTGCATTAGACAGTCACATTTTACATTTGACAAGGTCAGTTGTTGCATTAGACAAAGTCCCATTTATACATTTGACATGTTTAGTTGTTACATTAGGCAAAGTCACATTTTTACATTGGCCTAGATCAGTTAATAGATTAGGCAAAGTCACACTTTACATCAGATAAGGTCAGATTAAGCATTAGTCCAAGTCAGATTAGATCTGTTACATTATGTCACTCTAAATGGGCCTTCTTCGAGCTGATGAATGCTGTGTGATTATTTCTCATAAGATCTTAGCAGTAGCTGCAGCAAAGAGTACGAGGAGTACTGCTATTTGGCTTGATAGACACCAACCTTTCATTGTGCTGCACAGCTATGTGCATTAACAAATCAAGCAACTTGTAAATTGTGTCAGAAACAGAACTTGGATTGTTCCGTATATCAACTTCTATGTAAGGGATAGAACAGCTGTTTGCCAGGTGCTCTGCTTGTGCTCTTGGCACTGTTCGTTTGCAGCAGCTGTCATAGCTCCAGGATATCTGGCTACCTGTGCTGTCTGCGATCAAGTTCTCTTTACTACCTTGTTTGTCGTCTTGACGACGTCTGTGAAAATTCTTGTGGGTGAGTCCCACTAGTATCACAGCCATACTTTCCAGATTGCAATACTTGCTTAAGTCATCAATCCTGTGAAGAACAAAAATATTTATCATTAGAATCTGTGTTCAGCTAACATATCATCTAAAGTGATGGCTGCATGCTCTATAAGGAGCACAAAGGAAAGTGATGCTGACTTAAGAACCATCTGGATTTTTTATGATCTGACAACAGAATCTAGTCATAATGGAGATACAGTCAATCATTAGCTCAGAAACACAACAGAAATAGATAATTCTTTGCCTTTCAGCTAACATTGAAGGATAGTCCATTATCTTTTGATATGTGTGTGTGTGTGTGTGTATATATATATATATATATATATATATATATATATATATATATATATATATATATATATATATATATATATATATATATATATATATATATATAATGACAATCTTTCAGCCAGAATGTCTACAGACTTCTCTTTTGTTTGTGATAGTCCATCAGTCAGATTCTGTACAAGTCTCCCTTGTGAGTGACAGTCCATCTGTCAGCGACGATTCTGCCCTTTACTCTGGCAGAGAAGCCCCACCCAGATTTCTCCTCATTGTTTACAGATCCAACAGTTTACACAACGGCATCATCTTCCCCAGCATAATCATTTATGAGCTGATCCATTTCCAGCTCTGCCATCCCATTGGCCCAAGTTCTGCACTCTCTACCACGGCTGTGATGATAACTTGCTAGTAGTTCATCCAGTTCTCACCAGACTTACTCCACTCTTCTCCCTTGAATATGTTTCCAACTGTGGTCACCTGTCTAATAGTTGTCTCTGCCTGCGCCATATATGACATCCTCCTCTTTATTCTTGCTCCTTTGATGTCAGCTACGTTCCCAGGCAGGGGATGCCTTTTGTCTGTGGTTACTCGCATATAAGCTTTTTGCCTGGGTCATCGCATATCTGGATCTAATTGACAGAATCCAAGCATGTGCTGCATCCTCACAATGGGGGTATCTCGCGCACAGTCCAAGACTATAAGCATCCATTCATTTTGAATGCATTCCAGTCGTTTACATTGTGTTACTGACAGCGTGAGTATTTTCAGCCCATACTCGATTGCCGATATGACTAGCTGATGATACAGGAGAAATAGTAATATCTGCTCCAGGTGCGCTGCAGCCATTGTTTTTAGGGGCTGCCATACCTCTGTTGACCAACGGGCTGATCACCCATTTGCCAGTCACTTCGATTACAGAAACAACAGCAGATGGATTGATTTGCCATTGCCCTAAAGACGCCAATAGGCATGATGGGAAACAATGGCAAAGAAAACCTATCTGCTGTTGCCCTAAGACGCCACTAGGCGTAATGGCCACTGACTGCTTTGACGGTCGGTGGCTAAGGACGGAAGAAGAAGAAGAAGAAGATACCTCTGTTGCACTTTTGTATGATGTTATCAACACTGTGCATATATGATAGCCCGTGATCAAATTTTACTACAAGGTATTACAGCTTGTCTTGCCTTTCAATTTTCTGCCCATTGAGAGTAATATCTGGAAGATCTGCTTTCACTATAGAGTTGTTCAAGGAGCACCACATCACGCAGGCCTTGTTGGGATTGACTTTAGAGCCAGTTTCCTCGCACCATTTAAAGATCTCATGTAGTGTTCCATGCATGCTGTTGGACATTTCCTGTCAGTCAGTCCTCTAAACTAGTATGTCATCTGCAAAAGCCAATGTTCGTCCCAGCCCAGCTGGATGAATGGTGGCTACTTTTGTTGTGTAGATGTTAAACAGCACCGGTGATAGAGAACCCTGAGGTAGTCCCGGACAAATGCCGATTGGTTCTGATGTCCATGTTCCCAAGCCAAATGCAACTGATCTCTCAGTTAAGGCAGCCCCTATCCATCTTGTTACCCAAGGGTTAACACCGCAAGCCATTACACAGTTCATTAACGGTTTCAAAGTTCACACTTATAAGCATCTTATGGGTCTATTGCAACAGCACACGTTTCTCGTTTACCTTGGAACCTCTCGTACACATCATAAGCAAAGGTTCCATCGTTACCCCATGTTACTTTCATGGGCCAATAGCTTCCCAGGGTATCAGGGAGGATGTGAGCATTTTCGAGGTGGTTCATTATTTTTCTCGTGACGATCTTTTCTAGTAATTTGCCATAGACATTCTGCAGTGTGATAATTCTATAGCTGATGAGAAGTGTGGGGGGCCTTACCAGGATTAGGAAGTCGCCGTAGGTAACTATGTAGCCATTCTTCCGGCAACTCAGCATTCTGTATGCTGGTGTTGAAATCACTCACCACATTCCTAATGAACGTGTAATCGAGCTGTTATTTGGTGATACTGTACACCATCAGGACCCGGGGCAGTGTTTCTACTGGTTTCTAAAGTGCACACGGCTTCTTTGGACATGAGACCGAAATACCTGTATATGTCGTCTCTTCTGTCGCTTTCCATGGTACCGGTACTGTCTTTAATTTCTTGGCGGGCAGCTCACCATGATTTGTCTGAGCAATATAACGCTGGAGTAACGCATGTCCCTTTTCGGCACTGGTCTTCCGGTTTATTCCTGCTGAACTTGGAATATTAGGAATTGGTTGGCTTGTACTATTCCTATTCATCCTTCGATGTAAGGACCAGAATTTATGAAAAGTTTTTTTTTTTAATGCCCACCTGTGCCACAAAGCCCTCCCACACTGCGTCTTTGGCATCTCTTACCAAGCTTTTGAATGTATTGCTGGCCTCTGCTTTTTCTCCTTCATCTCTTCCAGTCCTTTGAGAATGTCTGCTCCATGAGGAGAACAGATTGACAGCATGACCTTCACCAATTCCTTCGAGGGAGAAAGTCTATGGTGATGAGAGAAGCCTGAGACAGTCAGCTTTATGAGAGAAATAAATGTGGCTATATAAGAGCAAATGATGGTGAAGAAAAAGAAGTAGAAGGCGGTGATCTGTGTTTGTGGTGAATTTTATTACTAGCCCCATTCTCCAGTTCATGCTATGGAGAAAATTCATTTTCAGTGTGATAATAATTTTATCTGGGTGTCATAACCGAGCTACATTGTGGGGGGGGGGGGGGGGGGGGCGGGGGGGGGGCCGGGGGGGGGGGGGGGGGCGCAGAGGTATCTGCTGATACTCACCATGACTCAACATTATCAAAAGATAGCTTGTTGTTTACGTTGAAGAACACCAGACAACCTTGAGAATGCCTGTAATAGGAAGCAGTAATGCTGCGGTATCTCTCTTGACCTGAATACAATAATATATGATGTATCAGAAATGTTTGCAACCATTAAGGACGTGCAGAATATGCTTTCTTTTTCTTATTTTCTTGTTATGTTTTAATGCAGTAACCAGAAATGTGACATTACCATCACCAGTCTTTCCCTTCAGCTTCCCACAATGCACAGGCCTTCAACAAATACCTTATACGCCCTCCTGTCCTTTGCCATTCACTCAAGGTCATTCCAGGTCTTCTTTACACCTTTCATTTCTGTCTGCTGTAATCTTCTCCATCTTTTTTTTTTTTTTTTTTTTTGTCTCCCTCTGTCTCTCTCACCCTGGAGATTCCATAACAGAAGAGATATACGACATATTCTGTAGAAACGTCTGTGAAAGGTAAATAACAAACGTTGAACTGCATTCAGATGATACATGAATAAACAAGTATATAAACCAATAAAACAGTATTGAATCAGTTCTACAAATTAACGGTTCACGTGAAACAATGGACGTTTCGGGTTTTACCCTTCATCAGCCACAGTTACAAACAGGACAAGAATTACATATAGATACTACAAAAACATACGATGATAAACATACAGAAAATGAGCGATACAAGCAGATGGAAAAAATAAACAACCACAGTGATGAGCGAAAAGTGAACAATAATAATTCATGATGAACAAATGTAAAAATATGAAACTAGAGAAGCACAATAAACAAGCATGACAACTTTTAATGTTATCAACGTGAAGAAAGGCATTGTTGTATTTTCACATTTGTGCCCTAGAATATCATCACTGTCGGACATTGATAGATAACAAAATAATATTATAACATAGAATAACAATCAAAGAGAGAATATGATATAAAAAATATATAGTACGTTGCCTGATATTTACCAGGAATAAACAGTTTACAAGCAGTGAAAAGTTCCATCATCTGATATTATGAACATTACAGTCAATAGAAAATATAATTGAAGAGCATGTTCGATGTTTGAGCCAAGAAGTGCTTAATGTGCTAATGAACATTTATGTCTGAAAAGTGGCAGAGCTATTAGTCTTCACAGATTTGGAAAAAATATCGCAAGATATAACACCAAAATAACTGACGCAACCATTAAAAAGATCATTTTGTGATTTCGCTAATTCCAGATGTAGGTCATCACCACATATGGAATATGGGCAGTATTTAAATAAATTTTCAAGATATAAAGAGCCAGTGATAAAACCAGCGAGAAGAACATATAATTAAAAGATGTCTTTCAGTGTGCAAGATCATGTGTTACCGTACCGCCTTTGAGGTAGCATCTTGTTAACACGATAGAGACTTGTTTTGTTTCTAGAAATAAGATACAATATTTGGTGTGTTTGATTATGACTGTGTGAGTTTGTGGGCCGCTTATCTCCACTGGACGCAGAGATATACAGTCGTCCTTCAAGTGTGGCCCCCTTGCTCCTTGCAGAGCAGAACATGGCAAAAGTTATTTTTTAAATATTTTTCATTGTTATTTTGACATGTTTTTGTGAAGACTGACAGTTGGAATCCTTATTCTCGCTCGGGGGGCGTGTTGTATAAAGTAACTATCGTAAGACTTGCGTGGGGTCAGAAACTTCCTCATGAAGAAACGAAGCACTACGGGGACCAGTGCTGCAAAAGTATATAAATACTTTAGTGCAGGCTTTCTGGCGACCACCTACAACGGTAGCCCCATGCTCCTCCACAACGAGTCAAAAGTCAAATGAATAGATTAGAGTTGAATATCATCATCATTTCTACTCTCGCTCTTGAAGATATTAGTATGAAAAATTGAAGTGAGAAACAAAGAAAAACTGACCAGCGGTGTCGAATTGGTTCCATCCATTGTCATGGTGCTCTCACCCCATTTAACCTCATTTGGAAGAGATTGTCTGCGAAGTGTCAATCTGCTATTCTCCCGTTCCAGCAAATGCTTAGCAAGGCCGAACGGCAAAAGCTGGTTGTTTTCCCAGCCAGGCTTAATGAGAGGGAAGGATCCCCTTCGACCGGAGTTTGTCCACTCCATGTCAGCCAGTGTCTGACTAGATCTCCGTGCCATCAGAAGTCTGTTGATGTGATCCCATTCTGGCGCGCTGCCACGTCTGGAAGCGTCATAGTGTGGCACATCGTCTTCGCTGACAGTGGACAGAGAACTGAATGAGGACGTTCTTCGCCGTAGCGCTCGAAACGATCTTATTCTTCTTATCTCTTCGTCAGCAAGCCAGGCACTGCTCACCTGCCCGACGCTGCTTGGCAACTCTGTTGGTAGTATACTCATAGCTCTGGTTTAGTTTTTGGTCGTCTTTTGGGTAACACTTAAGACATAGGTCAACACTCTAAGAACAGAATTACTCACACCAACAAAGATGCATTTCGCTACTTTGTCTGTTCTTCCTTCCTTTGATATGAATTAGCTGAGGAATTTAGATGTGGCTTTACCAACTCAAGTTATCGCAGTTATCGTACACTTTCAGTTTTGTTCCAGGCGCTGTTGTAGTTTTGGTTTTTTGTTGTTATCTTGTCTTATGTCACACTCTTTAGGAACCACCTAGTAAGTGATACGGTCTCAATTTGCTAATAGGTTGACTAGCACGTGGGATACATTAGCCTCACATAATTTCAGCAGTACAAGAGCTCAGTTCAAGCGCACTTTCTTTGAACTGTAGAGTCCGCGAGTATCATTTGAGCGGAACTACGCTCATGGTGCACTTGGTGTCATCAAAACTTGACATGCGTATGAATACAGAGATACTGCCATCAGCACATATTCATGCCACTGTTGTGCAAGTAAATTGACGACATTGTTGTCGCATGCAGAATTGTGTTATCTATCCTTCAGTATGACTGACTAGCTCTCCAGTACTGTGACTTATTGTGTGATCACTACTATGGTTTATTGCATGATCCTCCTTAATCTCCCCTTCCGTGTGATTGACTGTATCTCTCCAGTACTATGACTGATTGTGTAATCTCTCTTTTACTATGATTTATTGCACGATCACCCTTGACTTTGACTGATCTGGATAGTAGCTGTTCGTTGACGTTCTGAAGACAGCCCTGCAAAGCAATAGAAACAATTAGTCAACTTTTGCTCTGTTTCATAAACGCAGCAGTTAATACTAGTTAGTATAAAAGAAACACAGGACCGTCTTAAAGCACACGACGGCATAGGCGTTACGGTCTCTACCACCCTTCAGCTCCCCAAGGAGCATAGGTTTTCAACAAATGTATGGCAATTCTTCCTTTACCGTGCCATCAGCGCAAGATCTTTGCATGCCTTCTTCAACCTCTTCATGTCTGTCTCCAGTTCTCTTCTCTATGTATACTTCTGTCTCCTACTTCTCTTAACGTGAGGATTCTAGAACAAGGCCTGCCCTGTAATGCTATTAACAGGTTTCCTCCAATCCGTTTCCAGTATCTTTTTCTCATCTCTTGTTCCACTGACGCTTCTCAGGTTCTTGTCATCAGTTCCACATTAATGATCTTGTCATACAATTTCAATCCTTCTTTTTTACGCACGCACTCAATATGTTAGAGTATTGATCTCCCCATATTGATTTTATTACTCTGCTCTTCTTCAGTGAATATGACAAACGGAACTAGTTGACGCTTCTCAAAATTCAATGTTCTGTTGTCAATGGTAGTAAGAAAGAGAGTTCTTTGGTGTTATACAGAGCCAGTCCTGACATATGGTTGTGAGTCATGTACAGTAAGTAAACAAGCAGGATGGCATGTGTAGATGTGGTTTTACAGAAGAATGCTAGGAATACCATATAAAGCTACAAAAGAGTGATGAGGATGTCATGAAAAAATCCAGTGAGCAAAGGAAATGTATTACATTAGAAGGAAGAAGTTCACTTTTTTGGGGCATTTTATGAGAAGAAAACTGTAAAATGTCGTAATAACGGGGGAAAAAATTAAGGAAAAACAGGTAGAGGACGACAATGAGAGACGATACTGAACAGTTTGACACCATGGTATGGAAGGATGTCAACACGATACTGGACAGTTTGACACCATGGTATGGAAGTATGTTAACACGATACTGGACAGTTTGACACCATGGTATGGAAGGATGTCAACACGATACTGGACAGTTTGACACCATGGTATGGAAGGATGTCAACACGATACTGGACAGTTTGACACCATGGTATAGAAGGATGTCAACACGATACTAAACAGTTTGACACCATGGTATGGAAGGATGTCAACAGATACTGGACAGTTTGACACCATGGTATGGAAGGATGTCAACAACAGAATTGATAAACGGTATTAGAGACAGAAGTTGTCGAGAAACGTGAACATCTACGCCATCATGCATGCTTCTTGGAAAAGGAGGACTGACATAAACATTCCAGGCTAGTAAGATAACCTAATTCTGTATTAAAGATTCAAGAAGACTGGACACACCTATGTCAAATTTTTGTGAACAGCAGATACCCATAAGTCCAGTTTTGTTGTACTTCCTGTATTTTTATAGTTGGGTCGAATATAGCAAAACTTAGATCTAGATAGTAGTTGTTGGGACTAATTCAACAAGTTCTTTGATGTCTGGAAGACAACGGAGTATAAAATGATTACCCGGTATCACAGCACAACATTACGAAACGTACCTTACTGGCTGAGCCCGTTAACATAGGTGTCCGATGTTTTAAGAATCGATTTGTATGCAACTTTTAAATCATAATAGATTTTAAAGCACAGCTTAGTATCCCAAAATGGTCTAGAGCATGGGCAGCATCTACTTAACACCATATACCGGTACTCTTCTGCACCATTCTCATTTATGTCTGCAGTTCTCTTCTCCGTGTGTTCTTCGGTCTGCCTGTAATTCTCCTACCCTGGAGATTCCAGAACAAGGAATGCCTGATCATGCTATCAGCAGGTTTCCTCAATGTGTGTCCTATCAGCAGGTTTCCTCAATGTGTGTCCTATCAGCAGGTTTCCTCAATGTGTGTCCTATCAGCAGGTTTTTTCAATGTGTGTCCTATCAGTAGGTTTCCTCTATGTGTGTCCAATCAACAGGTTTCCTCAATGTGTGTCATATCAGCAGGTTTCCTCAATGTGTGTCCTATCAGCAGGTTTCCTCAATGTGTGTCCTATCAGCAGGTTTCCTCAATGTGAGTCCTATCAGCAGGTTTCCTCAATGTGTGTCCTATCAGCAGGTTTCCTCAATGTGTGTCCTATCAGCAGGTTTCCTCAATGTGTGTCCTATCAGCAGGTTTCCTCAATGTGTGTCCTATCAGCAGGTTTCCTCAATGTGTGTCCAGTCCATCTCCAGCGTCTTCTTATGTCTTGCTCCACTGGTACTTATCTGGCCGTTGTCATCAGGTCAACGTTGATGACCTTGTACCAGTACAATCCTATTCTATGCAAGCACCCATTTATGAAAGTCAAGCATATTGGTTGTTGCCTTTTGTTGTTCTCTACCTTTATCAGCCGTTCAGAAGGACAGACTTGACTTTTGAGTTGAAGATTCTGATTTTTTTAAAATAAAATTGTGCCTCGTTTTGGCGAAACGCTTTCCGTTTAACCTAGTCGGTTATATTAGGGCGCATGTCCAAATATAAAAGACCATCAGGTCTTGATTGAAGATTCTGATTTTTATTTCAGTATACATAAAGACAACTAAATAATCATGAACGATTATGTGAAAGTGTATTATGAATGACTGACCTCAATCTTACATATTGGAAATCAAGTTCCGTCACTCGTCTATTTTCTTGCTTTGCCATCATACTGTCTGTTAATTTACTGTGCGTTATGTAACACTATCGTGTCTGTTGTCAGTATTAGAACGTCAGTAAGTATTATTGACTGCCCAACTTTTCTGGATTCTAGTATAGTAGAAATTCTGGCGTTGCATTCGTTGACATGTTTATGTGGTGTTATAATGTTTTGTTCTTGTACGAGTATTTGTTTCATAGTGTGGACCTTGTTTCATGTAGCTGGAGATGTTAAAGAACGTTTGTTTTGTCGGGTTTTGCTGTAACTTAACATTTGCCGACCTGGCGTAAAGTAAAACGTCTCTTGATAATCCAGCCGTACGTCTTGAATATATATATATATATATGATTCACTGCCCCGGATCTGAGAATTGTTATAGTTTTAACCGCGGTCTCACATGCCATGTCTTTGTTGGATCTGGAGTTTTTCTCATTGTTTCTATGGTCTGGCTTTACATTTGTGCGCTTTATCAACGATTATGTCACTATCTTAACCAAGGATGTGCAGTCGGAGTCGTGCATTCGGTCGTTGATTAGTGGAGTTGGAGTCGGTTAAAAAAATGTCACGACTCTAAATGTTATGCCATGTGTCTAGTAAAAAAAATTTCCTGACTCTAAATGTTATGCCATTTGTCTAGTAAGAAAAAACTAGTCTGAGTCAGAAGTCGGACGTCTACAATTTCAGGAGTCAGAGTCGGAAAATTGTGTGGCTGACTCCACAACCCTGGTTTTAACACGTGCTGTCAGTACATGCTGTTTGGTGTATTCCTAATCCCCCCTGTTATGCATTTCTTTTTTGCGTGTTCTCTATTCATACTTATTGTTAATTCTCCCTTGCATGTCTATATCATGCCTTTATACACTAATATATCCTTCTCTCTCTTTAAAAATAAAACGTTTTGCTTTTTCTTCAATAAATAATTAATGAGACCTGAGTCCTGTGCTCAGTCCAACCAGTGCCTGTTAATTACCTATATTTATTTATTATTAATTATTTTTTCTTACCACTGTTGCGATATGAATTTGGCAACAATGAAGTTGCGCAGAAAAAAATGGCACTGGTATTTCGGGGAGATGATGATATATTTTGAAGAGTACACTTAGGTGCACATTTGTTGAACGTATATGGTAGAAACAGTATTGTATTAACCAATCAGGAGTGGAAGATAAAAAAAAGGATGACGTTTTGTGTTGGTCGATGGGTGACGTAGTGTGGTAAATTTATGATTGAACACGGATGCCTGAAGTATAGGCTAACAGTTTTGTTCTGAGTTCAATAACTCAGAACAGACATGGAATGATGTAGCAGCTGTGATTTATACTAGTCATGGAGGGAATCATAGACTATGTATTTAGTAATGTCTTACGCCTTCGTGGCCTGGGAGGTTCATACACTGTTAAATCGGAGTCTTTATAACCTTACCAGTTACGGAAGGGTGCGAAGGGTCATTGTGGAGAAGAATGGATTCACTGTTTATGAATTGAATACCCCTGCGGTCTAAGATTGACAATCTTACTGAATAGCGTGCCTTTTTGCTTATAGGAAGACTGACGGGACATAGAATTATAATGACCGTCACTGCGTATTATACCTGAAGTATTCGAAATAAACATGTTGATTTTGATATAACCACTATGGGCATTACGTATTGCCCCAGTTGGCCGTTGTGCGCCATGCATTGCGTTTCATGGTTAACTTTGCTGTTCGTTATATGACTGCCTATGGTGATGGGACGACTAGATGCTGTGGCATACCCACGATTGGTATTTTCGCGTGAAATTTGACCAGTGCAGCATTGTGTTGCATACGATGATGCAACAACCACGTTTCTTTTTTAAAAAAATGATCTATCTACAATTCCATTTAAATGTTGTTACGTGGTGGTTGCTGGGTTGTGTGTGTAGACATAGTTGTGGGTTCTTAACATAAGTTCAACATAAAATCTGCCACCACTGTAACACCATACTTCTCAAATGAAGCCGCTCAGACTGTCCAACAGTTAATATATATTTATGACGTATTTTACATCTGGAACAAGCTCCACATCTTAGAATACAATGAGCAATGAGGTTGCATACACAGTCAATGGTCCGTCCTTAGACATAATAAATGAACATCAGTACTTAGGCAATCTAGCCGTCAGTTAAGTCCACGAATACGAATATCTTCTACTTCGTCATATTTTTGACGGAATTTAATAGAAATACTGCTCTGTACAATGCTGTACATCACAGGCATAACTCAAGATGCCATCGTCATAAAAAATCATACACATCTTTGAATAAACTTGAAGCAAAAGGACACTTGTCTGGAGCGTACAAATATATGTCCACACATGGTGACGAACACAAGCCAAAAAAGAGCTGAAAACCAACGGTTAGGTTCCGAAGCAGACGATTGCTTACGTCACACTCTTTACTAAAATATACGTCACAGATAAATTAGTTGGTACGCTTTCAACGTAAGTGCGTTATCGTGTACACTCATCTTGCGCACAGCTATATTCTCATTGAGAGCATACGCCTGTGTGCAAGAATGAGGTGTAACATATGTGCTATCACTCTTTCGTTTTCTCTCATTCCATCTCACAGTTAAAGGTAAAGGTAGCCTCATAGCAGATACTGGCGTAGGGGAACTAAGTGTTATAGATTTCACCATACTAGGTCCAGTTTTTTTATGAGGTGGGGTGACCAGCTCCCTTCCCCGCTGCCTCTGCCTTCCCTATCTCAAGAGTAGAGTCAGGTACCCATTTACAGCTGGACTTGACGCTACTAGATTTCGGTCCTGAAACGATGTAACTGTGCCGGGAGAGAAAATCGCTCTAACCGCTTAACCAAATCGGATGTTCGACCTCATAGTACACAAATATAATTTGCTTACTCTCGTAAATCTATTTCTTGCTGACACATTGCTTAATGTCTTTAATTCTGATTTACGAACGGATAGTTCATATGATAAATGTTAAAATAATCACACAGAAACCAAGTTAACTTATGTTTGACACAAAGGACACAGCTAACTTTCGTTAGACACACAATGACACTATATTTGCGTTAACACTTGTTTTATACATAACAAAAGTTCAATCATATTTCATCATCATCACCCTTCAGCTGCCCTTGGAACATCGGCTTTCACCAAACGTATGCCAAGTCTTCCTATTCCGTATCATCATGACCTCTAGGTCTTGTTCATCCCCTTCATGTCTGTCTCTAGTTTGTCTTCTCCGTGTGTCTTTTGGTATCCCTCTACGTCTCTTATCCTGGGCATTCCCAGAGCAAGGACTTCCGTGTAATGCTATCAGTAAAAAGGTCAAGGATCCCGTTATACGCCTATTGAGGCATATTGGGAATATGGTGTTAGGCCCATATTTTCTTGACCATCGGCACACTAGAGGTAACGTGGTCAACATCACGCCGGCCGCCTTAACCTTCCCAGAGTTGCTTTGGTACCCAGTTGGGGCTGGGTCGACCCAGGAGCCGTTTGCGGCCTAATAAAAATCCCACCTCATCTGGGGATCGAACCATAGACCACTGCTGAGCTAGGAAGCCAGTGCACTAACCACTATGCTACCGCGGCTCCCGCTATCAGTAGGTTGTTTTATTATGTGTCATATCCATTGCCAGCGTCTTCTCATCTCTTATCCGACTGGCACTTGTCTGGTTCTTGTCATCTATTCCACTTTAGCGATTTGGTCATACCATTTTAACCCTTCTGTTCTACGCAAGGGCCCATCCTGTAGAAATTTTAAACTAAAAAACTTCAACAAATCAGATTTGATTTGGCATAAAATTAAAACTAAATTAATATTATTTTACACAAAGTGACAACTTCTCAGAGCACACGCACTAAATGTGTCCTGGGATCGAGGAAGAAAAATGTAAATACTCGCTATTAGATACTATCACATGTTACATGTCGTACCCACCGACGCTCAGTTTTACCTGGACAAAAAGCTCGGGTGGTATTATTTCGCTGTAGCCGTGATATCCAGATAAACAAGTGAACTGTATTAACTCTAGCTAACACCTGCCCTTTTACCATATCGGATGTCGTATTAATAGTCATCCTCTCATTTGCTGATTTCAGCCACGTTTGATCGTTGTTATTTCATAAAAGATAATTATACCCATCACGTGAACTGATCTGTCAGTCACCGAAGGTATTAAGAGCTCGTGTCGAATTCATCTCTAGATTGCTAACGAGCAGTCAGCAATAGTTGTGACGTCATCTTCCGCCAAAGATTAGAACATTGCATCCATGTTTTCTAGAAAGTCAAGTCGTGTTTGTGGCCGTAGTTAAACAAGGGCGTATAATTGTTTCGTGCCACTGCAACTAATTCTTGCCGGTGCCAGTAATCCTTATTTTCATACATGGAACGCATTCTTGTTTACATGCAAATGCACGAGTTAAAAATACTTTAGCACTGTAAATAAAGACAAGCGGAGTGAGATGTCAGAAATAGCTTATTGATGGATGGAATGAAGGAAAGTAGTAAACAAGTAAAGAGAGATGGGAATTAGAGGGGTAAAAATGGCGGAGGTTAAAATTACATTAGTGTCTTTATTTAACGGTATCCTTATGTGTTGTCGTCAAAGATGGCATAGAGAATATCAAGGATATGGGGGATATATGGCAGAACGATCCTCAAGATGTGGGCTTATAGTTTTATTAACTTTCAAGAGATTTGACAATATGATCTTCCAGATGTAAACTTAAATATAATATAAAGTTGATGGTATTACAAGGCAGACGTTATTGTGGATTCCCCGGGTTAAGAGAGTTAGCGAGAGAGAGAGAGAGAGAGAGAGAGAGAGAGAACGAACGAACGAACGAACGAACGAACTTTATTTTCAAAGGGTTGAGAATTGGGCACGCAGGCCCGTCTGACATTCTGCCCTTCCTTTCTCTCACCTTTCATACTGAATTCATTTATTCTCATATGCATTTTACATATCAAATTCAAGGAATTCAACGTTGTAAAGTAAAATAATAATATAGCACACTCATATTAACATTAATTACTTATAAGCATGACATAACATATGTTGAAAAGTACAAACATTATCAGAGATAGATAGATAGATAGATAGATAGATAGATAGATAGATAGATAGATAGATAGATAGATAGATAGATAGATAGATAGATAGATAGATAGATAGATAGATAGATAGATAGATAGATAGATAGATAGATAGATAGATAGATAGATAGATAGATAGATAGATAGATAGATAGATAGATAGATAGATAGATAGATAGATAGATAGATAGATAGATAGATAGATAGAACGAACGAACGAACGAACTTTATTTTCAAAGGGTTTAGAATTGGTCACGCAGGCCCGTCTAACATTCTGCCCTTCCTTTCTCTCTTCTTCCATAGTTAATCTATTTATTCTCACACGTATCCTAAATGTTACTTAAATAATAAAATAACAAGAAAGTACAATAAAATAAAATCCCAACATTGTAACAGTACAATAACAGTTACACAAATTTACAGATGCGTATCATAATTTATACTAAACAGGACAAAATTAACTTTAAAACCTAAATATGATGTTATGTAATAATAATAATAATAATAATAATAGCCCCTTCAGTCATAACTGACTATGGGAATGCGCCCCTGAGGTGACAGCGTAATTATTTAAGAACATAACGAAATTAGGGTGGCATATAATCTGCACTCATGATGTATTTGAAAAGTCTGTGATTGAATGAATATGGACTAAGAGTATTTTTTAAGTCGTGTGGAAGAGTATTCCACAGATGAGCAGCAGAAAAAGCTAAACTTTTCTTGAATAAGTCGAGCCTAGGCTTGGGCATGTGTAATTTATTTAAGCGTTGACTGCGTCTTCCGCTGTATTTGAAAATAGGCCACAGATACGTTGGAGCATTCTGTGACAAGATTTTGTGAATAAATTTGGCTTTGTTGAAGAGAAGGCGCTTTCTTAGTGGTAATATGTTAAGATATGTATATGCGTCTACACACTGTGTGAGGTTTTTGTCTGAAATTAGGCGCACTGCACGTTTTTGTAATGAAAAGAGTCTTTTAGTGTTGGACATGGTGCAGCCATCCCAAATTGTGGAACAATAGTCTAGATGTGTTTGTATCTGGGATGTATAGAACATTTTTCGTGTCTCCTCATCTAGGAAATGTTTGATTTTAGCTAACTGGTAAACTTTTTGTGCCGTTTGTTTGGTCAGTGCTTGTACATGCGAATTCCAACTTAAATGTTGGTCAATTATGAGTCCTAGTGTTTTATATATTCATTTACATTTTCAATTAAAGAGGTTCCAATGTAGAGCTGAAGTGTTGTTTTCGGCGAGTTTTGTAATTTTTGTCTAGTTGATATTATCATACATTTTGTTTTAGTGATATTTATTTGCATGCAGTTTTCATTGCTCCACTTAATAAGATTGTCTGTGTCGCTTTGTAATAATATTTCTAGCGTGTTGCAACTTTTATCACTAGTATAAATGGTACAGTCATCGGCAAATAGGTCGCAGGATGAGTGCTCGATGTGTAGTGGAAGGTCATTTATGTAAATGGAAAAAAGTAGAGGGCCGAGAATAGAACCCTGAGGAACACCAGTGTCAATAATAGTTGGGCTTGACAAGGAGTTATTGTACCACACTACTTGCTGTCTGTCGGACAGGAATGATTTAAGTAATGTCACTAGTTTAAAGTTAACTTTCATTGTTTCTAATTTTCTTATTAAAACAGCGTGATCTAACATATCAAATGCTTTCCTAAAGTCTACAAAGATTGCTCCACATATGTTATCGTTATTTATGTTTAGGTGCAAGTTGTCTATCATCTTAGTTAGAGCTGTGTGGCATGAATGCTTTTGTCGAAACCCTGACTGACTGTCAATTAGCAAGTCATTGCTAACTATAGTTACCAAGATTAGTCTTATTATTTTGAAGCATATACATTTGGCAATCTTAAAGGCTGAAGGAAAATAACTTTTTAGCAATACATCACTAATAGTTAGGTGCGGCGGCGTAACGCAGTATTCGATTACTAATTCCGTCAAGCCCTGATGAGCTATTATCCTTAAGGCCAATAAGATAGTTATACACTTCATTAACTGTCATAAAAGGAATGTCGGGTGGAACTGAGTTTGTACATTTGTTTTTACAGAATGCTGAAAGTTTGTCTAAGTCACTACAGGAAGGTGGTATTGTGGATTTCAGACCGTTTATTTCTGCTTGAAAGTGATTGCTGAAGTCGGTGCAAGTAAATGAAGTGTTGGAAGAGAATGAGTCTGGTGCATTACGTTTTTTCGCTAAGGTGTTAATTGCCTTCCATATTTCCTTACTATTTGATTTGTTCTGAACTATATTTCTAAAACGATTTTTCTTTTCTTTCCGAATTAAATATTGAACTTTGTTCCTGTATACCCTGTATGTGTTGAGGTCCTTAATTTTGTGCGCTTGATCTCTCTGCCTCATAGCCTCCAACACTTCCTGCGTGATCCACGGAGATTTTAATTGTCGTTTGACGCGAATTTCCTTAGCTGGTACGTGCGTGTCAAAAACATTATAAAAAATTTTTGTCCAGTATTCAATAGCGTCATCCGAATCAGGAAGTTGGTAAACACGGGCGAGAGGTGCAGTTAGCAAGTCATTTAAAAATAATTCCTTACTGAAATGTTTGAAACTTCTAAATTTGATACTTACATGTTTATTTTTCGGAACTTTACATTTATTCTTTGACCATGTACAGCATACTGGATAGTGGTCACTCATTGCAATATTAGGGACAGAGCATTCTATGATGTTTTCTGGGCAAGTTACGTAGATGTGGTCGATTAGTGTGGTTGATGCTTGTGTTACTCTTGTAGGCTGGTTAACTATTTGTTTTAAGTTGTACGATAATATTATATATTTTTCCATGTTAGATTTGAATTGTGTATATCGATGTTGAAATCACCAAGAAGAACAACCTCCTTGACTGTGGCAAATACATTGTCCATCATTATGGTGAAATCTTCGTACCATATAGGTCCTGCACTAGGATTTCGATAAAGATATCCCACCAGAAATGGGCCCTGATTCGGTAGCTTTATTTCCAACCATACACATTCTATCTCTGCTGTCTCTAAGTCGTTTCTGCGGCGAAAATTAAGGGAAGTGGAAATATAAACTGTTATACCTGTCTCTTGTTTTTTGCTTGCGTCTCGCCGAATAGTTTTAAAACCATTTAACGCAATGTCATCGTCTGTTATTCTGTCATTTAGGCGACTTTCTGAAAGTCCAAAAATGTGAAAATTATTACTTAGAATGTATGTAAGTTCGGGGAGAGAGAGAGAGAGAGAGAGAGAGAGAGAGAGAGAGAGAGAGAGAGAGAGAGAGAGAGAGAGAGAGAGAGAGAGAGAGAGATCAAACACACATAAAAGGGAAATCGAGACAGGCATGAAAGGAATAAAGAAGACATGGAGAGATCCTAAATGGCTGACACATGACAGGAAGACTTGTCATGAACTGCTGATTTAGTCAGTATACTTGAGCTCCCCATAGAGCATAGGCCTTCAAGAAACACATGTCAAGTCCCTCATATCCCATGCCATCAGTTCAAAGTTTGTTCATGTCGTCCGCATCGTTTTCGTGTCTGTCTCCAGTTGTCTTCTCCATGATGTGTTTTTCGGTCTACTGTACCTCTTTTACCCCGGGGATTTCAGAACAAGGGACTGCCTGGTCATGCTAGCAACAGATTTCTCAATCTGTGCCCCCATCTTCTCATCTCTTGTTCTAATGGTACTCACTGTTCTTGTCATCAGTTCCACTGTGGTGACCTTGTCATAACATTTCAATTTCTGTTCAACTGAGGCATCTGTTTACGATAGTAATGTCACTTCTTGGTTGTTGTATTTGTGGTTCTCCATATTTCAGAGCCATACAATACGGCTGCTTTGGCATTTTAATTGAAGACTAGCAATAACCCGTCAAACTTGACGTTTCCCAGATGAGCAGATAGAAGTATATTCTTAGAGTGTTTTTGGTTTCTTTCCATTATACAGTGTAATCAAACTGTTCATGAACACCGTCATTTGAACGATTTTCTTTGTTGATTGTAACTATTTTCGGGAGAGTATATATATAATGGAAACAATACAATTTTTCAACACGGTTGCATTCCTCAGCTGTGACCAACGTACACACGGCGAGAATTATGTTATTTTAGATTCAATTTAAAAGTTCTTTGATGACAACATTTCGTGTGAAAGTGCGTGGATTGTTTTCATAGAGTGTTCCCTGATAATAAGTGGTTTTAACAAACTGGGCAGCCATCTTATCGTCTTGATCATTATGTGTCAAACCGTTCAAATACAATTCACTTTGGTATGCTATTGGCTCATGCACACCAATTTTTACGCACTTTTTCTTTGTCGAGCGCTGCTAATTTCGTGAAAGAATAAAAAAATAAATAAGTAAAACCAAAGTATTTGTTTTATATAACACCCACGCCGCGCAAGTTGCACACCGTGCGTTATAATAATAATAATAATAAATTCTTTAAGCACCAAACACGGCGCATAAGGCAGAAACCAGTGCTCTCCAGGTTGTTCGTTGTGACGCCACTCCTCTTAGCTCTTGCACATTATTTAGGCCCAACGTTCTTCCTTCTCTTATTATTGTTCTTCTGAGTGTTTCTTTTGGTCTTCCTTTTTTCCTCTTACCCTCAGGAACCCAAGTGAGCGCCTGTAGTGGTATTCTGTTGTTTTGCATTCGTAGGACATGACCGATATATGACCATCGTCTTTTCCTTATATAGTCGGAGACATATTTCTGCCTAGAGTCTTCTCTTATTTGTCGATTAGTCTTGAATTCTTTCCAACTGATGTTCATGAGTTTTCTAAGACATTTGTTCTCGAATGTATTCAGCTTGTTCTCCAATGATTTTGTTATTTTCCAACTCTCACAGCCGTATGTTAACACTGAGATAACATTTGAATTAAACAGACGAAGCTTGGTATGTATATTCAATGATCGTAATTTCCAAATGTTAGATAATCTATTGAAGGCGCTAGCTGCCAAAGCAATTCTAGTATGGATTTTCTCTTGTTGTGTCACCATCCTGAGTCATTTTACTGCCTAAATAATTGAAACTTTCAACTTTCTGTAGTTTTTCCCCGTTCAAGATGATATCAAAGGTCTCGTTAGAAAAGTTCATAGCTTTAGTTTTAGAGGCATTTATTTGGAGACCTATTTTAACCTATTTTTCTTTGCGCGAGTTACTGTTTTGAGTGAGACCGACCGACGTAAAATACATCGGTAATTATGTTAGTGTAGATTCTTATTTTTATGTTGAACCTGATATCTTGTAATTTCCATATATTTACCTATGGTGTGAAAACTCCTCTTGCTTTGTTTATCCTTATTTTGACATCACTGTCTGTCCCTCCAGCTCTGTCTTTATTGCTGCCAAGATATATGTTTGATTGTACATCATTTAGGGGCGTTTATTCAAGTGGAACATTGTTATCATTTTCTACATTACCTTTGGCTTTTACCTGTCTTCTGCTGATGTGTGTGTTTTTTTTTTTAAATATTTTTTTAAGCCATCAGTTTTTGCTACGGGCTAACCTCTCGAAAAAGAGGTTTTCGGATTTTAGAATATGTTTACATTTTATATAGAACTTTAGACTTGACTTTAGACATGTTCATATTGATCCTTTACTTGTTTTGCCTATAATTTCAGCTGTTTTCGATGGAAGGTACCGGTATTACATTGTTTATTTGTTTCCAGAAATTTTTAAACTGTGTGGCTTTAAAATAAAAACTTTGTATATTAAATAAGATTATTGTTCCGAAATAACGAAACAAACAACAGAGACACACATGCATACATATGTATTACATGAAAAATGTAATATACTGATAAATGTCCCGTACTGTTCACGGCTGTTTGTGCCCTATACCAGAGCGCTCTTTTAGTTTCGGTAACCGGAATTCTGACACCGGGTATAAAATTTTCGTGTGCACCGTAAAAGACTATTTAAGTTTTTGGCGGGGAAAATCAGCTGATGTGTGTGTAAAATCAGTAAAATATAAATCATTACACACTCGTTCTGGATAAACACAGCGCTAAAATTCTTTTGTGTACTATAACTTTGTTCTCTGCTCTATTTTTGATTGCATTTTTATTTGTTTGAAATTAGTTTTGACGGAGTTACAGACTTTTGAAAACAGCGTCATCATTTGAGGAAATTCATAAAATAAGTAATCTTTTTATTAATTTAATATCTAAAAATCGGCCCATTTGTTTGAGTTTATAATTATAAAGACTTCTCGAAGGGAAGCTAAAGATTATTTCCACATACTTTTTTTTTTTGGTTTCATATCTTGAGAATGTGTGGTAGTCAGTTTTGTGAGTTTGGCATTACAAGAACAAGCATATTGTCACCAGATTTTATAGCATTTAAATTACTGTAAACACATTCCTGATACTCACAAATCTTAAATAAGGTTGTAAAAAAATAACTTTTTGTAAAGCACCATCTGTTTTTGCATTTTCATTCATTTATAATGATATTTAGCTACGTATATAAGCGTCAGAAAACATGTAAATCTATAGATAGATTACTTCCACATACTTTGTTCTATCTTTCAAGTCTTGTTAATCTTGTATTTATAATATGAATTTTTTTTTTAAATTGTGTGTGTGAGATAAGGACTGTTCCATTAGTGTTCTTTGGTAGACAATCCTGTGCACATGACGGCTGCCAAAGAATTCTAAGTAACTGTTTGTACATCTTCTTTCATTCACAGATAAAGCATTCTACATCCTGGTGTTAGACTTGATAGTCCCAAATATTCCTCTATCTTTATACATACACAAGTAAACTATACTACATAACAACGAAATGGAACATACTGTTTTGCATCATATGAATTGTGCCAGTGCACTGTGCAGAGCCTGTGGCAAGAGAGCATTAACTTCCAAAACAACATGTTCAATTCAGAAAGCACTGAACTGTTCTAATTACGTTAATGATCTGTTCTTTGTGTTTGGAATTAACGTATCAGATGATAAACCCACACAGCATTCGACTATATTTTGTAAGAAGTGTTACTTACGAATACAAAACTCAAAAAGGAGGCATAATGAAAAGTGTCTTGAAACAACCAAGTTACTATCGGAAAACAGTCAGCACATCTGGAAAGACTAAAACCATAATTTAACTATAAGTGAATGTCAACTGTGCAATTATGTTGCAAAGACATCTTTTGGTGTTTTAAAAACAAAAAGCTGCTCTATCCCCTGTGATGTTCTTTCTGACCCCTCCATGTCTAGTCAGTCATTTAGCTGTAGTCAGTCAGTTAGTTTGTTGTCAGTCAATTAGCTGTAGTCAGTCAGTTAGTTGTAGTCAGTCAGTTAGCTGTAGTCAGTCAGTTAGCTGTAGTCAGGATAGCTCTGTACAGTAGGAGGTTGATGTGCCTGCCCACATTAGTGATGATATTGTTCAACTGGAGGTTGATGTGCCAGCTCACATTAAAGGCGATACCATTATTCATTTGGAGGCGGATAACACTACTCACCCTAGCATGCCAGTTTTTGTTGCCACATCTACACCTACCAAGTCAGTTATACATACGACAAGTATATCCACCTCGCCTGTCTTCAAAAGCGACATCACAGTACAACAGTTACTTGCTAAGCCACCTTCACAACCACTAACACAAAAGGAAGAACCCCTATTCACATCCATTGTTAGAAAAAAACTAGAAACAGCAAAAAGTAATATCATAAAATGCAAAACCAGAGGACAGCCTATTGTACTACAAAAACTAATTAAACATAGAAGAGAAACATCAGTCACCAGAACGCCAACAAAACGTAAGCGATCTCAATTGCTCCACACTGTTAGAAAACATATTGCTGGAACATCAACTGATTCATTAGACCTGCAGCAGGCACATGAACTACAACGCTGTTCAGAAACGTCACGTCAGGAAATTTGCAGGAAAGCAGGCATTGAAAGTAGAGTTAGAATATCCAAAGAATTAGCAATAGCCATGAAGGAAACAGTAGGTCCTACGTGGGCACAGGAGAGAAAACAGAGAAGATTGAAAATTGAAAGACGCGCCAGCGGTATTAAAAATATAACTTCACAATTAAAATTTATAATGGAAACTCATTTGTTACAAATTTCTCCATCTGTGAATGTACAGATTCATCCTATAAAAAAAAAAAGGAAGTGTGAATGATAATTGAGCGAAATTTTGGGGCTAGAGCAAATTATGGCAGATGTTGCTTGAGATTGACAGAATTAACAGAGTGTGGAAATCATTTAATAGATGTATTTATTAAATACACCTATTTATCTATTAAATTGAACATTTCGTTTTACTCATGACCATACTCATTTTTACATGACCATCGTGATGTATGATTGAGATAATTGTTAATTGTTAGCTCTCATGTTTTTGGGGACAATTGGGTGTGTTATTTTAAGGTAATAAATGTGGACTTGCAATTTAATGTTTCAATAATTAATGTTTGACGCATGAAACCAAAACAAAACTTTGATATCCATTTTCTGCAGGTTTTCTACTTTTGATTTATGTAATTTGTTAAACATGTTGATTGTGACCGATTTAGTGAAAATTGCATTATAAACAAACCATAACAAAATATAAAAAAAAAACGTAAATTTTACACTATTTCAGACTATTATATCTTCTGTTCTAATTGTGATAAAATGTTTGTTCTTGTTCTAAAATTTACTCTAACATTTCTAGTTTAGCTTTACGCAAAATTAAAGCCGGTATTTATAATAATAAAGTAGCCTAAAAGCATTAATTAAGCCCTATCAAAAGTAAACATCGCCACATGTTTTTCCCATTAGGAAGTTGACCACGTGACCTCTGTCAAGTGGGCTATAAATAGCCGTGTGTTGTAAGGTGTGATAGATAACGGTGATGTCAACGGTTATCGTGGCGATAACACGGGGTATAACATGAACAAGCAATTATTGCATTTTTTTTTCAACAACTAAAGTACATTTAAATTGGTTAAGTAAATTAAAGTACATTTATTATGATCACGTAAACAATTTTATATATATATATAACATTACATAAAATGAAAATGATTAAATGCCAAGTAAGAAGTGAAACCTAGACAATTTATAGATCAGCTTGTGGAATAATTGAGGTGTCACTTTTGAGGAGAGATGTGCCCTGTCAAATTCCTAATATAATTTTTTTTTTTTTAATAATGGCGGTATAATTTTTTAGCGCATATAGAAGGCAGTTGTATACTATTATATTTGTGTGATCACTAAAAAAAAAAAAAATTTTTAGGGTTCGCTGCTTTTTCTTCAGGAAGCCACCAGAATATGATAGTTATAGAACTTGGTTTTCTATAAAGTCCACCTTCTTCATTACATTGTCACAACCTTGTTGACAAGTATTTTCAAGCAGCAATATTTGTTTGATGTCATTCTAATTCAGTTGCCAGGTTGTACGCGGTTTACAAATTCACTGTATAGTTGTACATGCTATCACTACCTTTGATTCGATCAGATTCACGCCTGGCCGTACTTACCGTCTTTTCCTAAGGGATTATATTTTGAATTATTATCTAATATACTGTATGGAGGGTCTAATGATCTAGTTTTTCATTTTAATATATCTTACTTCTTAATTGTAATCAAATGCTGTAAATGTATGCTTTTATACTTACTTACTTACTTACTTAGTCGTTCCCCTTCTACCGTGAGGTGTAGAGGTTTGGAAGAGAGAGCGCCAGACCATTCTATCAGCTGTCTTCTTCCTGGCCTGGTTCCATTATAGTCCTCGGTCCTTCAAAGATTGTCTAATGTTGTCCTCCCAGCGGACTCTGGGTCGTCCTGGAGGTCTGGATCCCTGGCTCTTTGTTTCCCATGCTTGTCGTGGTAGCCGATCTTCTCCCATTCTGCAGACATGGCCAAACCATCTTAGTTGGGACTGTTCTATTTGGGTCTGCAGCGGATGGGATTTCAGGCCTTGACGGATCGTCTGGTTGCGGACCATGTCTCTTCTTGTTACTTCAACCACTTTCCTCAGATACCTCATTTTTGAGGTTTGGATCTGGCTTTTGTGGGTTGTATGTATGCTTTTATACTACTTATAATGTTGCATCGCCATTAAACTAACACCTTAAGTATGGAGAATGTCTGAATAACTAGCAATAAAAGATGAGTAAGAGGAAGGGCAAAATGTAAGACGGGCCTATATGCACGATTCTTATCTATCAGTCAATACCCTTTACCTCCCTAAGGAGCATAGGTCATAAAGCTGGATCTCGTATAGTGGAGGCGTCAACAATTCACTCCCTGTGGCAGTATCTGTTTGGGACTCAAAGCTGCTCACCTGTGGGAACATTTTCCGCATGTGCTGACAACACACTAAGTCCCAGGTCATTCAGCAGCGGATTCCCAAAATGTCACGAGTTCTTATTATATACCACCATAAACTATCTATCTATCTATCTATCTATCTATCTATCTATCTATCTATCTATCTATCTATCTATCTATCTATCTATCTATCTATCTATCTATCTATCTATCTATCTATCTATCTATCTATCTATCTAATCTATGTATTAATTTTTATTTTTATTTTTATTTATTTTATTTTTACATTCATTATTATTATTATTATTATTATTTAATGTTAAAAACGTACTTTAATTATGACGATTATTGCAAATGTAATATTACTTTTATAATGATAAATGCCTTAATTATGCTTATAGTAAATGTGAGGATGAAAGGATATAGTATATATGATGAGAGAGAGAGGAAGGGCAGAATGTCAGACGGGCCTGCGTGCCCAATTCTTAACCCTTTGAAAATAAAGTTCGTTCGTTCGTTCGTTCCTCTTAGATGTTTGTTCCCTTTATACTTCTATTCCACATGCTGATGGTCTCAAGGCACTCCAATTTTTTTCTCGACCAGCGTACTGACCTTACTATAAGTACAGGTCCGCTGCTTCGCCTTGCTGAGTTGGTTCTTATTCTTAACTCTTTTGAGTTTAATGGCCAGTTCTTCAACCAAATCAGTGGCGTCGCTATGGGTACTAAGATGGGCCCTAGTTACGCTTGCCTTTTTATGGGCCACTTTGAGTATTTGGTCTTTCAAAGTTACGATGAACCGATACTTGCGTTTTACCGCCGCTATATTGATGATGGGATTGTCATTACAGACATGTCTGAGGTAGCCCTCCGTCGATTTATTGACTATGTTGGTTATTTCAATCCTGCCATCAAATTCACTTCTGAAATTTCTACGACTTCAGTGAACTTCCTTGACATCACTGTGACTATTAGCCCTACTGGTCTTAAAACGCCTGTCTATTATAAGGCTACTGACGCTCATGGTTTCCTTCTTTATACTTCATCTCACCCTCTTAGTTGTAAAAATTCCATTCCCTTTTCTCAACTTCGTCGCTTGCGTCGGTTGTGTCACGATGACGATGATTTCCATCAGCGAGCTCAAGAGATGCTCGAGTTTTTTCGCCGATATCTTTATCAAGAACATGTTTTATCTGATGCTCTTTATCGCATCACATACGTCACCCGTCAGATGGCACTCACTACTAAACCTTCTGTCAAATCTGACAGACTCAAACTGGTTCTCTTCTTCTTCTGCGTTCGTCCTGAAAAGGACGTTTGTTATGTTGTGTCGCCGTTTACAGCAAAGCTGCGATATTTGCGCCTTTCAGCCCGACACATCCGGTTTCAGCAGGGCGTTTTTGGGAAAGGGTTAGCCTTCCCTCTTCGATCCCTACTCTCTCAGCCAGACTGCAGTGATGCAGCCTGTTTCCAGGACCACCACTTGGAGCTGGAGTAGGATCTTGGTCAGCTCTGGTTCGCTGACCCCGACGCAAGCAGTCAAGCTACGGGTCGCTGACTGCATTTATCACTGTTGCTGCGTTTTTGGTCCCCAAAAAATGAGTTCTAACTTTCCATCCTCACTTTCTGGCGGTGAAGAGAATTATATTCCGTCATGTACCTATTTTTTTTTTTTTTTTCTTTGAGTCTAATATTTTGCTGTGATACCCTGTTCAACCAAAACCCATTGAAGGGTTGCAAACGGTTATATTGGGGTATATAGTGTGTTAACATCTTCGCTGGTATCATTTTCCTAGTCCTGGAAATGATTAGCCCTGAAAAGGACTACTAGCTGACTGTCTGGATCCTTCGTCGTTGCTTGTATTTTTATGGTGTCGTGGCGTTCTCATGGAGTTCCTTTCCTGCCTTACAGGTTACAAACGGTTGTATTGCGGTATATAGGGTGTTAGCGTTAGTCTTCGTTGGTATCGCTTTCCGAGTCCTTGAGCTGATTGTTCCTGTAAAGGACCACTAGCTGCCTGTTCTGTAGCTACTTGTTGTCTGTTACCGGTTTGTGTTCTTCAAAGGCTGTCGCTATTATTTTTGGTAGCATCTCCATTATGGTTTTTAAAATTATGTTTATTTCCGCTGCTTCTCTTCTTTCTAGTTTGCTTTGTATTTCCTGCACGATTTCGGTTTTTATTTTGTCTTTAGTTTCTTTGTTTTGTTCTCTACTTTTTGTAAGGGTATTCTCAGCTATCTTTCTCTCTGTTTCAATTCTTTTGAGGATTTCTTCGTTCTCTTCCTTTAGCTCTGTGAGTTTGACGATGTCGACTTCTATCTCGTGTTTGATAGTTTTCATTTCCTGTAATATTGCCTGGGCGCTCTGTACGGCTCCTATTGTTTCGTCTCTTATGGCATCTGAGTCTTCGTTGTGTTGCTTGTTCGTCTCGACTTTGAGTTGTTGTTTTATGTCTCGCATATCTGTGGCTAGTCTTATCAGCTGGGCTCTTGTGTGCTGTTCTTGTTTACCAGTGCCGCCTGAAGCCACTCGGTTTCTTGCTTCTCTGAAGGAGATGTTTTTTGTTATCGATTCCTTCAGTATGGTCTTTGTCTCATGGAAGATCGGACATCCACGGTATCTTGCCCCGTGGTTCCCAAGACAGTTTGCGCAGGTTCTGTTGGAGTTGCGAGCTTTATAGTTGCTATCATCTTTCGCATGGGGACATTCATTGTATACGTGGCTTCCCGCACAGTATCGACAAACTATCTCTCTCCTGCATGTTTTCTTGGTATGCGAGAATTGTTGGCATTTTGAGCACTGCATAACAGGAGGAATGTACTCTTCTGTTTTTCGACATCTATCGTCCAGGTTAAGTTGCCTTGGTCTTGAAGACCCTTCAATAGTTAGGATAATCAAGTTGGTGTCCTTCTTGTCCCATGTCTTCAGTCTTTCCACCTGTGTAATTTTTATGTTATTGTTTTCTGTTTGCAGGCGGCTGTGGATTTCTTGTGTAGACCGACTGTTGTCGACCCCTCTCACAACCATCTTTTTGGTCTTCTTGAAGATCTCCACAGTAGCTTTAATCTGGTGGGGCAGCTGGACTTCTTTGTGCCCGGACTCTAGTTCGATCATTAGTTGGTTTGTTTTCTCCGTCTTGTTTAGAGTTATGATAACTCCGTTGTCGTGTCTTGAAACTTTAGATATGCTTCTCCTGCCCGTTATTGACTCAAGTATGCCGATTACTTTGTCGTCGGGTAGGGCCCTGAGCGAGGCCTCACCTCCAGACATCTGGGTGATCTTAATTATTCTTTCCTGTAGTGCCACGTTGGATACTGCGTTTTGATGCTTGCGAAGTTGGCACGTTCCAACTTCTGTCTCAGATTGTGTGTACGGTCTGCGGGACGGATTCGCATTCTGGCTCGTCTGCATCTGGTCAAGTTTCACCGGAGTTGGCTGTTCACTGTATGTTGGAGACTCGACAATGACATCTCGTTTTGCCGGTGGATTAATTTTGTTGGGTTTCAATGCTTTGTTACCCTCTGTCTTCGATGTTGCCTTGTCACTGCACAATGTAGCTACCGCCTCGACACCTTGTTTCAGCGGTGATGTTGCTAAGTCTGGTTTCGGAGCTTGTTTGTCATCTGCCTTCGAATCTATGGGTCGATCATCGGTCGTAGTATCAGAGGTTACGTTGATCGTCTTCTGAGAAGGACTGGCCACGACGCTAGGAGTATCCGTGCTCTCTGGATGCCTCTGTTTGCTCTTTGTAGGTTCTTGTTTGATGCTGCTGACAAGTGTTTGAGGGCTTGTATAGACCTTCCTCTTTTTAGCTTGTTGCTTGGTACGAGTCATTTTTGTAAATTCTGACGGCTGTGTTCGCCCTGAAAAGGACGCTCGTTTTAGTATAGTGCTGTCTTCACAAGATGATCCCGATGATGTTGATCATGGTCATGTACCTATTCTCAACTCCAATCCTGATACCCGCGAATTGTTCTTGCATCCCCCTCTGGTGGCATATCGCAGGGATAAGAATGTCAAGGACATTCTCATACACAGCCGGTTGATGAATACTAGCCCTCCATTTTGTGGTACACAGCCTTGCCACCACACAAGATGTACGTGTGCGTATGTGCTCCAGACTCCGACTGTTTCATTTCCGAAGGGCAATTTTATTATTAGAGAGTCATTTAGATATGAATCTAGGAATCTTCTGTATGCTATTATCTGTAAAAGATGTAACATTACCTATATTGGTGAAACTGGCAGACGTTTGGCAGATAGATTCCGCGAGCACTTAAATGACATTTATCACAGAGAACAGAAACCCGTGACCCTTCATTTCAATAGCCCAGACCATTCCGGTCCCTTTGACATCCAGGTAATCGGTTTACGCTCTTGCTTTCTCGACGACCAAGGTCGACTTTCTCTAGAAAATCGCCTTATTTTCGAAATGGGTTTTCACCTAAATGTCTTAATGTCCAACATCATTTTGCTTGACTCTGTTGTTCATTGGCTTTCCTGTATTTCAGACTTCTTTATTTCATCCGTCGCTTTTTTCACGATCTTTCTGTTATAAAGTTTTGTGTTTCTATTTCCGTATTTTTATGACGTCACTTTTATTCATCGTTGTTGGACGCCATTGTGACCATTGTTCATTGATTGCCCGATTCTTTCAGCGGAGAGTCTTATAGCAGGACTTTTTTAATTTCATTGTTTTTTAATTCCATTTGCTGCTTTTAATTTTCGTTGATTGTTGAATTTCTTGTATTGATATATTATTTTCGGTTGTGTAGTTCCCTTGCTTATTATTGCTCTTCATCTATGTTTACATATATTACGTATTTGCAGTCTATAATCTATATTTCTTGTCCTTGTTGCCTGGTTGTAACTGTGGCTGACGAAGGGTGAAACCCGAAACGTCCCTTGTTTCATGTGAACCGTTAATTGATAAAACTGATTCAATACCTTTTTTTGTTTTGTTTATATATATATATATATATATATATATATATATATATATATATATATATATATATATATATATATATATATATATATATATATATAATATGTGTGTGTGTGTGTACATGAGGCTGGCAGTGTCATCATATAAAACTAATTGCCTCAGACACCACGCTGCTGAAGCATGTGTATGTTTGGTGCAGGCTTTATGCAGGGGTGACCAGCTACAGTGGAAGCTCCATGTTCCGTAAGGAAGTCAGAGGAAAATGATAATAGTGATGATGATTTAGTTGTGAAGGAACGGTTTCATAGTTCAAGTTGTCAGTTATTTCCCTTTTTGCAAGATATTTCAATTGGCCCTCTGCATTGTCGACAAATACAGGGCAGTTCCCATGATCCTATGAGAAGAAAGCAAAAGATTAGACCCACTTCTTCCACCACACATGTCATAGCAGGCGACTAATGTGGTGTTATGAATGGGGCTGGCAGATTCGTTGTGTGCTGTAGAAGCGATGACTGTTAGAGCGCATGACGCCCGTCAGCGCAGATTTCTTGCAGACGAGTCATCTGCAATAGTGGTTCCATGCTTTGTTAGGAGTGTTAAAAGAAAAGGATAGTGAAGGAGACGGATGATGATTACGGTGTTGCGGAGACACCACTGCAGATAGTCCATTGGAGGACACATGCACCAAAGCACAAAAGTCTTGCAGCAGTGGTTTCCGCGGCCATCTGCTTGACGTGATGAGTTGGCCAGCCCCATCAACGTGTGCTTGACGTGATCATTTTTTTTTTTAAATCTTGTGGTCTAGTAATTTATGTTTCTTTAATATGTTCTTTTATATGTTAACAAGCTTTCTCTTACATTATGTTGATATGAAGCACAGGTTTACAAAATGTACAATCAAGATTGTAATGTCTATACTCTCCTTTCTTTATCCGTGTCATTCTGAAGTATGGTGTAAACTCCTTCTCTCGCGGTTTCTTCGTTGTCACTATTTGGTGCGTAACACTGGATGATGTTCATCTTTACATTCTTGTTGGCAGTTTTTGTGTAGAAAGAATTATCAGAAGAGACAGTATGAAATATTTTGAGGAGTTAGCCAGAAAGGCAGAGAAAGTTGCAGCCAGAGGAAATATGAGTGACTTTTACAACAGTACAAAGAAGTTAACAGGAAAATACAGGCAATTTAGTGGCTTTATAAAAGACAGGAATGGAACATTTGTTTGCAGCATGACACGGAACTATTCTGTATTTTGAGAGTGTACACCATGATCTGACTTTATAGTGTAATGTTACCTAAAGTAAATGCGCTGTGATCAAATGTGATAGTTCTTATTCGGTGAACTGGGATAGTAATAGTGATGTAATGTGATAACGCGTATTGATCTAACGTGAGGATGCAGACTAATGTCACAAGAATTATTACAACCCCCTCCCCAGATGTGCATATACTTTGTATTTTGTCAGTTTGAAAACACGTGCATAGTGAACTATATTTCGACCTCGACAATCTTTACATAATCTGTCAGATATCTGTTCATCACACTTTTGACAATCGCCTTTGTTTTAAACATTTAAAAATGATTGTTTGCGGTACTTGTCCTTCAGTTAGATTTGGATCTCAGATAATTGTTGTTTACTTCCCCATGCGTGATTGTGAATTCTTTTTTCCTCTTTCATCGCCACTTTTTTAACTTTCTTCTGAAGCAGAGACCATTAACCAGTTCTTCCCATCAATCACCCTGTACATCAAGTGTTTAAGTATATGACATGATGCGCTTGGCACAGCCTGTAAAAGTTACTGTGTAATTATTGTCCTGTGGTAGAAGATAGTCCACAGTGTAACTATTATCCTACGCGATAGAAGAAAACCCACCAACGTTATTTTCCCATGTGGTAAAAGATACCTGTAGTGTAATTATTGTCCTGTGAAAGAAGATAGTCCACAGTGTAACTATTATCCTACGCGATAGAAGAAAACCCACCGACGTTATTTTCCCATGTGGTAAAAGATACGGTACCTGTAGTGTAATTATTTTCTTCCGTCAGTGGTAGAGAACCCAGGAGATGTAAGGATCCACTTTAGAAACACTTAAATCTCTAAAAATGTACATTGATAAAATCATATCTGAAGAGTTTGCGGGAAAATCAGATTCAGTTTTAGGATGAACAGTTTTAAAATGCCTCTTAGCAATATCTATCTTGACAAAAGTGATGGCTGACTTTCACAGTACACACAACTCTTCACATTCAGGTTTTTAAATTTTTTTAAAAGTCATGTTCCCATTCACAGCGAAAAAAATAAGTGTTTTATTTTTCGTTTCCACTCATTTTTGCAATCTTTCAGTGCCCATTGTGATATAATGCGCCTATCTTTATCACTCTGTATCTTTTCCATCATCTTTCTTTATTTCTCTCCCGTTTTGCTCTTTCATAACATTCCATAGGCCATCCCCAGCGACAACTACTGTTGTAGTTGCACACAATACGAATTGGTATGACACATATAACTTAAAATTGTGCACACTTACACAAGTAGGCACCATGTCTTAAAACAAATAAGCTCAATCGACAAATTAACGCAACACAGAAGACAAAAAGAGTACAGATGTGCGAAAAATGCACTTACAGTAAAGATAGTCTGTGGCAGAAACATTCAGACTACTTCAGAGTCCAAGATGTCATCTCTGTCTGACGATCTACTTCCTGTAATTCCGTTGAAAATTTAAAAAAAAAATTATATTTTACTGAAAGTTAACTTCAGGAGAGGACTAGTCTAAAATGTCCATGGTTTAAAATATTTTTCCTCCTCTCTCATCCGTCACCTAGAGATCTGCCAAATAATCGATTGTGGTCCATTGGTGGATCACGATTTACCGGTAGCCGAGCCCTACGCGCTAGAAGAAAACAATACTGGTATTATTGCCCTTTGTGAAAGCAGACGTCCATAGTGCATATTTTGTCGTAGGTGACTGAAAACAGCTGTTATGTTGTTTGATGTTTGACTATTATGACTTTAACCTTGTGTATTTCCTAGGATGTCTCTGTGGGACAGAAAGATAAGGACTAATACTTTCTCAGACATGTCGTAAAAGGCAACTAACAGGAGGCTGTGCATGTGACTTACAACCTCATCGTGTAAAACAAACCAATTCATACATTAAATATTCTCTATTCTTTTATTTTTTAAATTCTGGAAACGTTCATCTCTCTCAGGGGTGGCCTAACTAACAGCATGCACGGCGAACAAAACAGCCGACTTTCTGTCCTTCAAACCTCAAAGGTTAAGGTGTTTGTTACTTTTTCTTCACGTGACGCAAGTTAATAATGTACCAGGGACCAAGGGATCCCAGCTGATTATCTTGATGATCCCCAAGATATTCCACAAATTATCAATTTTACATCAATACTAATATTGAAAGTCAGGGTCACCCAAACGTTTTTGATTCAACTCTCCCTTCAGCCTTACAGTTTCTTTTCGTGCGCCTCCCCGCTACCATTTTAGGAAACTTAGTAGTTAAACATGGAAAATGATGGATCATAAAAGTGGGAGTCCTCAGTTCTGCGAGATTGTTTCCGTCATAGCCATAAATCGTGGTAATTTGTTTTACTGTGTTCCTACATGTACATTGTTTCCTCCTTAATACGTTTTTATTGTAGTTTTTTTTTTTTTTAACCGCATCCAGTAGCATAGTTCACCGCCTCACCTTACGAAGTCCTGCGTCTCCCCTGACGAAATTCAGTTTCTCCCCATGGTGACACAGCATCGCATGTTTTCGGGAACTCTGATATGGCCCTAAACTGCGGAGAAATAGGGGGGGCGTTGGTTCCCATATGAGCTATTTGTGCACGCATTTTGGGGCAATAAAGACAGGCGGAGGGGGGTTTCTTGACGTATGTGGCGCAAGCTGGGGGGGTGCCGGGTGCGTAGTAGCATAGGGGGGGGGGGAGATTCACGCTGGAAGATGGGGAGGGTGTTGGCCCATCAAGGGGGGTGGGGGGGGGTGTCTTGGTGGGGGGCGGGGGGGGTGTGCGGGGGCGGCGTGGGGCGGTGTGGGGAGTCCGGGGGGGGTGCGGGAGTGGGGCTGGGGGGGAGTGGGGGGGAGATATTATATTAGGTATATGAATGTGAAGGGTTATAAAAAAAAAAAAAAAGAGAATCTATTTATGTGTGGGGGGGGGGGGGGGGGGTTCTCTTGGGGGGGAAAATTAAGGGGGGGGGTAGGGGGGGTGGATGGTGGGGGTGGGGGGGGTGGTGGGAGGGGGGGGGGGGGGGGAGGGGGGGGGGGTGGGGGGGGAGGGGGGGAGGGAGGGGGTGGGGGGGGTTTGGGGGGTGGATTTGAGGATGAGGGGGCGGGGGGAGGGGGGAGGTGGGGGGGCGGGTGGGGTGGGGGGGGATGGGGGGTGGTCGGTGGGGGCGCGGGTGGTAGGGGGGGGAGTGGGGAGGCCGGTGGATTAGGGGCGGGCGGGGGGGGGGGGTTCTCCGGTGGGGGGGGGGGAGGTGGGTGGCGGTGTGCGGTTGAAGTTGTTGTTAGGGTTGGGTGGGGGAGTTGGGGGGTGGGGGGGGGTGGAGGGGTGGTGGCAGGGGGGGGCTTGGTGGGTCTTTTTTTTATACCTTTACAGTTCACGCATTTGTGGGGGGAGAATTTTTTTTTCGGGGGGGGGGGGGTAAAGGTTTTATTTGAGGTAGGGGAGGTTTTCTTTTTAGGTTTTATTGTGATATTTTTTTTTTTTTGGGGGGGGGCTTTTTCTTATTTTTTTTTTTTTTTTTGTTTTTGTTTTTTGTTTTTTTTTTGTTTTGGTTTTTTTTTGGATAACTCGGGGTTTTTTGGGGGGTTTTTTTTTTTGGGTTTTTGTTTATTTTTTTTTTTGTTTTTTTGTTTTTTTTTGGGCGGTTTTGAATTTTTTTGATGTTTTTTATTTCTTTTTTGTTTTTTAGGTGGGAAGTTTTCTGTTGCATAGTGCTTTCGCCATTTTTTTTTTTTTTTTGTGTGTTTAGGGTTTTTATTGTTTTTTTTTTTTTTTTGTCCTTTGTTTTTTTTTTTTTTTATTTTCTAGTCTAACTGCATCCTTTGGGTAGTTACGGTTGTTAGCTGTTTGTCTCTTTTTTTTATATGTTTTCAGTGTTCGGGGGATTTACCGTTGTTGCTAGTTATTTTACATCCATCTTTTAATACCCCCTTTTTTTCTTTTTTTTTTTTTTTTTTTTTTTTTTTTTTGTTTGCTTTTTGTCCCATATTTTATTTTTTCAGCTGCTTGAACCTTCTACCCGCTTGTTTTTCTATGTCTTTTTGTATGGAATTTTTTTTTTTTTTTTTTTTTTTTTTTTTAATTTTTTTTTTTTTTATTTTTTTTTTTTTGTTTTTTTTTTTTTTTTTTGTTTTTATTTTTTTTTTTTTTTTTTTTTTTGTTTTTTTTTTTTTTGTCTTTTTGTTTTGTATGTTTTGGGAAGTGTGGTGTTTGATTTTTTCCTTTTTTCTGAGGGTTTTTTTTTCACAACTTATGCTCTTGTGAGCGAAGTGGTCTTTTGGTGTTGTAGGTGTTGTAGAAAAGTTGTCCATTGTGTGGAGGTTTGGAAGTTTTAAATTCTGTGGTTGTTTAGTTGATGTTGTTGTAATGGGGGTGGAGGGACGATTGAATTTTGATAAAGTTTTTGGGAGAGTTGAGGTGACTATGTGTTTCGAATTTGGAGTTGCGCCGACATGTTTGGGGTGGGGCTGGCTGGTGTTGTTGTCCTGGTTTTTTCTCGGTGCTCGGGGCAGGCGAGTGCGCGGGGGGGGGGGAGTGAGGGGGAGGGGGGAAGGTTTTTTTTGTTTGCTGCGCGGTTTCCTGTATTAAGTGCTTTTTGGATTTGTTTGTGTTTGTGTGTCTCTGTGTTGTTGATGGCACGGGCTTGCTTGTTTTCTGTCTGGCATCATGTGTTGCAGTTTGAATGTCCTTTTTTAATTTTGTCCGTCGTGGGATACGAGAGGTGATACTTGATCTTTTCCCTTGTTATCTATTCTTAACCACCACTCAAGGTGGGGTGGTGGGGATGACGTGACTTTATATGATACACATCCGCTATCCTGTTAACACCCCCCCCCCCCCCCCCCCCCCAAAAAAAAATAAAAAAAAACAAAACCGAAGGCCCGTTCGTAACCTGATTTAGGAAGTAGTGTCCTAAAATTGGAGGGATGTAGGAAAAAAATTTTGTGTTGTTTAAAAGGGGAGGAAGAGGAAGAAGGGAAAAAAAATGTGCAGAGAAAAAAAAGGAATAATAAAAAAAAAAAAAAAAAAGATGGAAAAAAAATAAAAAATTGTAAGAAATAACAAAAAGAGAAAATGTAGATTTAAAAAATTGGTTTGAAACTTCGTGATGTCGGTTTGAGCTTTAAAAAAAAAAAAAATATAAAAAAGCCTGTTCTCAGCCACAGGGGTGCTATTATACGGTGATGGTTTCAGTAAGGCTGCAGATTGTTTGTCAAATATTTTTATTTGACATTGAGGTTGCCAGATGATGCATTCAGGTGTAATATAAGGTTGTGGTGCCATCTAATGCACGGTGTCATAAAGTTGCCACTTGTGGCTTTCCTCAGCAAACAGAAGTTCTATTCTTTCTTTGTCTTCTCTGAGATCCCCAGAACCTGCACGTGACAAATAATATTACCACTAAGTGGGTATTGTGCGTTTGCTGAAGTTTTTATGCTAATCTGTAGAGCTTATTTCTGTTTTCAAAAGTGGTGTATTAAGACTGATTGTGAGACCAAAAGTTGAGATGCCGGGATTTGCGAGAGCGGAGAGTGCAGTAAGTAGTATGTCATGTACTTTACGGTTATCATTCTGGCGGATGCGCGTGACTTTTATATAGCAAAATACTCCGATCGATTCTGGCGGATGCGCGTGACTTTTATATAGCAATATATTAGATCAGTAATGGCGGGGGTGGGTTATTAGAGATAAGTAGGTTGTAGTTAATTACTGGTGTTAGCTGGTCGGAGGGGGTAGGGAGAGGGTATTGACTTTGGCCGGCGGGGGTGATGACTCATGTGTGTGTTGGGGTGTAGCTGGCGGGTGTGGGTGGTATTGTTTTGGTATTTTAAGTGTGTTTTTATGTTTGTTTATACAACATATATATATATATATATATATATATATATATATATATATATATATATATATATATATATATGTATATATATATATATATATATATATATACATATATTTTACAACATAGATAACAAATCCCAAGGTTTTTTAATTGTAATAAATATATTTAATATCACAGTGTTTTTGTTACAGCTTCTGACCAGAACAAATATATATATATAAAAATATAAAAATCGATAATAGCGGAAAATATAAAAATCGATAATGGCGGCGTTTAGCGTGGTGTGGTGCGGATGGAATTGATGATGACTCATGGGTGTGGGTTGGGGTGTAGCTGGCAGCCGGGGTGTGGTGTGGTGTTGATTTTGTACCGATCGATTCCGGATGTGGCGAATGACTTTTATATAAGAAAATATATTAGTTCGATAATGGCGGTGTGTGTAGGTTGTATGTTGGTATGTTGTTATGTTTGTTTATACAACAGGTAGACAACAGTTATACAATATATATATATATATATATATATATATATATATATATATATATATATATATATATATATATATACAGTAGAACTCCATTTATCCGAACCCCATGGGACCGAGCATCGTTCAGATAATCAAATGTTCGGATAATTGGATTACATAATGTATCGAGTACATGTACACATATTTCTAAAAATAATTAACCATCACAAGGAAATTACACTATAAAACATATTTACTTGTACTGTAATAATAATACCCACACTGTATTAGATCACTGTATCACCAAAATCTTTCATTACATTTTGCAGTGCATGTACTACTTGTATTAATTATTTTTTTTAAGAAAGAGAAATGTTTTCAAAATAACATTACAAACGATTCAAAACCAGGCGCAACTTACGTATACATGTACTTGCACAGATGTAACCCACTATTTAAATTAATGAGGAATCCTCTTTTGCACCAAACTGGATAGTCTCCTTTTGGCTGCTAAGCCCCGCATTCTCTTCAACAGCAGAAGCTGTGTAGGACAGCTGTCATCTTCTTGCTCGTACCAAGCCATCGCTGTTTCTAGTGCTATAAAGGCCTCTTCAGGACTTGGTCGACGTTTTGGGTTTTCTTCATAATCTACAAGTACATCATGTACTTCTGAGGAGTCTTCATCATCGGTCACTACATGTATTTGGTTTTCTTCTTGCACAAAAGACAAAATTTCTTCGTCATTCAAAAACTGAAAACCAGAATCATTATCATCTTCTAGCCACATGTGTGCATCATCTTTGTCACAGGCCGAAAATCCGGGCATTGCTTGAAACAGTTCCACAACTTCATTTATACAATCATCATTTGTGTCCACTACAGTAGTTTCATTTCCTCCTTTTTTCCCAAGCAATCTATTCCAAGCCTTGTTGAGATTATCTTGTGACAGGGTGGTCCAAGCATCAGCTAACATATAGCAGCAGTCTTTGAGATTAAGCTTTTTGGAAAACGCCACCACACTTTCTTCATCTTCAGCCAACAATAAACGACGCATGACTTCCTTCTTGTACATCGTTTTAAGCTTTGCTATAACACCCTGATCCATTGGTTGAATCAGTGCTGTTACATTGGGAGGCAGAAAAATTACTTTAAAATTTGCATCAACTGCATTCAATGTATCCGTATCTGGATGAGATGGTGCATTGTCCAGTAGAAGAATTACTTTTCCAGTTTTCTTTTCTTGTTCTCTCAACCTCTTCACATTTGGGATGAACTGATTTGTATGCCAATCAAGAAATATTTCACTATTCATCCAAGCACTCTTCTGTGCTTTGTAGCACAATGGGAGACATGTCACATTCTTTAAACAACGTGGTTTTTTGGCTTTACCGATCATTAGCACCGGTAAACGATGACTTCCACTGGCATTCGCGGCTACCAAAATTGTTACTCTCTCTTTGCACTTTTTAAACACAGGGGAAGCTGCTTCGCGCTGAGATGCAAGTGATTTTTGAGGCAATGATTTCCAGCATAAGCCAGTCTCATCGGCATTATACACATCGAGTGAATAATCTTCTTCTTCCAAAAAAGCCAAGAATGTTTCTTTAAAATTTTCAGCGGCAGTTGCATCTCCAATTCTCGTATGCCATGACGAGATTTAAAGTTTCTTAACCATCCCTGGCTAGCCTTAAAGTCAGGAGGACAGTCAAGTTGATTGTTGAACTGAAGTGCCTTTTCACACAATAGAGAACCAGAGATAGTTTCCCCTTTGCTTCTTCTTTGCACAAACCATATATACAAAGCCTCTTCCAATTTCAAATCTTTCGCATGTCTCATGGTTTACGTTTCTTCGACCCATTTTCACTATCCAATTTCGGTGCAAAACTCATAATTTTATCCTTGTTACTTTTGATGTCAGAGACGGTAGCTTTCCCAACATTGGAAATCCTCGCAAGTGAAGACACAGTTTCACCTTTTCCTAGTCTCTTGATAATTTCTGTTTTCGTTTCAATTGACAAAACATTGCGGTTCCTTTTATATGCTTTAGGCCTTCTGGAAGATTCCTTATCGCACAGAGAAATACTTGCACACCAAAATTATTCTGCTGTAGTAGCAGACACAATTATTTTAAGTTGAACTGTCTGTTTAGCCAGTGTTCTGCCTAGAACGCATACGTACACTAGATTGGTAAACCAGATATTAACTGACTTTATGATCTGACTGACTTCCTGTACGTAAGCGACTGACCATTAGCCCATTCCATCCTCTACAAATTGTTCGCACACATTTGAAGCTTGCAGCATCAAAAGATTCAAAAATAAAGTCTAACATGACTGGTGGCGCCTGATTTTTTTTTCTCTCGAAAAAGTGTTCGGATAATTGGATGTTCGGATAATTGGGGTTCGGATAAATGGAGTTCTACTGTGTGTGTGTGTATATATATATATATATATATATATATATATATATAATATATATATATACATATAATATATTTATACATATACACATACAATATTTAGACAACATAGATAACAAAGGCCAAGGTTTTTTAATAAATATATTTAATATCACAGTGTTTTGTTACAGCTGCTGCCCAGAACAAATATATATATAAAAAATATAAAAATCGATAATGGCGGAAAATGTAAAAATCGATAATGGCGGCGTAGGTTACTAAGGGTTTTTTTTAAAGGGAGAGGGTATTGACTTTGGCTGGCAGGGGTGACGACTCATGTGTGTCTTGAGGCGTAGCTGGCGGGTGAGGGTGGTATTGCTTTTGGTTTGTCTGTTGTTTTGTATGTAGGTGTTTTAAGTGTGCTGTTATGTTGTTTCTTAGTCATATATATATATATATATATATATATATATATATATATATATATATATATATATATATATATATATATATATATATATATATATATATTTTGTACGCCCGCTAATACTCGAGGCGAAATCTCAGGTTATTTTTAATGTCTAACCTGACATTGATTTTTACGTGAGTATTCTATTTTCTTGTACAGAGACAAGTGTCCCTCGCCATTCAGGCAGATACTCGCCGTTTTCGGAGGTACCCATTAGAGCTGGGTCTGCTCAGGAGCCGCCAGTCCCTGGTCGACGACACTCCTTCAAATGTCCTCGCCAGGTCTCGAGTTAATCCAGTCCAAATCCCTGTCGACAAAAAATCCTCAAATGCCGTCGCCCGGGTTTGATCCTGAATCACCCGGTCGCCAGAGCGGTGTTGTAACCACTACGCTAGCGTGGCTCCCATATATATATATATATATATATATATATATATATATATATATATATATATATATATATATATATATATATATATATATATATATATTACAACAGGGAGACAACATTTATTGATGAGAATATAGGGGTGAGAGAAAAAAACCAGGTGTCGTTAGCTGGTCGGTGGGGTTTTTAATGGAGTGCGCGGGGGGTATTGATGATGACTCATGGGTGTGTGTTGGCGTGAGGAAAAAATGACGTCAAAAACGTGATAAAATGGCGGGGCAAAGGCTTATAGAGGAAAATATAAAAAAATTGATAAATTTTATAGAGGAAGATGGCTAATGAGCGTGGTGTGGTGGATTTTTGTGTTGTGTTGCGTGTAGGTATTGATGAGAATATAGGGTGGTGAGAGGTGAAGTGGTTACGTTATCGTTGTGGGGATGTCTTTCGATGTAAAAATATGACATGGAATTTCCGTTGTTGGGTGAATGTAATTACATATTGATACGGGTTCTGGTCCATGGGGTAGTTTTCTTTATTAGTTATATTATATCATGAGTAATAAGTCTACTCAGGCCAATGTCCATCTAGTGGTATGTAAGTGACCGCGCACACAGCCGTATTCTCCAACATAAAAACTACTGTCAACAGTCAGGCTGGACAATGCCAAATATACAGTTTTATTGAACACAACGAGGCTCCGTAGAGATATATCCCATATGCAGAAAAAACAACTTGAAAAAACGTTTGAAGAAATATTTGACAAGTGGAAGAAACATTTGCATAAATATTTGACAAATGGAAGAAACATTTGCATAAATATTTGACAACTGGAAAAACGTTTGAAGAAATATTTGACAAGTGGAAAAAAAATTTGAAGAAATATCTGACAACTGGCAAACACGTTTGCATAAATATTTGACAACTGGAAAAACGTTTGAAGAAATATTTGACAACTTGAAAAACATTTGAAGAAATATTTGACAAGTGGAAGAAACATTTGCATAAATATTTGACAACTGTAAGAAATATTTGAAGAAATACTCGACAAGTGGAAGAAACATTTGCATAAATATTTGACAACTGTAAGAAATATTTGCCAAGTGGAAAAAAAAAATTTGAAGAAATATTTGACAAGTGAAAGAAACATTTGCATAAATATTTGACAACTGTAAAAAATATTTGCATAAATATTTGACACATGCAAGAAACATTTGCATAAATATTTTACAACTTGAAAAACGTTTGAAGAAATATTTGACAAGTGGAAGAAACATTTGCATAAATATTTGACAACTGTAAGAAACATTTGCATAAATATTTGACAAGTGGAAAAAATTTGACAAGTGGAAGAAACATTTGCATAAATATTTGACAACTGTAAGAAATATTTGACAAGTGGAAAAAAATTTGAAGAAATATTTGACACATGCAAGAAACATTTGCATAGATATTTTACAACTTGAAAAAACGTTTGAAGAAATATTTGACAACCGGAAAAAAACATTTGAAGAAATGTTTGACAGCTAGCAAAACGTTTGAAGAAATATTTTTCAACTGGAAGAATTATTTGCCTTGTCAAGTACTGACAACAGGAAAAATATTTAATGAACAGTTTGGAAAACTGCAAGAAGTATTTAAAGAAGTTTGACAGCTGATCTATTTACCTACAGGTTGGAACCTTTGAGTAGGACTGGGAACAAATTTGGGACCATCTTTGCTGATTGGAAGAAAAGTTTTCACTAAAGTTTGACAATTGCTGGACAAAAAAGTAGATAACCGTTTGATAACTGGAACAAATACTTAGTTACATTTATTTAATGTCTCACAAACCGTGTATCAATTTCACGGTTGTTTGTTTCACGGTCATCCAGACTGGTCACTTACCCGTTGTAGAGACATTAATCCAGTCAATAAAAACTCGTTGACAGAGTTGTTCGAAAAAACGCGCGAAATTCGCGAGTACCTATCTAAAGAGGTTAAGGTTCAGTAGTCGACATGTGGGAGTGTCAATGGCAAAGATTAAAGAAAACCGATTGAGCAATCAATCGTTTTCTGAGCACGATGTTCACCCGTGTAAAGCTGAGCTACGGCAAATTTAGATATCCTCTAACGGAACAACAGATTCTAGCCTCTGTTATAGATGAGACGTGTTTTGGCATCATCGAATGCGATATCCATGTCGCCAATAACTTGAAAGACCATTTTTATAAAATGACGCCCATTTTAAAAAATGTCGACGTCACGAGAGACGATGTAGGAGATTTCATGCGGGAGCACGCGCGTGAACAAAATTAAATTTCATTCAAATGTACTAGCTTCGTCGTAGGCCTAGTCAGCTTTTAACTATTGATATCTAAACATAATTTAAAATTTATGTATTAAAAAAATATTAATAGCTTGTCTTGTGTTAATTTAGCATTAGGCATAGATAGAGCATAAATACTAATTGTAAGTCATCGGTGATAGGTATAAAATAAAGATAGAGGAATTAGACAATATTTAAAAACAGAGTAAAGACAACTTGTATACAACAACCTATTTGTAGCACAATAGGAGCAAATAAGTCCAACATAATGCTAACCAGATTGCAGTCAGGGGCGGGAAAAGCTTGGAGCAAAACAACAGAAAAACATACTAAGGAAGGAACATCAAAACGGACAGAAAATGAAAGGAACAAAAGCCCCGGTCTAAAGGACACAGAAATTAAGGACAAAATAAAAGTGAACTCTGAAGTAAATAAAGACAGAATCAACACAAACATATAAAGTATACGCTCAATGGTTTCCTTGCGAAGTCTGCGCAGACCATCGATCGAGTTTCTTAACTAGCGGTAAAAGCACATGTTTGAACTTTATTAAAAATGGATGACAATGGCCTCGACATTGTTCCAGTTGCAGCCTGTACAGCAACACTAAGGATTTTCTAGTTGCCGCCATAATGTAGTCTGCATATGGGATATATCTCTACAGAGCCTCGTTGTGTTCAATAAAACTGTCTATTTGGCATTGTACAGCCTGGCCTTTAGCTGTATTTTTTATGTTGGAGAATACGGCAGTGTGCGGGGTCACTTACATACCACTAGATGGACATTGGCCTGAGTAGACTTATTACTCATGATATAATATAACTAATAAAGAAAACTACCCCATGGACCAGAACCCGTATCAATATGTAATTACATTCACCCAACAACGGAAATTCCATGTCATATTTTTACATCGAAAGACATCCCCACAACGATAACGTAACCACTTCACCTCTCACCACCCTATATTCTCATCAATACCTACACGCAACACAACACAAAAACCAAAATCCACCACACCACGCTCATTAGCCATCTTCCTCTATAAAATTTGTCAATTTTTTTATATTTTCCTCTATAAGCCTTTGCCCCGCCATTTTATCACGTTTTTGACGTCATTTTTTCCTCACGCCAACACACACCCATGAGTCATCATCAATACCCCCCGCGCACTCCATTAAAAACCCCGCCGACCAGCTAACGACACCTGGTTTTTTTCTCTCACCCATATATTCTCATCAATACCTACACACAAACACCAGCCAAACCCAAAAAAAATCAACACCACCACTCCACGCTCATTAGCCATCTTCCTCTATAAAAATCATACTATGCGAATTTATCAATTTTTTATATTTTCCTCTATAAGCCTTTGCCTCGCCAATTTATCGAGTTTTTGACGTCATATTTCCTTATATAAACCATTAATAATAATAAATTCTTTAAGCACCAAACACGGCACATAAGGCAGAAACCAGTGCTCTCCAGGTTGTTCGTTGTGACGCCACTCCTCTTAGCTCTTGCACATTATTTAGGCCCAACGTTCTTCCTTCTCTTATTATTGTTCTTCTGAGTGTTTCTTTTGGTCTTCCTTTTTTCCTCTTACCCTCAGGAACCCAAGTGAGCGCCTGTAGTGGTATTCTGTTGTTTTGCATTCGTAGGACATGACCAATATATGACCATCGTCTTTTGGTATGTATATTCAATGATCGTAATTTCCAAATGTTAGATAATCTATTGAAGGCGCTAGCTGCCAAAGCAATTCTAGTATGAATTTCTCTTGTTGTGTCACCATCCTGAGTCATTTTACTGCCTAAATAATTGAAACTTTCAACTTTCTGTAGTTTTTCCCCGTTCAAGATGATATCAAAGGTCTCGTTAGAAAAGTTCATAGCTTTAGTTTTAGAGGCATTTATTTGGAGACCTATTTTAACCGAGAGATGACAGAAATTATTTATTGCTTCTTGGGATTGTCTTGGTGTTGAACTTAAGAATGCTACATCATCTGCGAAATCCAGGTCCCCCAGGAATTTTCCATTTGTCAATTTTATACCTAATTGTTCATTGTGGGTATAGTTTCTCATAACCCAATCAATAGCTATTCCAAAAAGTAGTGGTGACATAATACAGCCTTGTTTCACCCCTGTTTCTACTGTAAACCATTCTGTATTCCCTTTATTTGTTCTAACACAACATCTTGCATTGTCATATAGCGCTTTGATTATATTCACATATTTTGTTGGAAAACCATAGATTGTAAGTATCTTCCACAATGATGGGCGGTGTAGACTATCAAAGGCTTTTTGAAAATCGACGAAGGTGATAATAAGTGGCGATTGCCTTTCCACTGATTCTTCTATAATTGTGCTTAGTGTGAATATTTGATCAATACATGATCGTTTCGGCCTGAAACCCGCTTGTTCTTCTCTGATCTTTTCGTCAGCATGCAATTTAAGTCTTTCTAACATCATGCAACATAATAATTTTCCAGGTACTGATAATAGTGATATACCACGCCAGTTATTACAGTCTGATAGATCACCTTTCTTCGGTAACTTTACAATAATACTGTCTTTCCATTGTTGTGGTGGTTGTTCTTCTCTCCATACTTCATTTATAATATCTAAAATTCTCAAGAGGTTGTTGTCATTAACTGCTTTAATCATTTCCCCTGAAATTTCGTCAACTCCAGCAGCTTTAAAATCTTTTAACGGCTTGTTTGATCTCGTCCAGCGTGAATTCATCGCAAGTTATTGGCAAGGTGGTTGTGGGTGTTTCATTATTAAAATCAGGTGTTACTGTTGGTACAAAGTTCCCCCATAAGCGCATACATGCATACACTAGGTGTGAACCAACAAAGAATGAGAAGTCAGTGATCGACTATGCCATTGTTAGGAGGAGCTCATTCAAATATGTCCGGGATGCTAGAGTCTGGAGGGGGCCAGAGATTGGAAGTGATCACTACCTGCTTACAATCAAAAGAACAACTGAAAGAGTTGCTCAGCCTAGGAACTGTCCAGCACCACGCAAGAAACCAAGTAAACGAACGGAAGAAATGAGCATTAAGACCTACAAGCTGAAAGAGCCAGAAATTAAGACCAGATATCAGGGGCTTATTGCTACAGCGGTGAGAAACACAGAAGAACAACCTGATGACTTGGAAACCCTGTGGCTTAAATTCAAGGACATCATAAAGACAGCTGCTGCAGAAGCATGTGGTGAAGTCCGACTTGGGAACAAGAGAAAGAGGACACCTTGGTGGACAGAGGAAGTCAAAGAGAAAATAAGATTAAAGAAAATGGCATGGAAACAATATTTAGGAGCTAAAAACACAGCAGGACAAATAGAGAAATATAGAGAATATGTGATACTCAGAACAGAAGCAAAGAACAAGGTGCTAGCAGCAAAACAGAAGTCCTGGGAAGAAATTGGAGAAAAAGCTAGAAAAGGATGCGCAAGAAAACCAGAAATTGTTCTATAAGACCCTAAAGAACATGAGGAAGGAAAAAAAATGCCCTCTTAAATTTATAAAGGACAAGCAAGGCAAATTGCTTACTGCCCCGAAGGAAGTAATGGAAAGATGGAAAGAATATTTCTCAGAACTCCTTGATGGTGAGCAAGGTAGAGCATCAGAAATGATAACCACTAGCACAGAAGAGGATACAAATGGTGATGAAGATGACATAAAGATGGAAGAACTGAAGGCAGCACTGGAGAAAATCAAGATGGGCAAAGCAGCAGGGCATGATGGTATAACACCAGAAATGGTTAAGTACATGGGAGCATCAGGCGACCTATTACTCCTAAGGGTCCTACAGGCAGCATGGTGCAACAAGGCCATACCAAAGGATTGGGAGATTGCCATTATAACACCGATTTTCAAAAAGGGTGACAATCGACAATGTGGAAACCACAGAGGCATATCCCTTCTCAGTGTCCCTGGTAAAATCTACTCTAGAATCCTAGAGCAGAGACTCCGATGCCTAGCTGAGCCACAATTGGATGAAGCCCAGTGCGGATTCCGAGCAAACCGAAGTACTCAAGACCTAATCTTCACACTCAGGCAGCTGAGTGAAAAGGCCCTTGAGTACAAGAGTGAGATCCATCTTTGTTTCATAGATCTGGAAAAGGCGTTTGACAGGGTCCCCTGGAGCGAACTTTGGGACTGTTTGGCAAGGAAGAACATTCCAGCACCTCTGATTCATGCTATACAGAGCTTCTACAAGTCTTGCAGAAATTATGTGAGGACAGCAAACTATAAGTCAGAAGAGTTCAGGACCACCACTGGTGTAAGACAAGGCGATATCCTGTCACCTTATCTTTTCATACTCCTCATGGACGATGTCATCAAGGCATGTAAGGAGAGAACAAGAAAGTATTCAGTGGGGTACTGGAAGATGAGACAGGTCTGTATTTCAGAGCTAGCATTTGCTGATGATGTTGTCCTGATTGCTAAATCAGAGACACATCTCCAATCCAACCTGCAAGTCTGGAAGGAAGAGCTGGAGAAGAGAGGGATGGTCATAAGCAGCTCTAAAACAAAATCCATGGTGATATCACGAGAAGAAAGAAAACATCAGATTAAGTTGGGAGAACAGGTCCTGGAGCAGGTCGACCACTTTAAATATCTCGGAGCTATTATAGACCGAAAGGGGGGCATCAAAGAAGAGTTGGCCACTCGAAAAGCAGCGGCTGGGAGACTTTATCAGGCCATAAATCGAGGATTCCTCAGCAAGAAAGAGGTTGGTAAGAAAACGAAGATGGCTGTATACCGCTCCACCTATGTCCCAGTCTTGACATATGGATGCGAGTCATGGGCAATGACTACAACCCACAAAAGCCAGATTCAAACCTCAGAAATGAGGTATCTGAGGAAGGTGGTTGAAGTAACAAGAAGAGACATGGTCCGCAACCAGACGATACGTCAAGGCCTAAAATCCCACCCACTGCAGACCCAAATAGAACAGTCCCAACTAAGATGGTTTGGCCATGTCTGCAGAATGGGAGAAGATCGGCTACCACGACAAGCATGGGAAACAAAGAGCCAGGGATCCAGACCTCCAGGACGACCCAGAGTCCGCTGGGAGGACAATATTAGACAATCTTTGAAGGACCGAGGACTAGAATGGAACCAGGCCAGGAAAAAGACAGCCGATAGGATAGTCTGGCGCTCTCTCTTCCAAACCTCTACACCTCACGGTAGAAGAGGAACGACTAAGTAAGTAAGTAAGTTACTGTTGGTGGTGGTCTGTTTAGCACCTCCATGAAGTGCTCAGCCCATCTCTTCATTTGTTCTTTTTCTGTTGGTATTGAATTCCCTAATTTACCTTTAACAGGTGTTTCCATAGCAGTAGGCTGGTGACATAGTTGTTTTGTAATTTGATAAAGGCACCTACTATTACCAGTTCTTGCAGCATTTTCAGCTTCTACGGCCAGTTCATTGGTGAAATGTCTTTTATCTCTTCGAGTTTTTGTCTTCACTTCTTTATTTAACAAGTTATAAGTTAGTTTGCAAGATTCAACTGCATTATGTGTACTTGCCGCTAGTAGTTTAAGTTTTGCTGTTTTCCTTTCTTGTGTTTTATCCCAAGTATCTTCTCTCATCCATTTTTTCTTTTTATGTACTAGGTATCCGGTGGTCGCTACTGCTGCTTCTGTCATTGCTGTTCTCAGTTGTTCCCATTTAGTATCGATTGTCTTGGTGGTGATATCGTTGTCAGTTTTGCCTAAAGCATCGAAATAGTTGTTCATTTTGACATTATATTCCTCCTTTATATCATTTGATTGCAGTCTGTGTACATCTATTCTTCTATTTTTATTCTGTTGGTATAACTTCTTCAGTTTAATTCTCAGTTTAGCTATGCAGAGGTTATGATCGCTTCCGATCTCTGCACCTCTGTATGCTCTGACGTCTTGAACTGATGAGCGAAATTTTGCGCTTATGCAGAAGTGATCTATCTGGTTCTTAGTTCTGCCATCAGGTGAATTCCATGTTATCTTGTGGATATTCTTATGTGGAAAGATGGTGTCTGCCACAACGAGGTTTGATATTTCACAAAGTTCTAGAAGTCTTTCGCCATTTTGATTCATACAGCCTATGCCATGAGTACCGAGATATCTTTGTACTTCATCGTTGTTGTCACCTACTTTGGCGTTAAAATCGCCCATGACTGCTATTATGTCATGCTTGGGTATTGTGTTGATGGTACTTAGAAGTGCTTCATAGAAGTCATCTTTTGTGGTATCAAGAGCGTCGTTAGTTGGTGCATAACATTGTATAAACCATTGCCCCTCCGAAAAATGGGGTCGAAACCCCCCTATTATACTACAAAAACAACAACGCACTCTACCAGTATTATATCCAGGGCTCTTGTCTCTATCTACAGAATTTTTCACGACAGTATTCCCAACTACCCCAACGCCAATTGCACACTCAACCCCCACGAACGCTACAACCGTCTGAAACTAGAGCTTTAGATTGACATTTTCGTATTCTTTTCAAAGAGATCATTAAATACATTTATTACAACTATATTAAAAAATCCTTGGCCTTTGTTATCTATGTTGTAAAATATTGTATGTATATTGTCTACCTGTTGTAAAATATGTATATGTTGTATAAAGAAACATAACAGCACACTTAAAATACCAAAACAATACTACTTATCTCCCCACGCCACGATTATCGATGGGGGTATTTTACTATATAAATTGTTTTCTCTCACCCTTGTAATTTCATCAATACCTACACACACAAAAACCAGACAAAACCAAAATCAATACCACCCACACCCGCCAGCTACACCCCAACACACACCCATGAGTTATCACCCCCGCCAGCCAAAACCAATACCCCCCGTGCACTCAAAAATCAACACCACACCACGCTCATTGGCCATCTTCCTCTATAAAACTCATACTAAGCGAATTTATCGACTTTTTATATTTTCCTCTTTATCTCAAGCGTGCAGGAATTTATCGATTTTTATGTATGTTGTATATATGTATATATATATAGTATAACTGTTGTCTACCTGTTGTATAAACAAACATAACAACATACCAACACACAACCTACACACACCACCATTATTGAACTAATATGTTTTCTTATATTAAAGTCATGTGCCACCGCCGGTATCGATCAGTACAAAATCAACACCCCGGCTGCCAGCTACACCCCAACCCACACCCATGAGTCATCATCAATACCACCCGCACCACACCACGCTAAACGCCGCCATTATCGATTTTTATATTTCCCGCCATTATCGATTTTTATTTTTTTATATATATTATTTCTGGTCAGAAGCTGTAACAAAAACACTGTGATATTAAATATATTTATTACAATTAAAAAACCTTGGTATTTGTTATCTATGTTGTAAAATATATGTATCACAATCCAGTCGTCATCAAAGTAAATATAAAGCTGAAAAGAGCAGGAAACAGAAGACAGGAGGAACCCCAGATAGAAATATCAGCGCTGAAACAACCAGATATAAAACAGAAATATTTAATCGACGTCAAAAATAAATATCAACAGTTATTGACAGAAAGCATGGAGCAGTATAGAAGAGAAAACCCAGAAGAAAAAGCAACCGCAAAATGGGAATGCTTAAAAACAAGCATACAATCAGCAAATGCAAATTTACCTAAAAAGGAGTCTAAGAAAAATCAAATTTGGATGACAGATGACATCTTGAATAAAATGACCGAAAGAAAGAAAGCAAAAAAACACTCCAGAATATAAAACAATAGACAATGTCGTACGTACTATGTGTAGAGAAGCAAAAGAACGGTGGATAGAAACAAAATGCAAGGAAATAGAAGACTTGGAAGCAAAGCACAGGACAAGAGATATGCATGAAGAAATAAAGAAATTATCAAATCGGTCACGGTTTGCACAAGGAGGAAGCTGTATCAAGAACAAAAATGGTGTAATATTACTTGATGAGAAAGACATATCAAACAGATGGGCAGAATACGTAAAAGAATTATTCGAGGACAACAGAGGTAAAAAACCATCACCAGATTCTAATGAAGGCCAAACATTCTCAGATCAGAAGTAGAGAATGCCATTCATATGATACAAAAAGGAAAATCAGCAGGCATGGATAACATAAAAATTGAAATGATAGAAGCTCTGGAGAGCTTTGGTATAGATACAATCACAGAAATATGCAATGATATATACAATACAGGATATTTAACACACGACATGAAGACATCAGTTTTTATAACATTGCCCAAAAAACAAAACGCAACAGAATGTTCAGACTTCAGAACAATCAGCCTGATGAGTCATGCAATTAAGATACTGCTCAAAATCATACAGGAAAGAATAAAAAGGAAAGTAGACAGCGAAATCCAGGAAGAACAGTTTGGTTTTAGACGGAACAGTGGAACAAGAGAGGCAATATTTTGCCTAAGAATATTAGCAGAAAAATATACAGAGGTCCAAAAAAGTATGTATATGTGCTTCATTGACTATAAGAAAGCTTTTGACAGAGTCCATCATGAGAAAATAATTGAATGCATCGAAGACATAGGTATTGATGGAAAAGATATAAGAATACTCAGTAACATTTATTGGGAGCAAACTGCCACAGTAAGGACTAGGAAGGGAATTATTCACCATTGGGGTATAGACATAAAAAGAGGTGTCAGACAAGGTTGTGTGCTGTCCCCCCTGCCTATTTAATTTATACACTGAAAAAATTTTCAAACAGATACAGGAAATACCAGGACTGAACATCAGTGGAAGGTCAATAAACAACCTTAGATATGCAGATGATACCGTGTTGTTAGCTGAAAGCGAACAGGAGTTACAAGAACTAGTGAAGCAAGTGAACAGTATAGTCATGAATATGGACTCGACATTAATATTGAGAAAACAAAAACTATGATAATTAGCAAAACAGACGATAAAAAACCACATTAAAAAGATAAGCTTAAAATGGGGGAAATCCTGGAACAATTTCAAGAGCTACGTATATCTCGGTCATATAATAACAGAAGATGGCAGATGTGAAACAGAAATCAAGAATAATATTAATAATAATAATAATAAATTCTTTAAGCGCCAACACGGCGCATAATGCAGAAACCAGTGCTCTCCAGGTTGTTTGTTGTGACGCCACTCCTCTTAGCTCTTGCACATTATTTAGGCCCAACGTTCTTCCTTCTCTTATTATTGTTCTTCTGAGTGTTTCTTTTGGTCTTCCTTTTTTCCGCTTACCCTCAGGAACCCAAGTGAGCGCCTGTAGTGGTATTCTGTTGTTTTGCATTCGTAGGACATGACCGATATATGACCATCGTCTTTTCCTTATATAGTCGGAGACATATTTCTGCCTAGAGTCTTCTCTTATTTGTCGATTAGTCTTGAATTCTTTCCAACTGATGTTCATGAGTTTTCTAAGACATTTGTTCTCGAATGTATTCAGCTTGTTCTCCAATGATTTTGTTATTTTCCAACTCTCACAGCCGTATGTTAACACTGAGATAACATTTGAATTAAACAGACGAAGCTTGGTATGTATATTCAATGATCGTAATTTCCAAATGTTAGATAATCTATTGAAGGCGCTAGCTGCCAAAGCAATTCTAGTATGGATTTCTCTTGTTGTGTCACCATCCTGAGTCATTTTACTGCCTAAATAATTGAAACTTTCAACTTTCTGTAGTTTTTCCCCGTTCAAGATGATATCAAAGGTCTCGTTAGAAAAGTTCATAGCTTTAGTTTTAGAGGCATTTATTTGGAGACCAATTTTAACCGAGAGATGACACAAATTATTTATTGCTTCTTGGGATTGTCTTGGTGTTGAACTTAAGAATGCTACATCATCTGCGAAATCCAGGTCCCCCAGGAATTTTCCATTTGTCCATTTTATACCCAATTGTTCATTGTGGGTATAGTTTCTCATAACCCAATCAATAGCTATTCCAGACAGTAGTGGTGACATAATACAGCCTTGTTTCATCCCTGTTTCTACTATAAACCCTCCTGTATTCCCTTCTTTTGGTCTAACACAACTTCTTGCATTGTCATATAGCGCTTTGATTATATTCACATATTTTGTTGGAAAACCATAGATTGTAAGTATCTTCCACAATGATGGGCGGTGTAGACTATCAAAGGCTTTTTGAAAATCGACGAAGGTGATAAAAAGTGGCGATTGCCTTTCCACTGATTCTTCTATAATTGTTCTTAGTGTGAATATTTGATCAATACATGATCGTTTCGGCCTGAAACCCGCTTGTTCTTCTCTATGATCTGTTCTTCTCTGAGAATATAGAATAGGAATGGCCAAAGCTTAGGCCATTCAACAACATGAAACATATACTGACATCCAAACAGTTATTCTCAACAAATTAAAAAATGTGAGAATCATAAAGTGTTATAGGATATTGCATTTATGTATGGTGCAGAAATCCCTGGGGACGATGAAATAAGCACTTTGGAAAGAAAGAATTGAGGCTCTTGAAATGTGGATATTATTGGGAAGACAACATCAAGGGATGGACAGGAAAGAGTCTATCAGAGTGCACCATCAAGACAAGAGACAGAAGACGTTGGAGATCCATTACAGCCAACCTTCGTTGTGGAGATGGCAACTGATGATGATGATGAAAATATATGTATATATGTATATATATTTATATATATATATATATTATATATATATATTTATATTATATTATTATATATATATATATATATATATATGTTGTATAAACAAACATAACAACACACTTAAAATACCAAAACAATACCACCCACACCCGCCAGCTACACCCCAACACACATGAGTTATCGCCCCCGCCAGCCAAAGTCAATACCCTCTCCCTACCCCCACCGACCAGCTAACACCAGTAATTAACTACAACCTACTTATCTCTACCAACCCACCCCCGCCATTATTGATCTAATATATTGCTATATAAAAGTCACGCGCATCCGCCAGAATCGATTGGAGTATTTTGCTATATAAAAGTCACGCGCATCCGCCAGAATGATAACCGTAAAGTACATGACATACTACTGCAGTATTAAATACTTTGGCTTTTTAACAATTCCAAGTCCATGGTGAAGGTAATGGTGGTACTGGTTGCAATTTTTGATACAGGTCCATACAAGATATGCTTAAATCATAAACCAAAAATTTGGAGGAAAAAAACAAAATGTAGAAAAAAATTTTCATTCCTTGATATTGAGCGGTTTGATAGAATCTTGAAGTTGTTCACGTGACAATGGAAACAGCAAAATATGCTTTCTGTCTGTCAGTATATTAACTGATTCCGTACGCAAGATCTAATAATAGATGCAAAGGCCGAACGCTGTAGACGTAAGATCTTTTAAAAGACGCTGATTTATTTCGTTCTTTCTTTCTATTCTTTATCTCGTATTTTAGACCAAAAATTTGGAGGAAAAAAACAAAATGTAGAAAAAAATTTTTTCACATTTATCTTCATCTTTAATCGTGTTTTGGTTTGCCATAATGGCCGAAAAAACACACAGGATTGTTAAATTGTTCAACAGTGACAATGTGAAACAACAAAACTATGCTTTTTCTGTCTAAATGTCACAAGAAGAGCAGTGAAACTGTATTAAACTGACTTTGGAACTTTGCAAACATTTTTATTTATCAGTTCAGATTGTATAATTTTGTTGCACAAGTTTGTGGCCAGTTTCTTTACAATTGATAATATATACTTTTAAAACCATTACATGTTTCATGCATGAACATATATGTTTATCATATATTCAAACTCATATGTGTAACTCTTTAAGTACAGTACGGTACTCTACGTTTGTAACGGGTTACCCCGACATTTCACAAGAAAAATGGCTCTTGTGAAATGAAACTATGCGTAGAGTTAAAAGTAGGATAACATAATAACTACTGGTAGGCCTATTAAATTGATAGTTCTCGTAGCATATTGTAGATAAATAAAGAGTTTTCTAGATAGAAGAGCTAGACATATCTGGCCAAAGCAGTTTTGATGAAAAAGGTGAGGCAGTGAATTAAAAAAAAAAATTAAGATATGTGTGTGTGCCTTTTTTTTTTAATGGCAGAGTAAAATTGCTGACATTGTCACTATGTAAAGTACAAGGGAAGAGGATCGCAACACACAGGGTGGGATTTCCAAGAAAAACTGAATGTTATCGTAAGAATACAGAAGGAGGGACGAAGAGATTAGAAAGTTGGTAGGAAAATCGCCATACACCAGCAGCACAGAGAATCTGAAAGTAAAATAGGTTTATCTCATCAAATGCAGCCAGTCACAAGTCATCAGCGGTAGGAATATCTGACGACAGTGCAGCAGGTGCCGCACGAGGGAAGGTGTATAGATGGTGCTAAGTAATCCATAAGAAATATCTATAACACTAGGCGTAATGGCCACTGACTGCTTTGCCGGTCGTTGGCTAAGGACGGAAGAAGAAGAAGTTCCGGCTAGAGCAGATGTCAGTATAGCATTATCTTTTATTGCAGCCCTGATGTGGGTTTTGCTTGACCCCTTTGTTTTGCTTCCGCCCTTTCCCCAAATCTCAATGGGGGTCATTGCAATCGGTTTTGTGTGTGTGTGTGTAGGGGGCGCTAATTCGCTGCGGTCTTAGCCGTTTACTATGTGAGCATCAGTCCATTGTCTGTTTAGCAGCAGCGAAATTGTTTGTCCTCTGCCTGTACTTGGGATGTGTCCTTTCTGTTTCCATACATGTAATCTGATGATACTGGTTATTGGTGCGTGAGGAAAGTTAATGAATGTCTCTCTTTCATGTCTTATTCTTAATGAACATGGGTTCCACCACTGCGGTTGTCCTGCCTACATGAAACCTACGCCAGCGTGCTTCATTTGCTCCTGCAGACGTGGTTTCTGTAGCAATTTTTTTGGCATTATGGGGTTTTGAAAGAAGCATTAAAATATGACTTAAGAGTTGTCGTAAACTACATTACGTAATGAAATGTCCGGTTGAACTTGGAGTACGAAAAGAGGTTGATAACTTTTAAAAAAAAATAATCCTGCAGCAGACACCGTGACCCTTTTAACTGTCATTCACCCTAGCGATTGACAGTTCGAATTATTTCGATTGTCCAAACCTTGACAAGACCTTCTCCGTGCCCCTATAATGGAAAGAACACCTACAAGATGTAAAATCATTCATATATCTTGGCAGTAATATAGACAGTTGGAGTGATAGACATTGATATCAAAATGAGAATACAAAAGGCCAGAGGAGCTTTCGTTGCATTAGGAAATATATGGAGATCAAATGAAAGCAAGTTGAACGCAAAAATAATGTACAACTCAAGTGTCAAGATCTTCCTATAACTCTGAGCCATGGAGCTCAACAAAAACAGCAGCAGAGAAGTTATACTATCATAAATGGATGCTTCCGTCAAATAAAAGGTTAAATTGGTACGACAAGATGACCGGATATGGAACTGATGACGAGAACTAGACAAATGCCAGTAGAACAAGAGATAAGGAGAAGACACTGGCGACGTATAGGGCACAAACACGGTGATAGCATTACATGGCAGTCCTTGTTCTGCGGCACGCGACAGCAGGACTTGGCACATGTCTGTTGAAGTCCTAAACTCCTGGAGAAGCTGACTGGCAGCGATATAATTGATAGAGGAAGGATGTATAAACCGACAGACCTGTTACTCAGTATCATCACAAATGTGCTTGAAGAGAAAACTTCACGACCTGTCAAGACACGAGTCCATATTTATGGAGCACGCGAGAATGGCTAACTTATCTCAGTTCTGTCAGTTTTGAAAAAAAAACCTCAAACTGTAAATTTATACGTCTTAGCTACTGTGATGAAAGGTCCTAAACCTCGATCAATAATAGGATCACTTTTTAACTTTATATTTTTAACATGTGCATTTCAAAATGGCGACTAAGGAATTTTGAAAATAGGTCAACGAACTACCTCAGTAAAGATTAAGTGATGGGCTAATCATCGAACACATGTACTCAGGATAGATTGTATTATCACTGGGTTTTTTTTTTTTAATACCACTGTAGCCAAGGACATTCGTAGAGATACAGATATACATACATGTTGATTAAATGGTTAACTATTAGGTAAACGTCTCAACACGTTTTAATCAGCCAATAATAACACTGACAAACAACATTTTTCTTTCTTATATAAGAATAAGTGTTCATAGGTCAGTTTCTTGCGCTGATTTCAAATCTGAAATCCGTTTATCTCTATCACGTCGGGTTCTTAAGATATTTGTGAATAAATATATTTTTTGGGAAACCGTTATTTGCTCCGTTTCATTTTTACTATATAACTTATTAAAAATTAATAAAATGCAAAATAATTCTACTTTTTATACTGCTAAAAAATGCATGACATATGTTACGCTATTTTTCAAATAGTTACTGTATTTTGAAATAATTCTGAGCGAAATATGGCTTCTAGAAGTTGTAGAATCGGTATCGAAACCAGTGCCTCATGATCCAATCACGTGTCCGATCCCAGTTCCACCATAACAATATCCGTTGGACGTGAATGAACCATCAGAAAGTGATAGTTTACCTGCTTTAGAAACTAATTCTGACTCGGATTATATACCGGTGAATGATGGTGTTCACTTAATTAACCATTCAGAACTTTCAGATCTAATACGTGATCTCGCTCTTACCAAAGGACAAGCGGAATTACTCGGTTCGCGACTCAAAGAATGGAATCTTTTAGCGCCCAATACTCCGATATCTAAATTTCGTCATAGACACAGAGAACTTGTTCAATACTTTGAGATGGATGATGGCATTTGCTATTGCAAAGATGTAAACGGTCTAATGGTGCACCTCGGTCGTGAGCACATAGTCAACGAATGGCGACTTTTCATCGACTCTTCCAAGACTAGTCTAAAAGCCGTGTTATTGCATAACGGAAATTTATTTTCATCAATTCCAGTCGCCTACTCTGTTCATATGAAAGAAACTTATGACAATATGGCTATACTTTTGGCAAAAATAAAGTACAATGACTACCAATGGCGGATTTGTGGAGAACTAAAGGTCATTGCAATTCTCACGGGCATGCAGACTGGGTATACTAAATTTTGTTGCTTCCTATGTGAATGGGACAGCCGCAACAGACAGGAACATTATGCAAGAAAGGTGTGGCCTATCAGGGATCGTATGCAGCTCTGGCATAAAAATGTAATACATGAGCCATTAGTTAACAAAGACGGCATCATTTTACCACCGTTACATATAAAGTTGGGGCTCATGAAGAATTTCGTAAAAGCGTTAGATAAAAACGAGCAAAGCTTTCACTTATCTTCGAGAAAAGTTTCCGCAAGTTAGCGATGCAAAGATAAAGGAAGGTATCTTTGTAGGACCTCAGATTAGGAAAGTTATTGCAGACAAACAATTCGAGAACTTGTTACATGGTAGTGAACTTCGCGCATGGATGGCATTCAAATCGATCGTCGATAACTTTCTGTGAAATCACAAATCTGTCGACTATATGCATATTGTTAAGCAGTGCATAGATGCATACAGAATTATGGGCTGTAACATGTCCTTCAAAATCCATTTGCTTGATTCGCATCTTGACTTTTTCCCTGACAAACTTGGCGAAGTCAGCGATGAACATGGAGAACGATTCCATCAAGATATCGCCGTAATGGAATCACGCTATCAAGGACGGTGGAGTGTGACCATGCTTGCCGATTATTGTTGGATGATCGCGATGTACCACATGCCATTCACCGACGAAAGTCGACTGCAAAGAAATTCAAGCCTACATAACTGTTACACTTCTTGTATGAATGATGTTATAATACTTTATGCTTGTTAAAAAACTTCAATTGCGTATTTCTAGAGATCCCGACCTGATAGAGAAAAACGGTTTGCAGATTTAAAAACAGCGCATTAAAATTGACCAGAAAAACATAGAAATGTTAGAGAAAGAAAAAAAAAGTTTTTTTTTTGTTAGTCAGTGTAATAGTCCATTGTCCTGTGTAAGTTCCTGGTGGTCTATGAAGAGACAAAGAAAGTATAGCACTACTGCACCCTTCAGGCATGTCGTACACGGCGACTAATATGGGGCTGGCAAACTTATCATGTAAAACTAATTGCCACAGAAACCACGCTGCAGGAGCATGTGATTGCTTGGTGCAAGCTTTCTGCAAGGGGACCTGTGGTAGTTCCATCCTCCGTAATGAGCGGAAAGAAAACGATGATTATGAATTGTTAATTAGAGATGTACAAAAGATGTTGGCGATGGATAAGACAAATATAGAGGAAACTAGCTAGTAGCCTCACATGATAGACACGTTTTACCTGGGCGCTCTTTACGAAACATTGGGTCACCACAGCAACTGGTCCTGCAGGAAGCCTGCACAAAACAGTTACACGTTATTTCAGCGGTGGTTTCTGTGGCAATTCATTTGACATGATGGGCCCCCCCCCCCCCCCCCCCCCCCCCCCCCCCCCCCCCCCCCCCCCCCCCCCCCCCCCCCCCCCCCCCCCCCCCCCCCCCCCCCCCCCCCCCCCCCCTTTTTTTTTTTTACACCCCCCCCCCCCCCCCCCCCCCCCCCCCCCCCCCCCCCCAAGGTGGCCAGTCCCATGTAAAACCTTACATTAGTCGCCTTCTACGACATACCTGAGGATGCATTAGTCCTGTTCTTTCTTTGTATTCACGGGATAACAACTCGTCAATCTTTCTTTCAGGAAAACCCTTGGCTACCATCTGTCACGGCGCCTGGATGCTTTGTTCTGCGAAGATTATCAAAGGGAGACGACTAACCTGTTTCTGTGCAGTGAAAGACGACGTAGAAAATGCTGGGTTTGTGTCCCTTTCTTGATCTTGCAATATAATTTTGAAAAACATTTTTTTAAAATTATTTCAATGTGTATGTGTATATATATATATATATATATATATATATATATATATATATATATATCTATATATATATATATATATATATATATATATTTTTTTTTTAAATCAGTAGCCTGTACTTAATGGTTAAAATCTGGTTTAAAAAAATTTCTGTAATTTTTTCTAATTTAAGGTCCCTTCCATCAGGAAAATCATTTTTCTTGGCTTTCCAGTGATATGAGATTTCTCTCCCATTCTGTGATATCGAATTCAGTTGCTTGTCCAAAAAAAAAAAAAAAAAAATCACCCAGCTTGTAGTCTTAGTCTCATCTGTGAGAACCTTGAGGGAACCAGAGACAGTTTGATACATAATGACTAGCATTATTTCTGTCTGTTTCATTTGTGTTGATTCATTTGACACATCACGTCTACCGGTCTGTGTTAAGAAAAATGATGAAGTCTGTTATCTTTACTGCCAGACTTTGTAAGTTTTGATTTTCAGTGAGTTGACATTGAGAAGGATTTTTGGTTAGTATAATTATGTTCTTAGATGTTGTGGTAACCTGATTACATAATACATTCTCCCTGCTTTGGCAGGGTAGAGAGCCTTATCACAACTGTGCCTTATCTAGACTGTCAGTGGTGTCGTAGATTTTTGATAGGTATTTAAGATATATTTTGGTCCCATCTGAATAGAACTAGAACAGGTGGTAACTCAGTGAGAGGTAAGGTAAAGAAATAGATTTCACGAGTGAAATGGTGAAAGGTAGAGTCTGTCCCTGAATTGAGAAGATACTCTAGTCCAGCCTATCTCTACAACAGAAATTTGTTGATCAGACAGAATACCTATATATATATATTAATATATATTATCAACCACTCACATACACACACACAGATAAGTGACGACACTTAGACGCACAAACGTGAAACTATATGGGTAGGGATATTGGGACGAGCTGACCGACACAGGTAATTAAGTTTTATGTTACTTTTATTTACCATAAAGAAACTTCACAACAGTTATTATTAAAAAAATAGAATATAAAAATCATAGGTTACAGAATTAATAAAGGAATAGACACATAAGCGCAATCGCCTCTGTTGAGACAAGTTCCCACAAGAAGAAGTTAATTAACCCCCAAAAGGTCAAAAGATTAGCACCATGGTATAGAATCTGACTATACTGTAAAGAACAGAGTTTCTAGTTAGTCTATTCTGAAAAAAAATGAACAGTATTAGCAAACATAAGAAGAAAAAAACAAAGTGAGTATATTAGTTATACAATATAAGAATTATTCATCCCTGCTTTCACTCGCTCTGACAAACATGTGATCACATTTCATTCTCGCTTACCAAATAAGTGTTTGACAACCGCTTGAACATATCTCCATGCTCCAGGTAACAGATTCATTGTCAGTTCTTTTGGCAAAATAAGCCCCAGTTCTTCAAATGACTGTTTAATCCTCTTATATGATGAATGCCTATTTTGTTTTTATTGACTCTGTTCATGTCACAGCAATTAGTCCAGGTATGAAACACAACTTCGAGATCAAAATAGTCACAGTGAAGCTTGAAATATTCGATAGTAAAATAGAATGTCAGGTAGATAAATCTGTTTCTTCAGGATAAATCCTCGCCACAACACAAATGGTCTGTAGTCAGGTAATGTTAAATTTGATATCCTTCGCCATAGCGGGCTGAATGTAGATGATAATGTAAAAAAAAGAAATCTGGATAGCTATAGGTCCAGTTACAATTATTCTTATTGTCTTTTGTTGGTACTCTCTCTTTTTCTGGGTAAACCAAGAGAGCCGAACCGGTAAACCTCAAAGACCCGCTGGGTGCATAGGAATGTTTGTTTGGCGTCTATTGTACTTAAACCCGTTTTCTCAGATTTATATTGAAGCCACTGGTAGGTTTTGGGTTGTGACGCGTACTAAATTTATAGGAAGAAAAAATGCAACATTTAACCACAATCAGTATTCTATCCTTAAAATAACCCGCATAGAGGTATAATTTAATATCCACTCAGCTATTAAATTAATAGAAAAACACAAGTGTATATCTTATTTATCGTTTAACAAAAACCCCGTGAAATAAGCGCTAGTCATTTATAAAATTGCTCATAATGAATTAGAAATAAATATTTATTTCGTCAGTACTCATAATGAATAGTGCATTTACTAGTTTACCAAAATATCTCTTACTAGTTAATAGCAAGTAATCAAATTAAAAAGTTAGCTATATGTTGTTTTAATTCGCTAGTCAATTAGCACAAAAATCCTAGTGAAATATCATGACGGGCTTTAAAAATTTAATCACTCAACACAGGAAAATCTTAGTGAAATATAATGCTGGACTTAACAATTAAATCACTCAAGAGGTTATTTTAAATATTTACCGCAACACAAATTGACTATCTCCAATCGAACAAACTAAGAAATTCCACTGGTATACTGGATCTAGAATATCGAAGCTAGACATCTGAAAATTTGTGGGTACTAGATAAACTGAGTTGGAAAGCTGGAATATATATATATGAAATAGACAAAAAGTCGCTGACCAGTGTGAGACATAACACCTTTGGAGAATTCCATGGTCAAATTTTGAATCAAAGTTAATTTTGTCACCTTTTCCCGACCGCCAGACCCCAGCAGCGAGCAAACTGTCTTTTTGATCTCCCTCGTTCTGTAGCTTAATTACATTCACAAACGAACGATTTGGGGGGGGGGGGTGTTAACTGTAATTATCTCCCCCTGACAAAAGTACGACTTTAGGATAATCGCCCTTGATTTTCTTCAATAGCTTATCTCCCCCTGTTCTCTTTCTACGTGCATCTATCAAAAGGTACAACTTTTGAATTATCGCTCTTGATTCTACAAATATACGACCCGTCCCCTCTCTCTACACATGAAACGGTCTGATTTTAAACATTCCTAGTGCCTGTTAAGACAATGGAGAAAAGAAAAAAATAAGGCGTGGCAAAATTATGAATGAAACAGATGAATGAATCGGAGTTTGGGGTACTGCGTTAACAAAACGTGCCTAACTAATAAGGAAGAAAAGGTGGAAAACAGGTGGAAGCAAAACGTGTAGATATCATGTAATATATTTACATACTCTCTGTCACAGTACGTCCCCGCTTGAAGATATGAAACCATTCATGTCTACTTTATGGAAATAGAGTACCTGTATCCGTAGCTTCCGGGTGACTGTTTTCTTCAATCTCATTTTTCTCCTCCTTTGTTGTCCAATTCCTACTCATGAAGTCTGCCCCAACGTTTTCTTTCTCTGGAATGTATTCCGTGTGCGTTTGAAAGAGTGTCGCCGAGTTTGACATCGTTGAAAGATTCCGTGTGTTTGCAGTGGAAATTCCCTGCAACTATCGTCATGTTCGTCAACTTCGGTAGCTATGGCGACCGCCAGGAGATGTTCGGAGGACGGCACCGGTCTTTCCGAGTATTTCTTTAACAGATTTACATGGTAGACCTTCTCCTTTCCTTTAATAGAGATCTGGTAGTTAGCTCTTGAGATCTTTTTAAGGACGGTAAACGGCCCTTGCCATCCGATACGTAGTTTGTTGTTCCCGGTTGGGAGTAGCAAGAAAACTTTCTCTCCTGGTTGCAATTCTCTTTCTTTCACGGCTTTCTTGTATCGGTTAGCATGCTTTGCGTGTGCTCGCTTAAGGTTGGTCGTTGCTAGATCCCATCCTAGTTTTAACCTTTCCTTTAATTCCGACACATATTTACTGGCTGAGACGACTGTCTCATCAGCCTTCTGGTCTGTCAGGGACCGAAGTAAGGCTTCTAGCGGGCCCTTGATAGGTCTGCCGAATAAAAGAGTAGCTGGGAGGAATCCTGTAGAGGGATGTGAGACTTCCCTGTATGTGAATAAGGCTGCAGGAATGAAAAGGTCCCAATTTTCAGGTTTCTCTTGTCCCAGTTTACTTAACATCATGGTGAGGCTTCCGTTAACACGTTCTACTAACCCACTTCCAGCTGGATTATAAGGCCTTGTGTAGATGTGCTGGTTCCTCAAGATCTTAAGGATCTCCTCCATCAACAGACTACAGTAATGGGATCCGTTATCCGTCAAAACTTGTTGAGGAAATCCCAACCGTGTAAAAATTTGCATAAGGGCTTCTGCGACATGCTTGGAATCCATGCATGTTAGCGGTATAGCTTCTGCCCACAAAGTGCAAGTGTCGACTAAGGTCAGGATAAACCTGTGCCTTCTTTTAGTCCTTTCTAAGGGTCCTAAAATGTCAATTACAACCCATTCAAATGGTGTCCCCACTATTGGCATTTCACCCATGGGGACTGGGGGTGTCTAATGCTTGGGTGCCACCCGTTGGCACTTGGCGCAGGATTTCACATATCTGATAATATCAGAGTTCATTCCTGGCCACCAATAGTGAGTCGATATTCACTGATTTGTGGCGTTTTGTCCCATATGTCCGCTAAAGGGAAGAGAGTGCCCCATTTCTAAGATTTGGTCTCTGTACTGTGTTGGTACTAGGAGCTGGTTATGCCCTTGATCAGGGTTTCCCGTTCTACGATAAAGTACGCCATCCTTAGAAAAAAATGTCCCCGTTGTGTCTGTGGTCCTTGGCCATGGGCAGTTTCCTAAAGCAGGGCTCCAAGGTAGGGTCCTTTTGTTGCGCCTCTTTTAGTTCCTTAGGTAACAAAATTGGTGCCGGCTCCCGTTCCTTCTTGGTTTGCCCTCTTGTGGTTACTGCTGCCACAATTGGCTCTTTCGGTTTCCCAATAAACACATATCTACCGCCAAGTATGACTGGGTAGATCGGGTCATCCATGATAGCCACTTTGATCACATCTCTGACAAAATCAGAGTGTATCTTCACCAATGCGATGGGAAGCGTCATGGGTGCATCTCCTTTGAAAACTCCACAAAGTTTGACGGTTTCTTCTGTTTCTTGACCGGGTTTGACCAAGTGTCTTGCGAAAATGCAATCAAAGGACAACCCTGTATCAAACAAACAATATGTTGAAGTCCCGTTCAAAATAACAGTACCTCGCGTTGAGGGCCTCTCCCCCTCAGGTTGAGAATCACTGACACTAATTCTTCCTTGCGAGGCTGTTTGCAAGCATCCGATGCGATGAGGCCCAGTGTGCTCGCTCTGATCAGACGTCCCTGCTGTAGGGGTCTTTCCCCTGTCCTTTCTGGCCATGCTGCCATATAGAACGGTTGGGTTGATCAGTATTTTTGTTGTTGGTGGGGTACTTGTTTTTATAGAATTTAGATTTTTCTGGAGGGGAATTCTGGGGTACAGTTTCTCTGTGGTTGTGGTGGTGAGAAGAATGGGAAGACTTCTAGATTGTTGTTCCGAGAAGGCTCTTCTGTCGGTTTGCGTTTTGTGACTGGCAGTTCTGCCAGCGCATTGTGATATCGCTCAAACATTTCCAAAATGTCTTCCAGCTTTTCTGCGCCTTGTTCAGCCAGAAATCTACGGGTGTCACTTGACAACGTGTTCTTTATTTGTTCACTTACAATGAACTCCTTAAGTCCTTCATAGGTAGAGGTAAGCTGTGAAAGCTGTAGACACTTTGTCAAGTATCCCGTCAGATGAGAAGAGAACTGGTGGAAAGTTTCAGTGCTTTCCTTTCTGTTGTTATGGAACAGTTGCAAAAATTTTTGAGCGTTCATTTCGAACCGCTCAAGCAAAGCCTTCTTCAACATGTCGTAATCGTCTTGGTGACTGCTTTCCAGTTTGGCGTACGCATCATATGCCGAGCCTTTTAAAGCCTGGGAAAGCTTTAAACACCAACGCGACCTTTCTAACCCGTACAGATTTGCCATTTTCTCAAATTTCTCTAGATAACAGTCAATTTTTCCATTGGAGCTAGGGAAGGATTCAAGGGCGAAAGACATAGCTGTGAGTTGGGGAGATTGAGTGCTGGCTTGATCAGTTAAAGAAGAATGGGGGGAAGACAGCTCTCCATTTCTGGAAGTAGAGGCGGCCCCACGGCTTTGGACGTCTAGAGCCTTAAGAGCCAATTCATGCTGTCTCTCTTTCGTTCGCCCTGCAAATTTCCATTTCCTCCTCAATCTTCTTCTGCTGTAATTGACGCTCTTCTCGCTCTTTCTCTGTCTGCCTAGATTTTTCTTCTCTTTCCATCTCCCTAGCTTCTGCTTCCTTTCTCTAACTTCTTCTTTCTTCTCCGCATCATATCTGTCAAGTTCTTCGTTGACAAACGCCTTTGCTTCTTCTCCTTGTAATCTCTCATCCCTTGCTTCCTCTCTTAGCATTTCCCTAAGTTTTGCACGCTCAGCCATTGCAAATAACCAACTGTGACTTACTCGAGAAAGAAGGAAGAAAAAGGATACACTGGTTCCCTACCAATTACGAGAAAAGTACAAAAAAAAAAACCTGTTATTTAACTGCGATGCCTCCTCCTGTTATCAGTTATCTAATCTATCGCTGCTATTATCTGGCAACTAGGCTCCTAATGCAGACGACTACGCCAACTAAATGGTAGATCAGACTAATCAACTGGCAAAAACCCCATATTACTACAGTGAAAACCAAAAAAAAATTTTAAGGAGAAAACAAAATCCCTTAATTTTTAAGTCCACCTCCAAGTCCACACCTGAAGTCAGTTAGGGTAAGGGAGTCTATTAACTGGACATAATAGTCCGAATGCGCTCCTTAGCGTAGCTCAAAACACCTCTGCTTCAAAAACAAACCCGCTGATTGTCAGACAATCACACGCTACCAGCGGCCTTGTGTTACAAAATCATTACATAACATCTGTCCGACAAAGATTACCCTGTAAATCTAATTGTATATACTCTAACAATACTGTGGAAAAAAACAATTGATATATTTGTGTGGTCAGCAAGCCAATAAACAGATCGTTTGTCTAGGGGTAATTATTATTAGTGTTACTTAACTCACGAGACAACCACACTCTTGCTCTATTTAGACTATAAAAGATTTTAGTCAATTATCTAGATACAGATTAGATCCAAATTTGGAAACAAAGTAAATCTGACGTACTAGAAAAGACAAATCTAAAGAATTCGCACACTTTCAGTGGTACTAGTTCAAGATCTAGCTCAAATTCCCGGAAAACGAGCTCTCCATTCTGTCGTAATTCCCGGTAAATGAGCAAACCATTCTGGTTCAAATTCCTGGTAAACGAGCGAACTATTCTGTCGTAGATTTTTGATAGGTATTTAAGATATATTTTGGTCCCGTCTGAATAGAACTAGAACAGGTGGTAACTCAGTGAGAGGTAAGGTAAAGAAATAGATTTCACGAGTGAAATGGTGAAAGGTAGAGTCTGTCCCTGGATTTAGAAAATACTCTAGTCCAGCCTATCTCTGCAACAGAAATTTGTTGATCAGACAGTATACCTATATATATATATATATATATATATTAATATATATTATCAACCACTCACATACACACACACAGATAAGTGACGACACTTAGACACACAAACATGAAACTATATTTATGGGTAGGGATATTGGGACGAGCTGACCGACACAGGAAATTAAGTTTTATGTTACTTTTATTTACCATAAAGAAACTTCACAACAGTTATTATCAAAAAAATATCAGAATATAAAAATCATAGGTTACAGAATTAATAAAGGAATAGACACATAAGCGCAATCGCCTCTGTTGAGACAAGTTCCCACAAGAAGAAGTTAATTAACCCCCAAAAGGTCAAAAGATTAGCACTATGGTATAGAATTTAACTATACTGTAAAGAACAGAGTTTCTAGTTAGTCTATTCTGAAAAAATGAACAGTATTAGCAAACATAAGAAGAAAAAAACAAAGTGAGTATATTAGTTATACAATATAAGAATTATTCATCCCTGCTTTCACTCGCTCTGACAAACATGTGATCACATTTCATTCTCGCTTACAGAATAAGTGTTTGACAACTGCTTGAACATATCTCCATGCTCCAGGTAACAGATTCAGTGTCAGTTCTTTTGGCAAAATAAGCCCCAGTTCTTCAAATGACTGTTTAATCCTCTTATTTGATAAACGCCTATTTTGTTATTTTGTTTTTATTGACTCTGTTCATGTCACAGCAATTATTCCAGGTATGAAACACAACTTCGAGATCAAAATAGTCACAGTGTACAGTAGCTTGAAATATTCAATAGTAAAATAGAATGTCAGGTAGATAAATCTGTTTCTTCAGGATAAATCCTTCACCACAGCGGGCTGAATGCAGATGATAATGTAAAAAAAAAAAAGAAATCTGGATAGCTATAGGTCCAGTTACAATTATTCTTATTGTCTTTTGTTGGTACTCTCTCTCTTTCTGGGTAAACGAAGAGAGCCGAACCGGTAAACTTCAAAGACCCACTGGGTGCATAAGAATGTTTGTTTGGCATCTATTGTACTTAAACCCGTTTTCTCAGATTTATATTGAAGCTGCTGGTAGGTTTTGGGTTGTGACCCGTACTAAATTTATAGGAAGAAAAAATGCAACATTTAACCACAATCAGTATTCTATCCTTAAAATAACCCGCGTAGAGGTATAATTTAATATCCACTCGGCTATTTAAATTAAATAGAAAAACACAAGTGTATATCTTATTTATCGTTTAACAAAAACCCCGTGAAATAAGCGCTAGTCATTTATAAAATTGCTCATAATGAATTAGAAATAAATATTTATTTCGTCAGTACTCATAATGAATAGTGCATTTACTAGTTTACCAAAATATCTCTTACTAGTTAATAGCGAGTAATCAAATTAAAAAGTTAGCTATATGTTGTTTTAATTCGCTAGTCAATTAGCACAAAAATCCTAGTGAAATATCATGACGGACTTTAAAAATTTAATCACTCAACACAGGAAAATCTTAGTGAAATATAATGCCGGACTTAACAATTAAATCACTCAAGAGGCTATTATAAATATTTACCGCAACACAAAATGACTATCTCCAATCGAACAAACTAAGAAATTCCACTGGTATACTGGATCTAGAATATCAAACCTAGACGTCTGAAAATTTGTGGGTGCTAGATAAACTGAGTTGGAAAGCTGGAATATATATATGAAATAGACAAAAAGTCACTGACCAGTGTGAGACATAACACCTTTGGGGAATTCCGTGGTCAAATTTTGAATCAAAGTTAATTTTGCCACCTTTTGCCGACCGCCAGACCCCAGCAGCGAGCAAACTGTCTTTTTGATCTCCCTCGTTCTGTAGCTTAATTACATTCACGAACGAACGATGAAGGGGGGGGGGGTGTGTGTTAACTGTAATTATCTCCCCCCTGACAAAAGTACGACTTTTGGATAATCGCCCTTGATTTTCTTCAATAGCTTATCTCCCCCTTTTCTCTTTCTACATGCATCTATCAAAAGGTATAACTTTTGAATTATCGCTCTTGATTCTACAAATATACGACCCGTCCCCTCTCTCTACATGTGAAACGGTCTGATTTTAAACATTCCTAGTGCCTGTTAAGACAATAGAGAAAAGAAAAAAATAAGGCGTGGCAAAATTATGAATGAAACAGATGAATGATTCAGAGTTAGGGGTACTGCGTTAACAAAACATGCCTATTTAATAAGGAAGAAAAGGTGGAAAACAGGTGGAAGCAAAACGTGTAGATATCATGTAATATATTTACATACTCTCTGTCACAAGTGGTCATGTCTTCAGGTATACAGTGTGAAAAGAAGAGCTAAAGTATTTGTCAGCAAGGTGTTCCTCAATGCCAAAAACATAAAAATAGCAATTGCTTATACAGTATACGTACACAAAAAAATGTATGTGTCTGATAAAAATAGATTTTTTAAATGAAAAAATAAATTATGGTAATTTCCTATCTTTCATACCTTTTTGGTCCGCAGTGAATATGTGTAGTTAAGTGTTGTTTCGTAGCAGTTAGAGTTAGGATTAGGGTTAGTATTATGGTTAACACTAACCCTAACACAAACCCTAATCCTAACCCTAATCCTAACCCTAATCCTAACCCTAAGCGCTACGAAACAACACTTAACTACATATTTTCACTACGAAGCAAAAAGGTACGAAAGATAGGAAATTACCTAAATTATTATTTGGATAGTAGTAGTAGCCACTTCAGTCATGACTGACTATTTGCATAACTGGATCCCAAAAAAGAAAAGAAAGATAAAAAAATACATTTTTGCCCAACTTTTCGGTCTGATACAGGACTTAGGGGATATAGAAACAAAGGTACATTTAAGATAATAGATCTTACTTATTAGTGTTATCTGGCATAATTAGCACAAATATTTGTTCTTGTTCCCCTCTGCTGGTTATTTGTACTCTGCGACATATTTTAATGCAGTGTATTAATATTTTTAATAGAAAATCTTGTGTTTAAAATTCTTTATGCTTTTTAAACTTCAGAGGCCTGTATGAGGACAAGGCTGTAGTTGTGGATGGGAACCTGATCAGTTCAAGAATACCAAGTGACCTTCCAGAGTTTTGTAAAGCAATCCTGGCTCAGCTGTCGTCCTAGTCCACAAACTACCATACAAGTATGAATCAGTACATGAGTTTTTCTCAAGCTCTGAGGGAATGTGGACTCTTTGACAAGTGAAACTATTTCTGAGGACTCATTTCTGAAAATTAAATCAACATTATAGATTACCCAAATTACATATACAAAGAAATAATTCACTGAGTAGTTAGTATTCTTAAATTAAACTGTAGAAGACATCATGGTCATGACGAATGAACATAATATTCTGACATATCAATATGTATTGTTTTATCAGCAATAAAATATACAGGAACAACAACAAAGAACATAAAATAAAAATGAGTTAAAATTAAAATAATGTCACTCTGAGGGCGCTCCAAAACACTGAAAATATTTTTAAAATTACTTTTAGGTTGATACAGTCAAGTGTATTTGTTAAACTTTCATTGTGTTGAATATATCAAGTTCATCTTTTGTTTCTGAGGATGTGAACGTGTGGTCATAAACAAAATTCTTTATTTTAATAGACATCATAAAAACACTTGTCTCTTCGTGTAAATGGAACACAATTGTCTCTTCATGTAAATGAAACACAAGTGTCTTTTCGTGTAAATGGAACACTATTGTCTCTTCATGTAAGTGGAACACAATTGTCTCTTCATGTAAATGGAACACAATTGTCTCTTCATGTAAATGTAACACAATTGTCTCTTCATGTAAATGGAACACAATTGTCTTTTCATGTAAATGGAACACAATTGTCTCTTCATGTAAATGGAACACAATTGTCTCTTCATGTAAATGAATGAGAAATCAAACATTCTGTATTTTGATCTGACTTGTGTTATCACCAATGAACACTGGATGCTTATTACTCCTATTAGACAGAAGGTGTCCACTTTCTGTGAGCATGTTATAACAAGACAAAAGCTGGAATATATCTAGACAATAGGAAATCTTGAAGACAATAACATGATAGAGGACAAATAAGTGAAAGATCTAGACAGTTTGACATCATGGCATATAAAGTATTGGTAAACAATATTGAAGACAGGAAGTTGTGCAGAGACAATGTTTGTCTATACCACCAGGCCTGTAGCACCAGCTCACTTGTTCTTGTGATATAGTTTCGATTAAGAATTATTAATGGTCATGTGTAAATCCCCTCAATTACAGCTTGGAGATTTTGAGTTCTTATTAATGTTCATGCTTAAACCCTTCAATCACAGATAGTAGATTGTTAGGTCATCATTTTGCTGACTGCCAAGAAAGACATGTGATCCTAGGTAACTTACTTTTTTGTCCTTATTGTATGTTAAACTTAGGTTGCTCCATTTTTATTCTTTTGTTAATGCCACATTTGTTGAGTTTTCATTTGGTCAAAAGTTTACAGGTACATTTTTTCTTTCCAGGTTGTGTGTGTGTGTGTTTGTTTGTTTTTGGGTTTTTTTCCTTCTATAAATTGAAGCCATAAATACATTTATCCCTTTATATAAACAAAGTAGACATTATGATACAAAAACTATAAATTTGTGTTTGACTTTTGACCTCTGCAGACGTTTGTAGTTATCAGTTCAGATTTTATGATTTTTGTTAAACAAATTTGTGTGCAGCTTTGTTGCTGTTGATTATATATACAGTGCTGTATGGATAAGCGGAAATCGCTTAAGCCAAATTTTGGTTAAATCAAAGCAATTGTGCAGGTCCCAGCTGAAAGTCTTCTTTGACAGAAACTCCTAATAAGCAGAATTTCAGATAAGCCGAAGCATTTTAGATGGCCCAAGCATTTTTCCGCTTGTCCTAGACTGCACCGTACTCTTAAAACCATTCCATGTTTCATGCATGACATTAATTCTTATCTTATATTCAAAATTAGATGTTTAATTCTGAAAGTATTTTACATAAATTTTGGGTTACCCCAATATGTCGCACAATAAATTTCTGTTGTGAAGTGAAACTATGTATAGATTTAAAAGTTAGATGAAATAAAAGTGAGATAAATTGATATTTCATTAAAAGTAGAAAATATATGTAGACTTTGGTAGAAGAGCAAGGCATGCCAAGCAAAAGTAGTTTGATGAAAATGATGAGGTAGTATGGAAGAAACACAATGAAATTTATTGTTTTTATTTTCACGATTTAGTCCATGAAATATTCTTCTCCATTCTGAAAAAAGAAGCACAGAAGACGAGCTTCCAGCATGACTTTCTTACAGTATTAAATGTAATATTAATAAAATTCCTGTGTTAACAGGTCAAGAACATATTTTTACTGTACAGATTTGGGGTTTTTTGCCAACTTATGTTGGCAATAAGGAGGAAAGAAAAAAAAATGTCAAAACAACGTGCTGCTATCTTCAGGTCATCATTCCTTACTTTATATGCCAGTCATATATTATTTCAATTCCCTATTTCAAGAGAGAAAAAAAAGGTATCCTGTGGTTAAAAAAGTAGAGTAATGAAAGTTAACTATAACTAGTCAACAAGCCACTGAGATCAGCTTGTATTATATTCAGATGCCCATCAGGGTCACTCTTAGTGACTTGGGGGACATTAAAAGTTAAAGTACAATTCAGGTTACAGTAGGTTGACATATAGAAGTTAACAACAAACTACAGTCAATTCAGGTTACAGTAAGTTGACATATAGAAGTTAACAACAAACTACAGTATCATTTAATCAGACAAAGCTCTTAGTCTTATTGTGGCACTCAAAATGTAACCATTGGGGTTTGGAATGGCAGGTCATTGACTTATTTAATTTTCCTGTTTGCTTCTCATCAACATCTTTAGGAGAAATTTCTTGGTTCCCTTTTCTTTTTCTGAATAGATACCATACCTCAGGTACCACAATGGAATGCATTAAAATACCAGTTAAAATTATTTATCCAGATTTGTTGATGTATGGCTTTAATAGTGCATAAAATTAATATATTTACAATTTTTAACTTTGAATTAATCACTATGGGAAGTATTGTAATACCAGTTAACAATTATTCATCAATATATTTTTTGCGGCTTTGTTACGGTGTTATTTTAAATGACGGCGTCTGCTGGGGTTTACCCATGCGCAACGTTTAAGGGTCATTAATATTTATAGAATATGTCGATATTTTACGGTATAGTGAACGCGAAATATATGCGGAGATTATGACGCATTCGCGTTGGGAAGGTCACGCCGGGTGACTTGGTTACAGGGCCTTTGTTACGCTATCCGTCAAGCAAGAAGGTCGTGTCTTGTATTTCTTCCAAGGAAATAAGGCTGAGTATATAGCCTATATTATATAGATGAATCGATGTAGACTTCAGGGTCAGTTCGGAAATTAATCTAAGCATGAGATTAATTACATTAAACTAGATAATGGAAGGAGAATCGTATTATGATTCAAATTGTAGATGTCAAGAACTCATGTGCTCATTTCTGGCTGTTGACTACAACAGCGCACGTATATAGCCACGATGTTCATCTGACATATTGTTTTGACACGGACGGACATGAATATTATGCATGTAATTCCTAATGAACTATATATGAACTATATATGAACGTGTACCTACGTGAATGTCTTATGTGTGAACCGTAAATAAATTCATGGACTCTGAATTGAGGACTTTATCACATCGATACGTTACAGCTATTTGCTGCATTTGCCAATGTTGATGATTATGCAAATGAAGAACTCTTCTGATAGGAAAAATATGTACCTATAATGATGAGCTCCGAAAGGAACGAATGTATTCTTGGACATTCAACAAATGATTAATCAATATAACGTTGACCCTTACTCCAAGATGATAACCGGACGAAGCACGCATTCGCGATTGAACAAAATACATAAACAGCTCTAAACCAGCTCGGCCTTATCTAAAGACCCGCCCCTTTATCAACTGGCGGCCAGATGTGGCGTGGATAATTTCAAATATTAACGAGTTGAAAGAACTAAATTCCTTTCGATCGAAATGGACATTATTCGCAAATACACCGGTGACGTCATGCCCTTGACGACAGCATGAACGGTTGGAAAAGCCAGCAGCTGACAATGTCCATCAAAAAAATTTATTTGAAGCTTTCAAACATCAAATGAAACCTATTGCTGACTTTCTCAATGATACAAACAAGCTCTCGAGTCTGTCGTCGAAGCATATAATGTACGATATTACCGCCAAAACAAGATAAGTCACTGATTTTAAAGGTTAAAATATTTCGTCCTGTTCGTCCAATAACGCCATGTTCTTTTTTCGTTGTATCCTTGTTAAATATTGTTCCTGTCCTTTTCATGTAGCGGGTATGGTTGGGCGGCGGTTCGGAATGAATAAAATGGCTCTCAGGATGCCGATATTCATTCTGAATGTTCCTAAGGCTGTGAATTAATAGCACCTCGCGAAGAAAGCGTCGAATTATCATTATCGGTGATCGTTTGGTTCGGACTTGCGTTAATTCACTTTGCATGTTAGGTGTATAGTCATGTTATAACTGGTGTTTTCTGGTGTATTTGGTTCTTATTTTTATTCATTTACAGTCTTATGTTCGTAATCTATCTTGTTTATCCTGATCTAGCTATCTTTAATTTTAATTAAATGTATTGTATGCGAGTCGTGGGCAATGACTACAACCCACAAAAGCCAGATCCAAACCTCAGAAATGAGGTATCTGAGGAAAGTGGTTGAAGTAACAAGAAGAGACATGGTCCGCAACCAGACGATACGTCAAGGCCTGAAATCCCATCCGCTGCAGACCCAAATAGAACAGTCCCAACTAAGATGGTTTGGCCATGTCTGCAGAATGGGAGAAGATCGGCTACCACGACAAGCATGGGAAACAAAGAGCCAGGGATCCAGACCTCCAGGACGACCCAGAGTTCGCTGGGAGGACAACATTAGACAATCTTTGAAGGACCGAGGACTAGAATGGAACCAGGCCAGGAAGAAGACAGCTGATAGAATGGTCTGGCGCTCTCTCTTCCAAACCTCTACACCTCACGGTAGAAGGGGAACGACTAAGTAAGTAAGTAAGTAAGTATTGTATTAACGTCAAATGAGTCCTGTGACGTCACTACTTGTTACGTACACAGCTTAACTTTCTATTCAGTTCATTCTTAATCTCTCACTTCCGTTTTATACCACTTAGTTATTAATGCATTTTTTATTGTGAAAATGTCTTGTCGTAGGGTAATACTGTTTCGTAATCCTTGGTTAACCCATTGTATTGTTTGTCTTCATTTCATCCTTCTATAATTTAATATTAATGCTATAATTTCTTCATTAATAATAGTGTAGATGAATATGATTAAATTTTTATCAGCTTTGATGAGGAATTAGGGACTTTGCACATATTTGCATTAGTGGTCCTAGAAATGGGCAATGCACTTTATGCCTCATGATTATGGCATAATATATAATGATTAATTATTAAAACTTTATAACATATTAATACATATTTAATATAAATTAGTACACTTTCTCAGTACTATATTGTGAACTTAGTGACAATTAAGACTAATTATTTGGGGATAATACACATAATTATTAAATATTAATATTAAGTGTTTGATATAATTTCAGCAGCTTATATAACTAACTATCATAACTATTTATGATAGATATCAGTGAGTATATATATAATATTTTTACAAAATATTATAGATTGTGGAACTTATACATAACAATACAGTAATATTACAATTTCTTATAATAATTATTTATTCGTTGAGTAATTATAATTATCGACATAGATTATATTGTTGATTACTATACATAAGTAATTGAATACTTAAATAATTAAACTCCAAGAATGCTTACCTTGGACCATTTCATTAAAATTGGAAAAGATTGTAATAAAAAGGGAGAGGCACTCCTTGAATTTGCTGAACAACAACTTGCGAACCATGAGGCGAAAGAAGCTGAAAAGAAAACTATTGCTAAAGCAGAGAGAGAAGAATTAAGACAAGAAGAAGAAAGAAAGATAGCAAGAGATGAAATCCTATGGATTGAAGAAGAGAATAAATTGAAACGACAAGAAATCATATTGCAGCAAGAAATGGAATTGCAACGGCTTAAATTGGAAACAGCAAAACTTAATTCGCAGAGTGCTGCAGCAAGCCAAAATGATAATGCTCAATCTGGATCTTCATCCACCCGACTTAAGGGCAATTATTACTTTAAATTACCACCATTCAAATTACACGTGGACGACCTTTCATCGTGGCTGGCGCGCTTTGAGGATATATGTAAGGTCAATAACCTTGACAAAACTGCATGGGCACTTAAACTTAAGGAATTTCTGGATGGCGAACCTGCAAGTGCAGCACAAAACATTGATCCTACATTAGCCACAGATTATGAGGCCATTAAGACGTTGTTATTACGTCGTTTCCACCTGAACGAAGAGGCATGTAGATTACGTTTCAAAAGTTTGTTGCCAGATAACAATAAAGATTTCACAGGTTTTATTGCTAACATACGCAATACTTTTAACAGATGGGTTGAACTGGCAGGTGTCAACAAATCTTACGACAAGTTAGTCGATTTGTTATTGAGGGATAAAGTGTTATCTTCTGTCAGCCCACCATTCTTTGCTTATCTGCAAGAAAGAAAACCAGAATCTATTGATGAGTTAGAAAAAATTTCTTTAAATTACTGCACAGCTCATCCGAATGCTAATATTTCTGGCTCGTTGATAAGAGAACCACTTCCTGTAGCCTCCAATATGGCATATCATAATCATAACAAACCTAGAACACACAGTGTGGACAGAGGTAGGTTCAAAGGAAACTATGACATTAATTTTCATAAGGGACAGAATAACTTTAACAATAACTTTAATAGAGGAAGACAACAAACCAGAAATTATTCACCTCAGTCAAGATACAACAGTAATCCACGTAACTCAAGTTATAATCGGTCATATCAATATCGTGGATCTTCACATTATAACCATAATACCGGGGCAGCAGTGACAAATGATATCACCCCTAAGGTTCAGGTTCCACCTAACGATAATACAATGAATTCTTCTGCTGCATGCTTTGCTATAAATTATAACGTGGCAAATAGTTGCCCACAATGCAATCTTATTTTTCAGAAGGCAAAGGAGACAGTGCTAAACTGCAGACACATTACACCAGAAGTAGGTCTAGCAGCCAATGATGGAACAGGCTCTCTGATTTTTAACAGAGGGATAGTAAACGGTTCTGTAGTTTCTGTATTGAGAGTCTCGGGGTCCACAACCATTGGAGTGCGACAGTCGCTAGTACATCCTAGCTGTGCAACGGGGGAATATGTCCGTTGCATGACTTTTGGGGGAACTATTGAGTTTTACCCCACAGCTATTATCCATGTTAACACACCTTTTTTCACAGGTAATGTGAAGGTATGCATGCTGAAAAAGCCAATAGCAGACCTTATGGTGGGTCGCATACACGGCAGCAAGGATTGTTCACCAGAAGATATTGAATGGGAGAGACACAATCTATGCACTGGAAACGCCGTGACAACTAGAGCTCAGACTATGCTCATGGAGAGTGTCAATGATAATAAGATGGATGCAGAAAAACAGGAGGATATTGAGGTCAATTCACCTATTGACAGGGAATCATTTGCTAACAAACAAAAAAATGACAAATCTCTAAATAAATTTTTTAACCTAGTTAATAAGGTTGATAATTTAACTTCAGGTAATAAGAACAAACATTGGTTTATTATGAAAAATGATATACTAATTAGATGTTTTAGTGATAAATCACTGGTAAAACAACAAGTGATGGTACCGGCTGCTTTTAGACGGTACATTCTTCAACACGCGCATGACTCGCAGTGTGCAGGACATATGGGATATACTCGAACACGAACTCGAGTATTATCTTCATTCTTTTGGCCAGGAGTGTCACGTGATATTTCGCAGTATGTACGTTCTTGTACTACGTGCCAGGAAGTGAAAGCACGTGGAGCTTTTCACACGGCGCCTATTCAGGCTTGCGATATCTCAGTACGACCTTTTGACAAGATGGCCATAGATATAATTGGTCCACTTCTACCATCTGCGAGAGGACATAGATTTGTTCTCACGTGCATTGATTTATGCACACGATGGCCAGAAGCCATTCCATTGAAGACAACCACTACCACAGATGTAGCTGATGCATTACATCTAATTTTCTCTAGAATAGGGTTTCCTAGAAAATTATTGTCTGACCATGGGTCGCAGTTTATATCCGATACCATGAAGGAGGTAATGAAAACCTGGAACATTGATAGGAATTTGAGTAGTATTTATCATCCCATGAGTAACGGTGCAGTTGAAAGACTTAACCGTACGCTTAAGCAACTTTTACATAAGGTTACTGTTAAACACCCTCAGGACTGGGA